>CP139508.1:456738081-456749074 GCA_021014915.2 Artemisia tridentata subsp. tridentata | reverse complement strand
AAAACGGGCTTATAACGAAAAAGATACGCTATTTTCAATTTAGATGACGAAAACTACATTTTCAGAAAATAAGTGAATCTGTCCAGAATTTTTAGAGATAAAAACAGAGGTTAAATGATATCTAGACTAGCCGAGACCTTGAAAAGCCTAGAGTATACTTAAATACCTTCGCGGGGATATGTCAAACTTAAGAAACGGAGCTACGACGCAAAAGTTATGGCCTAATAAAGATTTACGTCAACATATACGTTGACATCCTATTATTTTTCCACTATTAGAAAGCTGTTAGGATTTTTAGAATGTATTTTTGGACCTTTTGGAGTATATTTTGGCTAAAATGAAGTAAACGGAAGTAGTAGAACAATATATATACTTATTAGACACATTAGAGATTTTTGAAATAACCATTAACATAACTACTAAAATTTGGTCGCAAGATTTACAAGTTACATTTTCTAAAAAGTGGTAATTTTCTAAATAAAGGATCAAACTGACGCAACTATATTTTGATAATAAATATTTCAACAACATGTACAAGTGATAAAGTAGAGTATGAACTTGCGTGCTTGACCTTGCTTTCGAAGCCTAAGACATATGCATTATTTAGGTCGCGGTTAGGATATCGGACCTATATTTTTTGTTTACCATAATACCAATCGGGATTTGCTTTTGCAAAAGGTGAGTTTTCATAGCCCCGTTTTCAATTTATAATTTCATTTCTAAACTTGCGGGGGAGAATACATTGCACATCATTTTATTACGAGCCCAAGTATGTTAAATTCAATTACATTGCTTAAGTTACTTCATTACCATGTTAAAGTCCCCAGTTTATCATGAACCGTTAATTACGAGTAAGCGAGGGTGAGTGAATAGATCTATTGAGGGTGACTCCTCCGTTCGGGTTGGTAGCACCAACAAGTCTACGAACGCATTTCATTTGAATCATATTAGAGTGTCTGGTAAAACACTCGGCTGGGGCGTTCATTTTTAGTCTAGCTTCGGGGTCATGAGCTTAAGAGCCAATGTATCATTTTTATTGTGACATTATTGTCATCTCCCTTTATACTTGTGGTTATCGTACAGAACATTTACATAAACCTATGATTCTCACTAACATTTTTGTTGACCGTTTTAGCATTGTATTTTCAGGTAATTAAGGCATTCGTATCATGGCATGCATGAGGACTTATCATAGAGTCGCGATGACGACGCGTCTCACTTGTATTTTTATGCACTTAAAACTATCGTTTGGTTTGTAACAAACTTATTTTTCGCAACTTTTGGGACAAATCTTTTGGGACCTATCTTTTGTAAACTCTGAATGTTTTATGAAATCAAACGATGTACTTTAAAAACAACACTTTAGGTCGTTCAATATAACTGTAACTGTGATTCTATGGTAGTCACGCCCCAGGTATTCCATTCCGCTGCAAGTCAGGTATTTGGGGGTGTGACACAACTATAGTAAAATGACCTCTCAATCTTTAGATGACAAAAAAATAAAGAGAAACTTGACACCGTTTCATGCACAAGGTTTTTATCTAATATCTTTTATTAGTTGTCAATGTGTTTTTTTTTATCAAAATTTTAAGTTTGTATCCTAACGTATGTGATCATTAAAACCTACCATTTAAAGTTTTTTAATTATATTACTTTGTTAGTTTGATAAAAAAAATAATAATAAAATAAAAAATCGACCCCCTTTATTACTAATTCGTGGCCGCCTTGGTAATGTACTAATAAGTTTCAGCTTATAATGATGATGTCTTAATAATTTAAGGCCTGTTTGGTTTGTTGCTAGGAATGACAATGGGTATCGAATTTAGTATGGGGTAGAATGACAATAGATATGAAAAAGTGTATGATTACGATTGTTTATGTTTGGATGAGAAAATATGGTATGAAAAAATGTATAGATATTTGAGTCTTGTAGTGGAAAAAAGAGGGACCCACGGGAATGAATATCATAGACACCAAATTGGTGTGTAATGAATCTATGACTATGATATACCCACTTCATTACTGGGCCCACAAAACAAACACTATTAATGACTTTCAAAGTCATAGTCTCATTCACATAGTATCCAACCAAACGAGCCCTTCGTACTTTGTTACCATTGGAGCTTTAGTCCATTGGGTGGAGCTCTCATGCACGAGTCACCCTTGTCCTAAAGTTTTCAATGGTACAATCTGCCTACCGCAAATGCTCAGATTGACTGGTCAACAAAGGACCTATTGGAGAAAATGAGTTAAAAGCACACCTCCTAATAAGTACAGTCACTGGGACAGGTGCTAATTGCCTGGGGCCGGGTCCTTGGAGAGGGTCCGGTTGGCATCCTTAAGATGCATGTGACCAGGGTGTGATCCCACCGTTCTTCACCTTTTGGAGAATAATTTAGTACTTTGTTTTTCGATAATACCATTTCTTTTCCATTTTTAATTTTGTGGTTACCTGATTCAGTTAGCAACTATAGACATGTCAAAACATATGTGATCTTTTATCCAAATAACAGTTATTACATTTTTGCTAAGACATAAATCATTTTGCTATGTGGTGATTGATATTTGGAATAACGCTCTTGACAGTTCATTTTCAAAACTTTGTATGAACTAGGAGGTTTTCGCCCTGTTTACACAATTACATAAGTTAGACGTAAAGAATTACAGATGTCGATAAATCATGCTGATGTTTGAGTTCAAAGATGAAAATATATGTGCATAACTTAATAAAATTTGAAGTCATGGCTACTAAACTGGATTTTGATCAATCATATCGAACAATTCATCTCCAATACCAAACCCGAGCATTCTAGCCATATCTTTAACCTTCGATCTAGGCTTTGGGACGTTATTATCTTTTAGCCATGAGTAAGTTATAAACACTTTCTTCATTATGAACAATTCTAATGCCTCAGGATTGAACACGACTCCCATTCTCATACTCATCTGTAAATTAAAATCACAACACGTTGTTTAATTTAATTTGCCATATGATAGTAGTGTAACTAGATCAAGTTATAATGTACCTGGTGAGGCACCAGCATGGCTGCATAACGCGCAAGTTCTCCAGCTCGCCAGTCCAATAGAACCGGAAGCCATGGATAAGTAGCATCAAGTCTTACAAACCATAGTCTTATATCAGGAAACTCAGATAGTTCTCGTGGATCATGTTCATCATCTCTTTCATAATTAACAGTAAATCCTATTGTTCGTTCAAGAAAATCCCTTGGATCAACTACAACGATACAAAGACAATCAATAAAAGTTTACAAACTGCGTGTGTGCTTTTATGTCAGTTGGATGTCATTTAAGGATACTAACCGGATGAAGTTGTTGTAATGCCTGTGGCATCGGAAAATGGAGATAAATCTAGACGACGGATTGTGTCATTGTTGAGTATAACTTCATATCTACCTTCTTTAGGAGGCATTGGTGGAGGTGCAGGTTCTACATCTGCATATATATCAAAGTTTATACACGACAAGATAAGCAACTTGAACGAGTCGGGCAATAAGTAAAAACTGATCCTTCTATTGTTTATAGATGACAACTAGTAACGTTTAAGTACATCTTTAGGCAACGCCTATTAGCATCGAATATTGTCCATGTTTTTTATGTGGTAAATATTTGTTGCTGTACTTTTTTATCCATAGTCCTTCTAAAAGTCTAAAACAAAATATCATGCTTGCACGAATTAAGTTCGGATAAAAACTAGTTAGGCAATCATGTTTCTACACAAATATCTTATGGACCATACTCTAAAATGGACATTTTCGAACAGAAATGTTTTGTTTAACCAAGCATGGTTTATTACAGAGCTGAAAATAAGTTAGTATAAGATACATATACTTGAATAGTAGTGAAACACTTGAAAAGATACAAAAACTAGTGGAATTTAACAATGAAGATCGAAAAATGATTATATTATGGCAAGGTGATGATAAAAAGGACATACTTTCTTGTTCATCATACAATGAGAGGTCAAAGTTCCCACTTGGATTAAATGATACGGAGACCGAAACTTGGCCTTTTTCTCGACCGAATTGCGAAGAAAATGAGATATCTGAGATGGATTTGAAGGAAAATGATGGATTTAGTGACGGAATTGTTTGGTTTAATGGAGATGAAAGTGGTGAAAATGGCTTGATAGAAGCCATGGATATGCTTCTTGCTAAGGTTGAAGCAAACTGTTGTTTTTTTGTTTATCTAAGTTTCTTTTGTGGCCTGGTGTTTTTTGGTCATATCCTCTTGGGCTTCATTTCAATGGACCTTAAAATATCCCCTCTTGACTCTTTCTCCTTGAGACGTTGAGGGTTTTTTTTTTTTTTTTGTTTATTATATTTTTTTTTATTTTTATTTTTTAATTACTATCATATTTTAATAACTTTTATTAATCCCTTTTAAAGATATTGACAAAAATCCCGAGATAGTTTCATCAAACAAATCATAGCATAGTTTCTGCAACAAAAACCTTAGAAAAATATTGATCAATGTCACCTCCAGAACAATATATGAAAAACAATGATTAAGCGTATGCGGAAAACAATGATAAGCATGTGTTCCGGATTAACTCTAGACGCTTGCAAGAGAAATTGTCTTTCTTTCTTGTTCTAGTTCATGATATTAGGAGTAAAGTTAGCTACATGACTCTTAGGGTAGGGTGATCAACCACTACAATCTTTCTTTACCACACTTGATCCTCATTACCTCCTCCATCTTCATGCGCGGTCTCTCATTTTGTGCATTGGTTTGGTGGTGCAAACCATCAAACGGTTTGCCAACTACTTTTTATTGTTTGTGTGTATTTGTGGGGTATATTGTGTTTTATGTTTGTATAAAGTAGTGTATCATTGTGTGTTTGGTTTGATAGTGATCATTACACCTGTTTGGTGGTGGGTTTGATAGTGTGTTGAATGATGATGTGGCGTTGACGTGAAGATGGTGTGTTTGGTGACAATTACTCGAGGTGTAACCAAGTCGAGCTCTTGTCGAGTAACTCGAATCGAGCTCGTTCCAACCGAGCTTTATCGAGCCTTGAGCTCGAGCTCGAGCCTAGAAAAGGAGCTCGAATTGCTTAACGAGTCAAGCTCGAGCTTATATAGGCTCAATTAAAGTTATTGTCGAGCTTTTCGAGCTGTGATACACATGTTTTTTATATATAGTAAGTATATTTTAAGGTATTATATATAAATACACTAATTTTAAATATTTATTTATGAATGTATCAAGCTTTTTGACCCGAGTTCGAGCCGAATTTAAATCTTATCTTATATTTCAATTTTATTTTGTTTGAAAAGACAAATCATTATATATAAATCGAGCTTTTCGAGCCGAGCTAAAGCTAAATTCAAATTTTCTCGAACCGAGCTCAAACTTCTCACGTGAAAGCTCCCCCGAGTTATCAAGCCAAGCTCGAAATTCGACTTGATTCGTCAAACATAATATTGTTATGCCGAAATTCGACTTGATTCGACACGTTTACACCCATGACCATTACTCCTACTCCTACTCCTACTCTTTTAGATGGTAAAAGTTATGATTATGCCATGTATACATTTTTAGTCGATACTCTAAGTATTTATTTTTAGAAAATTACATGGTGGTGAAAAAGGATGATGTGTCACTTAAACATCCTCAGAAACCAAACACACCCCTCTTTCTTCAGTTCATGATCACCACACAAAAACACGAACAATCCATGAAAGAAAAACATCAACAAACATCTTCACTTATATTCACAATCATGAAACTACCAATATATATAACTCTCTTCATATACATCAAACACCAATATAACGACAAAACAAAAAAACCAAACACAAAACCATAAATCAGCAAAAAAAAAAAAATGGTCTCAACTTCATCCTCATCGCTAAATAACTTACTCCATATTCATCATAGAAATTTATCAATTCCTAAATTTCCTTCAAATCTGAAGCAAACCCAATTGAGATCTTCCATCAAATATCAATCTTTGAAAGTTAAAGCTGCTTCTGATCTTCTTGAAACTGTAAAGGTAAAAAGAAGCTTTCTGAGGCATTTTAACAAACAGATGGTGTGCATTAATGAAAATTATGATTTTTAGTAGCTTGTTTGTTGGTTTAAAGCGATTTTGATTGTTGGGTTTTGTGCAAGTTTGTGTTTTGGAGATGGGTTTGTGATTTGGAATGAAATTGAGAAGAAAATTGTGACTTTAGGGACTTTATTTGACATTTTTAGTAGTTTATGCTTGCTAGTTGATTAAACTTGAACAAAAGTTATGATGAACTAATTGTATGAATGCGTCCCACATAGGTACGAGATAAGAAATTTGAGCCGCGTTTATGTCTAAAGTTGTGGGCTGCTAGCATCCTTCCACGATGGTTTTTAGTTTAAATCAGAAGGGTATCCGAGTAGTCCATTGCTTTCGGCTTTAGGGGGTGTTACAATGATAATGGAAATGTTTTATAAAAATGAAACTACGAAGGTTTATGCGTTTGGAACGACCTATAACCCGTTTGACCATTTTGGTCAAAATTTTTAGATTAACCCATTTGACCCGTTAGATATTAAGCATAATCGATGTACCTGCTTGTCAATAATGAGTCGAAATTGCCACCTTTATATTGTATTAACAATGCTAGGTACCAGAATAGATATTCTGAAGCACGACCCTTGTGTGTGAACAGACTTATTTCCACTATCTTGGTGACTTGCATTTTTATCTTCTTCTATACATGGTTGTCTTTTTATGTCTATATTGAATAGATATTAACCTCACTTTGGCATAGTATTTATAAAGCACTTCGAAATTGCAGGAAGCAATCACTCCGCCCCAAGATACAGAAGTTGATTTATTTGCATGCCCTGTTTGTTTTGAACCACTTATAAGAAAAGGTCCTCCTGGTTTCAATTTGTAAGTCGTATCATCTGGAGGTTATTTTATAATTCGGAGATGACCCTGCCCTTGATTGAGTGTAGTTGTTTGACATATAATATATGATATTTGCAGGCCGGCAATATACCGTTCTGGTTTTAAATGTACAAAGTGCAATAAATCATATTCAAGCAAAAATATCTATCTTGATCTTACTGTTATTGCTGGAGCTAAAGAATATGTTGAAAGTCAACCATCTCGGACTGAGTTATTTCGGTATGAATATGTTGTCTTAGACTTTATACTGAGTTGGATTTGATAAAGGTCCGATGCCTCTTTGAAACACTATATGCTAAAATTGGTCCTTCTTATCATTAGGAGCCCACTAGTTTCGTTTTTGTATGAACGAGGATGGCGTCAAAATTTCAACCTTAGAGGTTTTCCTGGTCCTGATGAGGAGGTTAGTGCATTTTGTTTCGTGCTACTATTCTGATTATTTTGCTTCATCCGTCAATCTGTCCAATAAAAATGAGTAACCTTAGACTTAAACGCATATTTACCATTGTCATCCTAAGTATAGGTGGAAATTTCAGCCCATTTACTTATGAATGGGCCGATTCGGGCTATATTCTCTCTCAAACGGGTAAGACAAGAAGATATAGCTTACAAGGAAATGGATTAGGAAGTCACCCCAAGTGTATGTTTAGTGCATAGAACCTTAGATTATCATTCAAGTAATTTGTCTTTTATCTATTTGGACGGTTGTATTCTCGTCTTAATATTAACTTAATGTGTAGGGGTTTAAATGTTAGTTTAGCTTGTTTACTTAGTCGAATAGGATTATAGGATAAGAAATGTTTGGTTGCTTTGTTTACAAGGCAAGCAACCGGGTTTACTTGTTTCCTCAGGATCCAACCGTCAGTTCTCCCCCATCATTCTCCATAAATGGATGTGAGAGGCGAAGGCTCTGGTTGTACCATTCATCTTTTCTTTCAAACGTTAATATACAATAGTTTGGGTATCATGTGGGTTACATCTTTTAGTCATGTATGTGTGTCGCTTTTCTTATCAAGATTCGGATTCCGCATAGTTCGCTTCCGTGTTTGTTGATCACACGCTCAACAATTGGTATCAGAGCATTTAGGGTCACTTTTGACCCATACAAGAGAATCGTCCGTTTTCACCCGTTACGTAGCCCACTCGACCCGCGAAGTTTGTCATTATAAAAAATCAATGAAATTGACTTGTGACTTGTCTCTATTGACTAGTACTTTAGTTCTTCTCTTGCACTTTTTGCTGAGCCAAACATTAATTTTCTATTTAAATTTCCTCTCCTGTAGTTTGACATGGCTCAGGAGTACTTCAAACCAGCAGAGGGTGGAACTTTAGTAGATGTTAGCTGTGGAAGTGGTTTGTTTTCCCGCAAGTTTGCAAAATCGGGAACCTACTCAAAAGTCGTAGCTCTTGACTTTTCTGAAAATATGCTCCGTCAAACCTATGATTTCATTAAAGTCGATGACACAATTTTAAGCTCGTAAGTATAGACTACTCTTGTGTTTGTTTTTCCTAAGATTTTATTCCCAGTTAATTAATGTTGAGATGTAATTGCAGCAATCTCGCACTTGTGAGGGCAGATGTTTCCAGACTACCATTCGCATCCGGTTCAATTGATGCAGTTCATGCTGGTGCAGCTTTGCATTGTTGGCCCTCACCTTCTAATGCAGTATGTCACCTCTTGACCTTTTGGGCAAAATCTATTATTTACATGTTCATATAAATTAGTGTGCTTTATTATCACGTTTGATTGGAACATAGTTAGAAACCTTGTTATATGATTTGGAATAATCATACAAGTGTTCTTTGATAATTTTCAGTCTCTTCTTTGTTTCTTGTTTGAATCTAAAATCAGTCTGTTTGACCTTAAAGTCAAACCATGCCTCTGTTTGCTGGATAGTTACTTGTGGCCTTCCTGGTTACTGGAGTATTGGATTTGATTTGAATTGCTTTCATCTTATAGATTGCTGAAATCAATCGTATATTGCGGAGTGGTGGTGTCTTTGTTGGGACGACATTTCTACGATCAACTTCGACAACTCCTGCAATACTGAGGCCTTTTGACCGGGTAATCACTAGTTCTGTACGGTTCCCCCAATAAAAGGTTTTAGAGCTGGCATATGGGCAGTTTGTCTGGTTGGTAATAGGTTCGGGTCGTAATGGGCCCTTCTTTAGTACGGGTTGAAATGTACAGGGTCAGTTTGGGTTGGCTCACAATCGCTCTTTTCGTCCTTATTTTGTTTTTATAATTAAATCATGTGTTCATTATAGTTTAAAAAACGATACTACAGACCTGTAATTTTAACACATTAACCATCTAAAAAAAAGACCTTAAAAATGGTTGCTGGGCTGGTCACCCTACCTGCCCTAGCCCAATGCAAACCCTTACAAAAAAAGTAAGCGCTTTGACCTGTGCCCATTAAGACCCGTTAACCAAACCGCCACTTAAGAAGTGGTAACATTTTGTTAAATATTACATGTCTTTCTAGATTATTATCTCACATCGATATTATTGTGTTACAGAGGATTGCAGGAGATTATAACTATCTGACAGAAGAAGAAATAGCGGACTTGGTCAAATCGTGTGGTTTTACCAACTACACATGCAAAGTTCAGCAAGCTTTCATCATGTTTTCAGCTCAGAAACCATGAAAACTTGATCATCCATCATCTTGTAACCTTATATCATGATATAGAACAGAGAAAAGAAGAAAAAAAAAAACATAGCACCAAACTGATACAACACACCAAGACTGAAGTCAAAACATAGAACATTCAGTGACAAAGTCAATACCTTCAATTTGTAATTTTCTATAAATATTTGAGTTATCTTTAGTCTACACTTTAATAGAAGTTTATAAAGAAAGCCCAATTTCCTGCTAGCAGTTTCTGGTAAATGCTCGAGTAAATAACTTTAGTTTGACTATGTAAAAGTCAAACATATTCTTTTGACTTTTTTGAAACTCAAACAAAGTACCTTTTGATGGATTAAAGCAAATGAAAGATCTTTGACATACTATATGCTAGAACTTTATTAAAGACTTGAAGTAGATTCTCTTAGGAAGTTAAAATGTAACACTTGTTTCCGATCGATGCACTAGTTTCATTTAAACCTTAACCATGCAAGAGACATGACCTAACCTTTGCATTCGATGGTTCCAGTGCTCTAAAACTTTGGAGTCAAGTTTCAGCCGACGACAATCGTCTTGGGTAGTTTCTTAAGAGTTCTATGTCTTTGCACTCAAACCAGGCTTTGTATACTGCTTACTAGCAAGTGTTAGTCTTATTTAATTAAATTTTCTCGTTACCAAATAGCAATTTCACATATATCTCAAGTAAAAACATATGAAAAGTCAAGTTTTTACTGCATTTGATTATCTGTATTTATTTATTTATTTTTTTGGAATAAAGAACCTTTTGTCAACCTTTATAAAAGTTAAGTGGGCTGAAGTTGAATTTTTAGATATATTTTGGACATAGGGTAAAGAGCAAAGTCACATGATTCGGAAGTGTGGAGGTTTAAAATATGAGAGGATGAATATAGTTTATGCGACTCAAACCCCATGTGGAAGGGAGTAATATAAACCATAATTACCATGAAATTTATTAGTCTTTCTACTATACTAATCAAGTGAATTTACATCTATTTAAATTTTGGCATAAGAAAAAAAGAGAAAGAAAAATGATAACTTAAACAAGTAAAATTTAATTTAGAATTTTGGACAGGACTGCAAAGAGAGTGACCCGACCAAATAAAGTCCTCTTCAAAAAAAAAGAAATTTAAAGTTTGGTTTTATGACAAAAGAAGAAACATTGATACCTTTTTTGATAAATAAAATTAAGTAACGTTAAATCTAGAATTTCGGTTTTATGACAAAGTGGACAAATAGAAATAGTAAAACTGAATAAAGTTGATTTTGTAAATGGTAAATTATGAAAAAAAATAAGTTAAAAAAAAAATTACCAAAAATAGCAATGCTTTGAAAAGTCGGTTAATCTCGTTCAACTAGAAAACCATATTTGAAAAAAGAAAGCGGTTAAACCACGAACTGAAAACTCGACCAACACGATTAACTCGATCAA
>CP139508.1:456384324-456737981 GCA_021014915.2 Artemisia tridentata subsp. tridentata | reverse complement strand
AACTTATGTAAATATGAAACATCAAATATATTAACACGAGTCTTCAATCTTTTATCGAGTAAGAGGCAGTAAGACAAGTCCCCCACCTCTTACTGAGTAAGATGTTAGATGTCTAACTGGGTCTGACTCAAAAGAAAAAAACAAACAAGCAAAACGTCTGACCACCTCTTACTAGTAAGAGTAAGAGGGCTAGTAAGACATTTTTTTTAAAAACAAACACACCCTTAGTATTTTTTATGGCAATGTTTTAAAATCGTTTATCAAGTCGCGCAAATTTGATATACAAAGTCATCAGTCTTCAGTAAACGGCTAAGCGCGTTGTCTTTTTTTAATGATCATGAAAAATCTTTGGATTACTGCCTAATTAGTTGCCCCAATATCAAGACTATATTGTTGAAGATTTGAAGCCGGTGGAACATCCTACCCCCACCTGATCTCTCTTTAGACAACTTTGCTTCATGCAAATTTAATTTGACTTTCAACAACAGGAGTTGTGAAAGCTCTATTCGGTGTATGTCATGTTCTCTGTTGGTCTCTTTGGAAGTCGTGAAATAAAATTCTACATGCTACATCAGATGAGTTAGAGAAGACTAAACACGATATGTTCTTTCGGGCTCCTCCTCGTACCTTTTGGAATTTGTAGCCTTTTACGCGTATTGATAAGAAAAGAATTACATGTCTAACTAATTTATCATTACACATAACATATATATACTTTTTTGCTTCTAATTTTCATATTTGATTTGACATGTATCGATCATGTAGTTAGTGATATATACGTAGAAATACATTTTAGTTGTAAGCATCATTTTCGTTAAATTATTTGTTTACTTGTTGAAAAAAGCTATTCAAAAGCTTTTTCAATTAATTATACTATTCGACAATAGCTTTTGGAAAATTAAATGTGAATAACATTATGATGCGTCACAATCATCAAATCTTACTTATTCAAATACTCTTACAAAAGATTATTTCCAGGCTTGTACGTTATTCAACATTAACTAGGCTATACGTTGTTCAACGTTAATTACAAGTCATATGAAACGTAAAATCTATGTCAATGGACCACATTAAAGAAACTAGAGATTTAGACAAGTGTTAAATGAGAGAATAGCAATGAAATCAAAACATGTATTAGTAATAGCACACGGAGTGGTATACGGGTTGGCAAAGGGTTGGGTTAACCCGCTGGGGAACACCGCTGCCGACCCAACGAGTTGGATTGCACGGGTTGGACATGCAGCTGCGGGTTGGAGTTAATTTCCTCAAATTTGACGGTTACTTACATTAAAAAAAAAAAAAAAAACTTCCCTATCCAAAAAATAAAAAGAGGCAGCCTCTTCCCTTCCACACCAAAAGGCAGCCAAACATAACCAAAAAAAAAAATCAAAAAAGTATCTGCATTTTGAATATCAGAAAAGTACTATTTCATTCGTCCCATGTTATGTGTTTATTTCTAAAATGCGCAATTTTTTAAGAAATCCTGCTAACTACATTTTTCACAAATTAAATATTCTCTTTACCCACTAAAATCTCATCTAATTAATTTAAATATGATGTAGACACTTATTTTAAGACATTCTAAAATGGCATTGTAGACACTTAATATGTGACGGGGGCACTACTCTGCAATTGTAAAAATTCTTTATTAGACAAACTAATATTTTAACCGCAATTCTCTTAAAAACAAGCGGAAAATAAAGATACAATAATTAACAAAAGTTCTGGAATGGTGAACCACCCCCAATTGCAAAAAAGACTTATCTTTTCCATCAAATATCAAATAAGCCAATTGTTAAATCCATAAAATAACTAAATAAGTATTAGAAACCTTGCATTTGAGGCCTTTTTATTTATTTATTTTATATATATCAGGAAATATATACTCCATATTTTCAAATGGTCAAAAACTTTACTAAAATGAAAATACTCGCACAAAATCAACAAAACTAAAATGCACTGCAACTGACTAGACTAAAATAGTAAAATCTCATATCTTATTGCATGGTTAACCAATGAGGCTATGACAAGAAAACTGATAAAAAGAAACATAAAATAACCAATGCCATGAAATATGAATTGAAATGGCCAGTAAATGGCAAGAATTGCATGTACTTCAAATGAGTTTAGCCAATGGGTTAAGTTGTAGAGATGTAGGCTTCTCTTTCCTGCATCATCTTCAAGACCATGCATTAGGTCATATATAGCCAATACAGCTAGCATTATCAACTATTTTTTAACAGATTTCAAGAAGTTTGGCTGGTCTACGGATAGAGTGCTCTTTTGCCAATGTGATAGAGATATATTGTTGTCGCAAAAAATTAAAGGATATTGTATTCATTATCAAGTTGCTGCTTCTGAATTCTCACAAAATAACTCTTTAAAAATGTTTATTTGTAGATAGTCGTTAAGTCGAGTAACTCAAGTTCGAACTCGAATTGAGCTCGTTTGATTCGAACTTTATCGAGTCACGATCCTAGAAAATGAGTTCAAAATATTTAACGAGTTGAGATTGAGCTTATAAAAGCTCAACTCAAGTTATTGTCAAATTATTCGACATTCTAAGTGACATATACGACTTTTATATATGGTACGAACGTATTTTAAAGATCTATGTTTATATACATTAAGTGCAATTAGTTGGTTATGAATGTATCAAAGTTTTTAAGCCGACCTCAAATCGAATCTTATCTCATATTTGAGTTGTATTTGGTTCAAGAACGGTATATTTCATTAAAAAACCACCAACCCACAAAAAGGAGCGGCACAACACACAACACAAACGACCTCACATAATTACAAAATTACACCAATCGCCCCAAGACAGGGACGAAAACTTAGCTCTATGTTTAGCCCAAAGAAAACCCAACGCTTTAACTTCGCCGATTATGTCCTCCATTCTAGCCTTCTTGCTTTGAAACTTGAGACGGTTTCTCGCCCTCCAAATGCTCCAACACCCAATAATAATTATGCCATAGAAAATGTCCTTAGCTTTCCCCGATAGCCCTACGAACTTATGGATCTCAAAAAGATCCTTGATCGAGAACACAAACAAGTTCTGAACCTTGCACCAAGTGGAGACATGTTGCCAAAGAATGGTTGCGAAAATACAACCTGTAAACAAGTGCTCCACCGACTCCTTTGCATCTCCACAAAGCGGACAGGAGACATCCGCGATCTGGATACTTCTATGCCTCAACGCCATCGCCGTAGGAATCTTCTCCATCTCCACCCGCCACCCAAAGATGTTGCACTTTTTCGGAATCCATTTACACCACTCGAAAACCGAAATATTACTGAAATCCATATTGCTATACAGAATCTTCCTGACAGCACCCGCCGAGAACATCTTATCTCCAGCCCCGACCCATTCCCATTTATCAATTGTGTCCGAAATCACAGCAGCATCCAATAGACTATTAAGGACCGTCCATTCAGCCCCTTCTTCCACCGTAAAATCCTCTCTTTTCCATCCCCAGACCCTCGAAAATCCAGTGCCCATGAGTAACAGCCTGTCGCTAATCTTGCTTCTTTTGGCAGACTCTAACCGAAATAACCGAGGGCAAATGGTCATCAGCGGCACATTCAACAACCAAGGATCAGTCCAGAAGGCAATATTATTCCCATTACCCACTTTTCCTTTAAAAAAATCTACCAAGAGGAAGTCCCGACACCACTGTACGATTCAAGACCTTGACAATATTACACCAAGCACCATTAAGAGCTTTACGAACTGGAAGGAAATCCCAGCTTCGACTTGTGACATGAATGGCCGCAACCACCTTACACCATAGACTGTTACTATCCGTCTTGTAGCGCCACCCCCACTTGGAGAGAAACGCCACATTGATAAATTTCAATTTACACAACCCAAGACCCCTAAACTTCTTAGGAGAACAAAGTCTATCCCACGCTACCCAATGTATCTTATGCTCCTCTTTTGACCCTCCCCAAAAGAAGTTTCTAATAAGCGCCTCCAAGTCATTGATAACTTTGCACGGCACTCTATAAAGAGAGAAAAAATAAGAAGGGACGCTCTCCAAAACGGACTTGATGAGGGTAACTCTCCCACCAATCGACAAGCAGTCAGCCTTCCATTTAGACAAACGAACTCAAATACATCATAAATCGGCCTCCAATTATTTATTCAGTTCATATTAGCCCCAACAGTGATACCCAAGTACTTGAACGGGAGAGCCCCAACCTTACATCCCACAACTTTAGCTCTCACCGAAACCTCCTCCTCACTCACCCCAATACCAGATAAACAAGACTTCACAAGGTTGATTTTTAACCCAGAACATAAATAAAAATTCCGAAGAATTCTCACCACATTTTCAATACAAGCATCCGACCAATCCCCAATAATAATTGCATCGTCCGCAAAAAGGAGGTGAGAAAGAGTAGGCCCTCTTAAAGGAAGATTAATACCTTTAATCACTCCTTCTGCTTGGGCCTTATTGAGCATACAAGAAAGAGCCTCCATGACAATTAAAAAGAGGAACGGGGAGATCGGATCCCCTTGGCGCATCCCTTTCCCAAATTAGAATTCGAACGTCGGAGAACCATTGACCAGCACCGAGGAACGAGCAGATTCGAGAACACCCCTAATCCAAGAACACCAAACATGGGAGAATCCCATTTGCGCCATAATGTCGAGAACGAAGTTCCAATTAACTTTATCATAAGCTTTCTCGAAATCAATCTTCAAAATGAAAATCTGATTCTTGTTCCTCTTACTCCAATTTATAACTTCATTCAATATTAACGGCCCGTCCAATATGAATTTACCTCTTAAGAAAGTCGATTGAGCATTAGAGATCACCTTGCCCACCACCATTTTAAGCCGATTAGATAAAATCTTGGAGATTGTTTCACTAATAATTCCCACGAGGCTAATAGGTCTATAACTATTAAGGTCGACCGCATCACTGCCCTTGGGCACCAAAGTTATGAAAGACGACCCGCACCCCACATTAATTTTACCACTACTGAAAAAATACTCCATAATCTTCACAAAGTCTTGTTCAAACAGATGCCAAAAGTGTTTGATAAACCTCACATTAAACCCATCCGGGCCCGGGGCCCTATCCTCCCCACAACCGAACACCGCCTCTTTGATTTCCGACACCGAAAACCTCCTAGTTAAGAGACCATTATCAGCCTCATCTATCCTCCCAATATTATTGCACTGCAGTTTTGTACGAACCGGACATTCCTCCACAAACCTTTTTCTGAAAAAATTAAATATCTCCTTTTTGACCAACGACGGTTTAGTCACCCATGACCCCTGGATCATAAGCCCCGGAATGTTGTTACTAGCCTTTCTACAATTCACGATACCATGGAAGAACCGTGAGTTCTCGTCACCATCTAGGGCCCAACGCACCCGAGACCGCTGCTTGATATCAGCCTGTTTACAAGACTCCAATTCCTTCAACACCTTAAGACTTTCCGCATAAATCCATTCCTCTTCCTCCGAGAGGCCCCTATTTTCCATATCAATCTCTAACCTCTCAATATCCGCTCTAGCGCATTCCTCCTCATAACAATCCTTCTTCACCATTTCATCTTTCCAACTTTTAATTCCTGTCCGAATCTGAGCAAACTTCTTCATCAAATGAACATCCGTAGGATCTTCAACCCCATCGACCACAGCCGCAGAACACACCACTTCTTCAAACCCGATTTTAGACAACCAAGAATTGAAGACTCTAAACGGTCTCGGACCGAAGTTTTTGGAAACCGTAGTCAGAATTAACAGGCAGTGATCCGAGAGAGAACTCGGTAAGACACGCAAGCAAGCGTCCGACCACTTATTGAAAAAAGTTGGGCAAACCAAGATCCGGTCGATTTTACTCAATTTCCTACCAGAATCCCTAATACACGTATACTTTCTCCCATTCATAGAAAAATCCAATAACCCAGTATTATGAATGAAGGTATTGAAGTTTCTAGCACACGAGTTTTTGAACACCGAACCCAATCTCTTGCTAGGATAACGGACAACGTTGAAGTCCCCCAAAATCACCCACATACCCTGATCCGTGCTAAAACGTATATATATAAATATTATGCAGACGGATACACGTGAATAAAGACAAATCAACCCTTTAGGAAAAAGGCTAACTTGCAAAAACTCACGTTTGTGTGTGTGATACCAGGTAAGTGATTACCTGGGTCGTGTCCCAACGAGGTGTGAATGGGCAATCGTTGAAAGTTTGGGATTAAAGTGACTGATGTATGGAATCTGGATTTTTGATTGCTTTTTTAATTCTAATTGATATATGAAAAACAAATATACAAAGGAAAATAAAGCATAAACTAATTTAAACTAAAAACGCGTAACGAGAATTCTAAAACGGGACTAAAAAGTGAAATCTCTAAAAATTAATCCTACAAGTGTAAAATTATTTTTCTTAAATCCTAAATAATAAAATAAAATTTTACAAAAAAGATTTATATTTTTCTGACTTTTATATTTTTTATTATGAATTAAAAACAGTTTTTAAAAAGAAAAATACATTAAAAATACTAAAACTATTCTAAAAATTCTGGAATTTTTTCTATAAATACTATATGATAGCAGAATACTAGGAAAAATAAAAAAAGTTAGATAAGCCCACTAATAAGCTGAATTGGGCAAATAAGCAGTTTAAATAAGCACTAGAATGCACCAAAAGCTCAGGTATAGTGTAATAGACCTAAACAAACCTAATTCAACTCAAAAAACTAAAATAAGCCCAGGCCGTCAGCTAGAAAAGCAATGAGCAGTATGCAACTAAAGTGGCAAACTACCCTACTTGTGGCTGATTTTTAAGCACTGTAATAAGCTCTAAAACACAAAGTAAGCATAGATATGAAAAGCCTGCTATGTGGGCTTCCCAAAAAGCCAAGACTCACACTGTGGGGTCCACAAATGAGCTTATGAAGGGCTTATGAAAAAGCTTAAATACAGATGCAAGTGGGACACAAATTATGCAGGCATAGAACAACACTAATTGGGCTTACTTGCAGACTGAATTAAGCTGTTTAATAAGCTCTAAAGTGAAACTCAAGCACAAAGCCTAAAAGCTCATACTACAACCTACTCAGAAAACAAAATTGCAAGCAATGAGGACCAGTGGATAAGCAAATGCAAGGCCAATAAAAAGCTAAGATGAGCAGACTAAGTGTGCAGGTCTGCACTTTTCTTATGTAGCAGATTAGCTAAATTGAACTTAACTCTTTCAACATCCAATGAATCACTACCAAATTCTTGTATTCTAACTTAAACAACTTAAAGGAACTTAAAAGTGCCAAGAATGGTAGCCCAAATAAGCTCAGCTTTTACTAAGCTTATAAGGGCAGTCTAAGGGTCTACTTTTCACTTATCCTTCTAAGAAACTACAAAAGGCTCAAAAGAAGCTTAAGGCTTCTGTAAGCTGCTACTATATAATCCTAAAAGCTCATACAAAGTTTACAAATAGGCAAATGAACAGTAACATGCTGATTTCTACCCATAAATAAGCTTAAACCAAACACCCCTTTAAAAAGGGCTGAATTGGATTTTTAAAGAAAACAGGAATTTTAAGCTGAGCTATGGAAAGACAGATAAACAACTAGCTATGAAGAGCACTAAAAAGCAATTATCTAACAGAATTAAGCTATATAATAAGCAGTACTAATATTAGGCTATTTTTGGTTTTTATGAGATTTTTGAGGAAAATAGAACTAAGGCTATTTTAATGCTAATAAAACTGATGAAATGCACTTACAAACTACTAATAGACAGGAAATGACAATAATAAGCTAGAATTAAGCTATAGCACAGTGAAATAGAAAATGATGCAAAAAACTAGAAAATTGCTTACAACTGTGTTGAGGCATGAAACCAAGGAAAGTGATCAGAGACATGCCCAGCTTGTCAGGACCAAGCTATATGCCTAATCAAGAATTCCTGAACAGCTTATTCCCACACAACTGCTTATTATGGCTTATTGTTGACTTTTTGACTTTTTTGGAAAATTTTGAAATTAAACAGAACTAAGCAACCATAAACTAACAGTAAGATGTCACAAGCTTATGTTAGCTTATTAAACTGGAAAGAAGCTTTTAACTTTGAGTAACAACTAATTCGAAGCACTAAATTAACAGGAACTTGAACTTGAATTAACACTGAATTGGTACAAGGTTTTTGAAACTGAAATTGAAATTGAAATATGAGATTACAATAACATGAGACTGATTAAACCTAAAACTTATTCTAATTTTGATTTTAAAAGTAAATTACACTACGAATGGCCTAAAAACATTGACAACTTCTTCTATGTGTCTTCTCTTCCTTTTATAGCTATCCCAAAAATCTTCTCTCATCCCTCTGATCAAATCCCAGCTGTTGGATAGCTTCAAATCAATCTCATTCGTTGGAATGGGTTTTGGCGGGAAACTTGGGAAGTGGGTTTTTAACCTTTTCTGAGCACATGGGGGAGTAGGATAGTATGTGAGGAGGGGGTGGTGGAGTGTGTAAGAAAATACAGAGGCAAGTGGGTGGTGTGATGGGTTAAGGCGGTGGAGATGGCGGTATGGTTTTGCAGACCATTGGCGGGTTTTGGTTTAGAAGGAGAAGGTGTTTGACCGGTATTGGTTTTTAATTAAAATGGAAAGCAGGCCGGGTCATGGGTTGGGCTTTTTAATTTGGGCTGTGGGTTGATATATGGTAGGGCTGGGTTTATTTATTAGGCTTGGGTTTTTTTATTTGTTTTGGTTATAAAGGGTTAAGGATTAGATTTAGGTAAAAGTTTAGGGACCAAATTTGTAAATTCTGAAAATCCAGGGACCATTGATGCCAAATCTGAATTTTATCTCAAAGGACCAATCTTGACTACTTGATATTCTTGAAGGTTGACTTTGATAATTTAAGCAATGTCCCGGTCCAAACTTGTAAATTCCGTCCCCGTCCTCGGCTTTTCACGATTTTCCAATCTTGTACTCGGTTTTGGCTGTTTCTGCCTGTTTTCGATCCTTTTGTACCTGTAACACATAAAAACACAAACCAAGGATATTTGCAGTATAATATGGTCTATTCTGGTGTTTTTGGTCATTTTTGTGTCTTTTATGGGTGTAAAATGATGAGTATTTAGACACTCATCAATCCCCCACACTAAGCTATTGCTAGTCCCTAGCAATCCGATCATATGAAGTAATGAAAGGATCAAAAGAATACCAAGTATACCCCGTTTTGATTTTTTATACAATGCAAGAAATTTAAACTTAGAACAAAATATATAACACGCTTGATTTCCAAAAATGGTATCACGGAACAGGATTCACACAAACTGGGTGTCTCCAGGGAATAGTAATCGTCATCCTCTTTTTGATACTCCCAACTAAGCTTAAACTCAATGTGCAAATGCTTTTGTAAAATGCTAACACTACTTATATCAATAACCTATGTAAGCCGAAACTTAACTTTTCACTCCCGCATATATCAAGTTTAGGTGACTGTGCTCATTTTCAAAAGTTTGACCGCAAAAATCGATGTTATTATGGTTGCCATTCGTTTAAGTCAAATACTAATTTACCGGGAACCTCGAAAATCTAAGGATCAAAAGGGCCTTTTCCATGTAGCGGCTTTCTTCTCGGCACATCCCAAACCAGTTGGTTTTAGGTGACCAGGCTTTTGACACCTTACAGAGAATAGTACCGGAATCAGCGGAATTTCGATATCAAAGATTTAAGATATTCCCACTAAGCTAGTATTAAAACTTAAATAGATAACAACAAACGATCATTTAGAGATTAGAGACTCAAAGATGAGATCACTCCATGTAACGGTTTTCTTCTCGGCACATCCCAAACCAGTTGGTTTTAGGTGACCAGGTTTTTGACACCTCACAGAGAATAATACCAGAGCTTTCGGGATCTTTGAAATCAACGATCTACTAAATTACCGTTTAACTTTTATACAAAATTGACGAATCCAAGTTCAAGTTCCGATTTAAATTTAAGAGAAAGCAATTTTATTACATTTATTAACATATACATCTTTATTTTCACAACATCAAAACTTATTGCATTTTGCAATATCTTTATATTTTTGCATTTTGCAATATCATTCCATTTTATTTTATCTTTTTTCTTTTCATTTTTTCATCATTTTCATCATTTTTTCATTTTTTCATTTTTTTTTAAACTTTAATAATATACATACATATATGCTTTCTCAAAAATAAAAATAAAAAGTTGAACTCGGGCTCTATATCAAAATTGTATAAAAATTCGTTTTGCATAACAACATGATTTGAACGTTCAAACGTTTGAAAACAGCACGTATTTAATCAGATTAGTTATCTCCTGGGAGGAAAAGCCATAGATTACTTATATAAGCTCTAAAGAAAACCAACTATTCTACGCTTAGCATTTTCATTTGCACATATCGTAAAGCCTTAGTCTAATAGTTAAGGAAGCAGCCATATCAATACTCTGGCAGAGTCAGGATTCCCTTTGTTCTAACCTAATCAAGACTAAACACTTCTTCTTTTTTATTGCAATTTCTTATTTTAAAAACGAAAAAATTTTAAAATTTTGGGCAAAACGGGGGTACTAGGGCACTAGAAGGTACAATGTGACAAAATTCGAGAGAATTCCCCCCCACACTTAGAATTGAATATTGCCCTCAATATTCAAAGTACCGGTTATTATGTCGAGACTTAGAACGTAAAAAGGTAAGACTAATAGCCAAGTGTGTGAAAGAAATCTCAATTTTCACAAAAAGGATTAATAAGATATCCCTAGATAATCGTTAGCAAAAGGATAGGATATTGGGCGGCTGGATTGAAAACAGGCGCGGCAATCATCACAATCCAAGGGAAACCTGCAAACAAGAGCAAACAACACACATAACAAAGCACAGTAGAGGAATCCCCCCACATTTAGTGTCAGAAAATAGAAAGAAGTCAGAAACATGGGTAGTCACCCATGCAATGCTAATGTTTTTGTTAACCGAGTCACTAGCTTGACTCGACCCCGAATTCATTGGTTCATGGGGAAGCAAGTGGAAGAAACCATCTCCATCGGACTTTCATTCAATGTGTTTGGATAAACATTGAAGTTTTTGAAAGATCCACTCCGATGAGATACCTCCGGCTCAAAAGAGATGCCGGGGTCAAAAACTTTGTCTTCACTCCCGAACGAGTGAATAGAAGGACAATCTACCTTATAAGAGAAGAAAGGTAGAAAAACTCGAACGACATATGTGAAGTCAATATAATGGCGATCCTCAATGGGAAATGTCACATATGTCGGAGAAAGATCAATATCGGGATTAAGAGTTGAGGTCACATCATCAAGTTTATGAATAATAGAGTCCTTGACCTCATCGTTTTCTAACTCTTTATCAAAGAGAGGATTTATTTTGCTAGAAAAGTACTCATCATCAAATTCAAAAAGAGAATTCGAATAGACTTTGAGACTTTCATTTTGAACTTCCTCATCAGAAAGTGATTCGTCATCACTAGAGGAAAAATCATCATTGGAATTGAAAAGGGGATTAGAGAAAATCCCGAAAAATTCATCATTTGAATTGAAAAGAGGGTTAGAAAACGTCCCGAAAAAATCATCAGTAGTGTCAACAGGTTGATCACTACGAAAAGAACAATCACTTTCACTGTCGGAAATATCCTCAGACTCACTTGGGATTGGGATAAGGTTCTCAGCACTAGACTTTATGAATTCGTCCGATTCCTTTTCAGGAATAGTGCTAATATGCTCATCCCCCATAATAAGAGAGTCCTTGGGGTCCAAAGTTGGAAAGAATGATGTGATTGCAATAGACTGAGGGAGTTGAGAAATGATATTGCTCAAAGGAATAATACTCTCCTCGTCATCCTCCTCATCAATATTGCTAGCATAAATGGCTTTTATACGTTCCATTTGCTCGTCTGCTAGCAATTCTGCAATAGTCTTGTCTTCCTGTCTTTTCTGGACAGGTGTAATTGCAGCTGATGAATTCTCACAAACTCCCCACATAGAATCTTCATCATCGTCATCGCAAATGAAAGTTTGACGATATTTGGAACTCATTCTAGCTGTTTGTTCTTCTTCAGCTAGAAGCTCTCCAATGGTTTTCTGATGAGGATCTTCTTGGGCATTTTTAACAGCCAAATCATTAAGTGTATCCATCACATTTTGAAGTTTTTGGAATACATTTTCGAAAGATTCTTCAAGAGGAGATGGCTGAGGTTGAATCATCTGATACTGTGGAGGTTGGTCATGACAAGAATAGTCGTAATTGTTACAAAGGACATGCTCATAGACAAGCGGGGTCCTCGTTTGACAATCGGATTCATAATGTGGACCACCACAGTACTCACAACAATACATTTGCTGTGACTGATTCGGTGAATCATATGGATATTGGTCATACCCGAAGTTTTGATTACATGGATCTTGTTCATAGACAGACGTATTTCCTGCTTGACAATCAAAACTTGGGTGTGGACCTCCACAATGCTCACAAGAATATGTTTCCATCTCATGGTTTGGGGGCTGGTTGAAAAAGTCGGGTGTTTCATGGTAAGAATAAGGATTTTGGTCATAAACAAACCCGTTTCCTGATTCCACCATGCTACAACCGGGACAATTCCCACCATTATGAGGACCTCCACACCATTGACAACCATAGTGGTAAGATGAAGACATAAAGAAAAAGAATTAAACGGATAGAGGGTGAAGAAAAATATTTTTGGGTTTTTGGTTTTTCAATTTTTTTTGGATTTTTGGAAAAAAATATTCACAAGATAAAAACGTAACTTCACGAAGAAGATCGAAGCAAAACACAAGGAACTTAAACCTTAAATCAACAAGCGTACGGTAGCTCTCTAAAAGATAAAC
The DNA here is from genome assembly GCA_021014915.2 of Artemisia tridentata subsp. tridentata. Classification (NCBI taxonomy): domain Eukaryota; kingdom Viridiplantae; phylum Streptophyta; class Magnoliopsida; order Asterales; family Asteraceae; genus Artemisia; species Artemisia tridentata. Next base: position 456,725,108 of record CP139508.1, on the reverse strand, counting down.
GCACAGAGTGGCGGAGAAGCAAAGGTGGGCAATAAATGCTCCTTAAAAACCCGCTTCTTTCGGTTCGACAATTTAATGTCAAACCCTCCTTAAACCTCCGTTAGAGTTTGTTTATCAATCAAAGGTGAGCCGAATTCGCAAGCGACACAAAGGCAAGTTTTAATCTGATGTTTGGGAACTTATTATGATAATACCCAAGTTGAGGAATATTATATTAATTTTGCGTTTATCTTTTATTTTACAATAAAACGGAAAATGTTTTTGGGTTTTTATTTTTATATGATATTATATATATAAAAGAAAAGAAAAATATTTTTGTATTTTATATGGGTTTATGAAAGTGGAAACTTCTGAAAGAAGGATCTCAAGTCACTAATCGCTTAAACTTAAAACAATATTGTCGCAACACAACCTCCCCGGCAGCGGCGCCAAAATTTGATCCGTGCTAAAACGTATATATAAATATTATGCAGACGGATACACGTGAATAAAGACAAATCAACCCTTTAGGAAAAATGCTAACTTGCAAAAACTCACGTTTGTGTGTGTGATACCAGGTAAGTGATTACCCGGGTCGTGTCCCAACGAGGTGTGAATGGGCAATCGTTGAAAGTTTGAGATTAAAGTGACTGATGTATGGAATCTGGATTTTTGATTGCTTTTTTAATTCTAATTGATATATGAAAAACAAATATACAAAGGAAAATAAAGCACAAACTAATTTAAACTAAAAACGCGTAACGAGAATTCTAAAACGGGACTAAAAAGTGAAATCTCTAAAAATTAATCCTACAAGTCTAATTTTATTTTTCTTAAATCCTAAATGATAAAAGAAAATTTTATAAAAAAGATTTATATTTTTCTGATTTTTATATTTTTTATTATGAATTAAAAACAGTTTTTAAAAAGAAAAATACATTAAAAATACTAAAACTATTCTAAAAATTCTGGAATTTTTTCTATAAATACTATATGATAGCAGAATACTAGGAAAAATAAAAAAGGTTAGATAAGCCCACTAATAAGCTGAATTGGGCAAATAAGCAGTTTAAATAAGCACTTCAAATAAGCAAATAAGCACTAGAATGCACCAAAAGCTCAGGTATAGTGTAATAGACCTAAACAAACCTAATTCAACTCAAAAAACTAAAATAAGCCCAGGCCGTCAGCTAGAAAAGCAATGAGCAGTATGCAACTAAAGTGGCAAACTACCCTACTTGTGGCTGATTTTTAAGCACTGTAATAAGCTCTAAAACACAAAGTAAGCATAGATATGAAAAGCCTGCTATGTGGGCTTCCCAAAAAGCCAAGACTCACACTGTGGGGTCCACAAATGAGCTTATGAAGGGCTTATGAAAAAGCTTAAATACAGATGCAAGTGGGACACAAATTATGCAGGCATAGAACAACACTAATTGGGCTTACTTGCAGACTGAATTAAGCTGTTTAATAAGCTCTAAAGTGAAACTCAAGCACAAAGCCTAAAAGCTCATACTACAACCTACTCAGAAAACAAAATTGCAAGCAATGAGGACCAGTGGATAAGCAGATGCAAGGCCAATAAAAAGCTAAGATGAGCAGACTAAGTGTGCAGGTCTGCACTTTTCTGATGTAGCAGATTAGCTAAATTGAACTTAACTCTTTTCAACATCCAATGAATCACTACCAAATTCTTGTATTCTAACTTAAACAACTTAAAGGAACTTAAAAGTGCCAAGAATGGTAGCCCAAATAAGCTCAGCTTTTACTAAGCTTATAAGGGCAGTCTAAGGGTCTACTTTTCACTTATCCTTCTAAGAAACTACAAAAGGCTCAAAAGAAGCTTAAGGCTTCTGTAAGCTGCTACTATATAATCCTAAAAGCTCATACAAAGTTTACAAATAGGCAAATGAACAGAAAACATGCTGATTTCTACCCATAAATAAGCTTAAACCAAACACCTCTTTAAAAAGGGCTGAATTGGATTTTTAAAGAAAACAGGAATTTTAAGCTGAGCTATGGAAAGACAGATAAACAACTAGCTATGAAGAGCACTAAAAAGCAATTATCTAACAGAATTAAGCTATATAATAAGCAGTACTAATATTAGGCTATTTTTGGTTTTTATGAGATTTTTGAGGAAAATAAAACTAAGGCTATTTTAATGCTAATAAAACTGATGAAATGAACTTACAAACTACTAATAGACAGGAAATGACAATAATAAGCTAGAATTAAGCTATAGCACAGTGAAATAGAAAATGATGCAAAAAACTAGAAAATTGCTTACAACTGTGTTGAGGCATGAAACCAAGGAAAGTGATCAGAGACAAGCCTAGCTTGTCAGGACCAAGCTATATACCCAATCAAGAATTCCAGAACAGCTTATTCCCACACAACTGCTTATTATGGCTTATTGTTGACTTTTTGACTTTTTTGGAAAATTTTGAAATTAAACAGAACTAAGCAACCATAAACTAACAGTAAGATGTCACAAGCTTATGTTAGCTTATTAAACTGGAAAGAAGCTTTTAACTTTGAGTAACAACTAATTCGAAGCACTAAATTAACATGAACTTGAACTTGAATTAACACTAAATTGGTACAAGGTTTTTGAAACTGAAATTGAAACTGAAATATTAAATTACAATAACACGAGACTGATTAAACCTAAAACTTATTCTAATTTTGATTTTAAAAGTAAATTACACTACGAATGGCCTAAAAACATTGACAACTTCTTCTATGTGTCTTCTCTTCCTTTTATAGCTATCCCAAAAATCTTCTCTCATCCCTCTGATCAAATCCCAGCTGTTGGATAGCTTCAAATCAATCTCATTCGTTGGAATGGGTTTTGGCGGGAAACTTGGGAAGTGGGTTTTTAACCTTTTCTGAGCACATGGGGGAGTAGGATAGTATGTGAGGAGGGGGTGGTGGAGTGTGTAAGAAAATACAGAGGCAAGTGGGTGGTGTGATGGGTTAAGGCGGTGGAGATGGCAGTATGGTTTTGCAGACCATTGGCGGGTTTTGGTTTAGAAGGAGAAGGTGTTTGACCGGTATTGGTTTTTAATTAAAATGGAAAGCAGGCCGGGTCATGGGTTGGGCTTTTTAATTTGGGCTGTGGGTTGATATATGGTAGGGCTGGGTTTATTTATTAGGCTTGGGTTTTTTTTATTTGTTTTGGTTATAAAGGGTTAAGGATTAGATTTAGGTAAAAGTTTAGGGACCAAATTTGTAAATTCTGAAAATCCAGGGACCATTGATGCCAAATCTGAATTTTATCTCAAAGGACCAATCTTGACTACTTGATATTCTTGAAGGTTGACTTTGATAATTTAAGCAATGTCCCGGTCCAAACTTGTAAATTCCGTCCCCGTCCTCGGCTTTTCACGATTTTCCAATCTTGTGCTCGGTTTTGGCTGTTTCTGCCTGTTTTCGATCCTTTTGTACCTGTAACACATAAAAACACAAACCAAGGATATTTGCAGTATAATATGGTCTATTCTGGTGTTTTTGGTCATTTTTGTGTCTTTTATGGGTGTAAAATGATGAGTATTTAGACACTCATCATACCCACTGAAGATGACACGAGAGATTCGATGGAATCCCACAAAGCTCTTTGGGCCGCAACCCCTTGTGGGGCATACACATTCATAATATTGACCACCTCATTACTACCCTTGATATTCCCTGACACTATCAAAAAAAATTGCGTCTTAACCGAAGAAGACTGGGAAAACACCCCCTTGTCCCATATACTTAACAAGCCCCCAGATTGACCCCTAGCTCCCACGAACTCCATACCATAATTATTATTCCCCCAAATCCATTTCCCATCAAATCTCGACAAGTCCTCAGCCATCGATTCTTGCACAGCCAAGAAATCCACCCCTTGCTCCTTTTTTAACTTACTGAGCCAAGTAACCTTTTCGACCCCCCCTAACCCCCTCACATTAATGGACAAAAATTCATAAATCAACCACATTATTACCTTCTTCCACAATAGTACTCCTCACCAGCCCTTCATGCTCTTCCAAGTCAAGACCCAACAGAGCACCAACTCTGATAGTAGCCTCCACTTCCTTATTCAATTCATCACCGTCCCTAGTCTCCTGCTCCACGATCTCTACACCACCGCCCTCCGAAGTCGCCTGATTATCCGCAACCTCCGAGGCAGAAGCTGTTTTGTTCAGGTCGATCACCCCATCATCCATGCTCTTAGGAGCATCTACTGATCCCTCCTGGTTAATAATGCCAATGAATCTGTCTAATTCAAAAGGATCCTTATCCTCCTCTCTACTTCTTTTTTTAGGTCGGTTGGACTCCATTGGGCTTGTGTTAACACGTTGGATCCTTTGTCTTCTTTTGTATTTGTTATTGGGCCTCCTCTTGGACTTAGACCCATTACTATAAGCAGAAAAGCAAATAATGTTGTTATTCTTCTTAATGTGGGCCCTATCGTTGACATCCTCCTCACCCCTAATATTATTATTAACCCCCTGCCCCACATCCTGGAGTATGTCCCCAACCTCAACCACCTTCACATTATCCACCTCACTGACATTATCCTTAAAAGCACCATTTGGAGTTTCCCCATGCAACCTTTGGCCTTCATTCTCTTCCCCATGCAAGGAAAACTGCACCTCTCCTTCTTCCATAACATCTTCAACCGTTTCAACTTCCTCCCTCCCTTTCTCCGTCACCGGAACCTGAGCATCCACCTTTCTTCTTACCACCGTCCCGACACACTCGGGATCCCAAACTCTGGACTCTTCTGTAATCCATATCTTGAATGTCTTGTTTGTCCATCTGAGGTTAACTGTTTCATTGATTTTCCTTCCTTCACCGACTAGAACACCAACGTGTCCAACCGAAATATCACCATCTTCGATACTGAGTTGAGATGGAAAAATTATCTTCCCAAACTGACTAGCAACATCGTCAAAAACCTCGTTATTAGCTAAATTAATAGGGACACCGAAATATCACCATCTTCGATACTGAGTCGAGATCCTTGTTTGAGCCTTTAACATTTACAATGACGAAGACTTGGATATCTAGTTATTTTTGTGATTCTTCCTTTCTATTACCACAAAATAACTATCACTTTAAGGAGTTACGTTGTAGTGCTCAGTGTCACACGAAGTTGTGGATAGTCAAGAGCTGATGTACTACTTATACTTGATGGTTTGTTGAAGAGTATAGAGTACTTATGGATTCGAAGGTGCACGAACTCTCTACACCGCTCTTAGTCACACATTAGTGCAAGTTTAAGTCACAAGTTCGGGTTATTTTACTTCAGTCTCATGTTCGTCATATTGAGTTTTCACCATCAGTAGTCACTACAAAGAGCCGTCAGAATGATAATGGGGTCGGTAAAAAAGTTAGGTGAGAGGAGTATAAAAGAGTAGAGATGTTATCAGCAGTTGATTCTCACGGGATATCTTTTAAGCTTAACAGAGATTTATGGTACTTCACACTTCTTCGGTTAATTGGACATATGGGGTTACGCTGCCTCCGTTTTTCCATCGTAAACATAGTGTGTATGCTTCCGATTCCGCGAAGATCTTGTTATCTACAAAACGGAGTTTCCGCAGTGAGTATAATTGTGATTATCTGACTAGTCAGATTTGCTTGGTGTGGTTTATGGTGTTATCTACAAATTCCGCTGCGTACTTAAAACTTCAAAAGTTAGAAGACATGTTAACTACATCAAAGTTTCGAATCTGCTGAAGACGGTTGTCAGTTTGGGGGGAAGCTGATTCAGAAACTTCGCCAAAAAGAAGCGTACGGAGAAGCATGAATTGGGGGGAAGTTAATCCAGTTCATGCATATTACATCATTTGCCTACAAGTGAAGAAAAGTTCTCAAGGCGAGGTACAAGATGAAGACAAAGAGCGTAAACTGCAGTCATCCTCAGCATTTGAAGAGCTTATGAAGATTTTATTTTACTTATTTTTGTACTTGTAGGAAATATTGTAAGTAATCTCTTATGTCGTCCCATTGGGGGAAGATTGTTGGGAATGCTCCTAACACGTAAATGGAACGACATTTACGGGATTACATTAGTTATCTTGTTAAGCCAAACACATGGACTAGTTATGTAATATTGTGATAGTTTAATGTGTGTGAGGCTATATATACCCCTCCATACTTCCATGGAGGGGTGATGCTTTAGTGTGTAACTTACTATTTCATTATCAATAATCACACATAATTATCCTTTCTCTCTCTACTCTCTTTCTCTCTCTCTCTCTCTCTAACTATGGCTCTCATGTATTATCATCATCCCCGACCTCCCGAATCACATAATCAACCTAAAACACAATCCTACATTCTTTTTAGCAACTAAGGATGAAACCAGTGGCATTCTTAAGACTTTTAATCATAAGGTTAAGGTGATAAGATGTGACAATGGAACTGAATTCAAGAATAGGGATATGAATAAGTTTTGTGAGATGAAGGGTATTATGAGACGGTATAGTGTAACTAGAACTCCTTAACAGAATGGTGTTGCTGAGAGGAGAAATAGGACACTAATTGAGGTTGCTAGAACAATGTTAGCTGACTCTAAGTTACCTACTTCCTTTTTGGCAGAAGCAGTTAATACTGCTTGCTATGTGCAAAATAGAAGTTTAGTAGTTAAGCCTCATAACAAGACCCCTTATGAACTTTTACATGGTAGAACACCAATGTTAAGCTTTTTAAGACCATTTGGGTGTCCTGTTACCATCCTCAATACCATAGATCACTTAGGCAAGTTTGATGGCAAGGCTGATGAAGGTTTCCTTGTTGGATACTCACTGAATAGCAAAGCTTTTAGAGTGTTCAATAGTAGAACCAGGAAAGTGGAAGAGAACTTGCACATTAAGTTTAGTGAGAGTACACCTAATGTTGCAGGTAGTGGACCAGACGGGTTGTTTGATATTGATGCCCTAACCAAAACAATGAATTATGAGCCAGTTGCTGCAGGTACACAGTCTAATGAGTTTGCAGGTACAAAAGCTAATACTGATGCAAGTACACAAGCTAGAAAGGAGACATAATCTGCACAGAAGTACATCTTGCTACCCATATGGACTACTGATCCACTTATCTCAACCCAAGTTCCAAAGAGTTCACAATAAGATGATCAAGATGAAGATCCAAAAGATGATAAAGAAGATGGTGTTAAATCTTCAAGTGAGGAAGAAAAACAGACTGATGAATCTCCAAGAAAAGAAAATGAAGAACAAGTGCAGGATGATAATGTTAGCAGTTTTAATGATGTTAATGCTGCTAGTGATGGTAACAGCACTAACAACACTAACAATGATGAAACTGTTAATACTGCTGACAAGGAAGGCATTGCTATTAATGAAGATGAATATCCAATTAATCCAAACATGCCTCCTTTGGAAAATATCTATGATGATACTAACGATGAAGAAGTTGGTGCAGAGGCTGACATAAACAATATGGATGATACTATCCCTGTCAGTCCTATTCCAACTACCAGAATTTACAAGCATCATCCTCAAGAACAAATCATTGGAGATGTGAAGTCAGCTGTTCAAACAAGGAGAATGACAAAAGATTTGAAGGAACAAGGTTTCTTTGCTAGATCCCTTAATCAAAGAAACAGTCATAAAGACCTTCAAAACTGTTTTTTTTTTTTTTTTTTTTTTTTTTTTTTTTTGCTTGTTTTCTATCACAAGTAGAACCCAAGAATGCACATAAAGCATTACAGGATCCAAGCTGGGTGGAGGCTATGCAGGAAGAGCTTCTACAATTCAAGCTACAAGAAGTTTGGACTCTAGTAGATTTGCCAAATGGAAAGAGAGTCATTGGTACTAAATGAGTTTTCAGATGCAAAAAGGATGAAAGAGGCATTGTGGTTAGAAACAAGGCAAGATTGGTAGCTCAGGGATACACTCAAGAATAAAGCATTGATTATGATGAAGTCTTTGCCCCAGTTGCAAGAATTGAAGCTATAAGGTTGTTCTTGGCTTATGCTTCATACAAAGATTTTGTGGTGTATCAGATGGATGTGAAATGTGTTTTTCTATATGGGACAATTGAAGAAGAAGTATATGTCTCTCAACCACCTGGATTTGAAGATCCTGACTTTCCTGATATGGTATACAAGGTGGAAAAAGCACTTTATGGTTTACATCAAGCTCCCAGAGCTTGGTATGACATATTGTCAACATACCTGTTGGACAATGGTTTAAGTAAAGGGAAGATTGATAAGACCTTGTTTATTAGAAGACACAAAGATGGTATTCTGCTAATTCAAGTTTATGTTAATGATATTATCTTTGGATCAACAAACAAGGTGTTATGCATTGAGTTTGAGAAATTGATGCATGAAAGGTTTCAGATGAGTTCTATGGGAGAACTCGCATTCTTCTTAGGGTTACAAGTCAAGCAGAAGGAGAATGGCATATTTATCAGTCAAGATAAGTATGTGGCTGAAATTTTAAAGAAGTTTGGGTTTACTGATGTGAAGCCTGCAAAGACTACAATGGAAACTTCTAAGCCTTTGCTCAAGGATGAAGATGGTGAAGAAGTTGATGTACACTTATATAGATCAATGATTAGTTCATTGGTGTATCTTACAGCTTCAAGACCTGATATTATGTTTGCAGTGTGAGCCTGTGCCAGATAACAAGTCACACCAAAAGTTTCACATCTTAATGCTGTGAAAAGAATTTTTAGATACTTGAAAGGTCAACCTAAATTAGGCCTTTGGTATCCAAAAGATTCACCTTTTGATTTGGTAGCATACACTGATAGTGATTATGCTGGAGCAAGCTTGGATAGGAAATCCACAACAGGAGGTTGTCAATTTCTAGGATGTAGGTTGATTTCATGGCAATGCGAGAAACAAACTGTGGTTGCTAATTCCACAACAGAAGCTGAGTATGTGGCTGCTTCAAGTTGTTGTGGACAAGTGCTCTGGATTCAGAATCAATTGCTGGATTATGGGTACAATTTTATGCATACCAAAATATTTATTGATAATAGCAGTACTATGTGCATAATTAGAAATCATGTTTATCACTAAAAAACAAAGCATATAGAGATAAGACATCATTTTATAAGAGATTGTTATAAAAAGAAGTTAATTCAAATAGTTAAAATCCATACCGACAATAATGTTGCATATTTTCTCACAAAAGCTTTTGATGTGGGTAGATTTCAATTTTTGATTGCCAATATTGGAATGTTAAATCTTTAAAATCTCTTATCTCTTTCTATTTTTGTAAAGTTTTGTAAGGATTAGTACTGTTATCAGGTCAATAAATTGCTTCTGCTGCTAAGTATAATTGATGCTCCTAGTTATACTTAGAATTGTTGTGTTACTTCTGCTACTTATACTTAAAACTGCTAAGTATAATTGATGATGTGATTATTGTGAATTGTGTTATTGTTTGTGTTTTGGTGTTTTTGGACTAATATTTTGCAGGATAAGCAAAGAAATGTGTTGGAGTGCTATGAATTAAGCTGTTTGGAGTGGAAATGTACTTAGTGCTGCTAGGAATAAGTTGGTGCTGCTAAGCCTAACTTAATGCTGCTAGGTTTCTGCTGCTAAGTCTGAGAGTACAGGGACGGTTATGTAACTTCTTTGATTAAGGGTTTATATCCCCAAATCAGTCATTCAATTGGATTTACGCAAACATATTATTCTCTCAATTGAAACCCTAACTGCTTTTTATCATCAATTTTCAAAAACCCATTTCAACCAAAACAAAATCATGTCGAATTTTTCTTTTGCTGACCAACACAACATGGTTGCATTTTTGCAAAAACACAAAGAGTCTGAAGGGTTTATTGAAATCATTGATTTTCTTAATTCTACCCATATAAGGTATGCATTAACAATCAACCCTAATATATATTTCCCAAATCAAACAGTTTTGGTCTACTTCAAAGGTCAAAACTATTGATAGGGAAGAACAGATACATGCCCTTGTAGATGGGCAGGAAATTCTCATTACTGAGTCATCTGTTAGGCAAGTTCTTCACCTAGCAGATGCAAATGGAATTGAGAATCTTCCTAATTCTACACTTTTTGAAAACCTTGCACAGATGGGGTATGTAAGGAAAAATGATTCTTTAAAATTTTCAAAAAGATCATTCTCCCCTCAGTGGAAATTCTTGATTCATACCATCTTACAGTGTCTTAGTACAAAGACAACTGGCTAGAATGAGTTTAGCAGCAATGTAGCTACTGCCATAGTCTGCTTGGCTATAAACCAAAAATATAATTTTTCAAAAATGATTTTTGGTGGTATGGTCAAGAACTTGGATAAGCAAATTTTTCTTATATCCAAGGTTTTTACAATTACTTATGGACAAACAGTTTTCTGAAAAGAAAACTCACAAAAAGATTTATGAGGCTCCCTTTCATACAAGAAAACTTTTTGAAAACATGAAAAGGGAGGGAAAAGATTTTTCAGCCGTAGTAACACCATTGTTTCAAACAATGTTGGAACTAGGTCAAAATCAGGGTGAAGGTTCAGTAATCCCAACTGAAACCCATCACACACCCACAATTTTACCATCCTCATCCCAACCCAAAAAGACCTATACCCGTAGGCTCACACAGAAAAAGGGCACTCAGCTTCCTCAGGCTAGTGCTGGTATGGATGCAGATGAGGCTACCAATAAGGAGTGGGAAGGTAGTTTGGAAAGGGCTGTCACTATTTCTGCTTGTAAAACCTAAAATTTTCAAACATGTAAAATACCCAGAATACCCTTAGATCTCAAAGTCATAAAAGATGTTTGAAGCATTAATACATTTAATTCCGAAGACAACCTAAGTAACTAACTGTTAATAATAGAACGAATAAAAGTAACGCGATAATGAGACTTGTGATTAACGAACGGTACATATTCTAAAATACATTCACTAACCGAATTTTCTCTGATCAAATCGTGTAGCATTTGTAAAAGATATAAACATAATATTAATTCCCAATCAATATCCCATAAATTAGCATGTTACCATATTTTTATTATTTTTTTTTGGACTCCATTACACGGTTTTCATTAAAACCGTATCACACACATTCTTTTTTATCATTGACCAAAGACTCTCTCTCAAACAAACCCTACACCATACGAATCTGCCGCTATTTTCTTTCTCCTGCCGCTGCACTTCTTGTCCTCTTGTTTGAGCATAAACAAGGCAGCAAGGAGATCCTTTTGTGCTTCTTCTTTTGGTGGCTGTGTCGTGGGTTTCAGCAGCCTCAAGATGGTGATCGAGTAGGGTTTTTGGGCAGTCATGGTTTTCTTGTGTAGCAGATTCAAGAGTGGGATCGTGGTTGCGTTTAGTTCGAAGGGTATTGTGATGCGTGGGCTTGGTTCATTCATGATACGTCTCTCGTTGTAAAACCCTAAATATATAAAATGACCAAAATGCCCCTGCAAGTTTAAAAATTTATTAAAAGCTTATAAAGTGTCAAATAAATTCCAAACTTCTGGCAATGCACAAGTTATGATACCAAATAATTTTAACAACTTCAATTAACATTTATACAAGAGATAAAATTACCAAAATACCCCTATGTGGCCGAATGGAATTATAAGTAAATATTATGTTATTTAAAATGGTTTAAAATATGTTAAATATGGAAATTTTGAAATCAAATCAATCCACATACTTTGCCAACCCAATTCCACCGAAAATACTGGTCTTATCCCCCCTTGACTCGTTTTTCCCATTTTAAAAATCAATCACACATTTTTCTTTTTAAAACCCTATTGCCGATTGGAATAAACACACACCAAAAATTCACATAGCCTCCATTCGACCTCCTAAAAACCCTAGAGCATTTTTACACGATCAAGCATCATCCTAAGGAGCCTAGAAAAATACTAACTCGAATTGTGGTGGCCGGATTCAAGGATTATCGAATTTTCTTGTTTAATTCAACCCGAAAGGTAAAAATTCCATTTTGATTCACACGACCTTGGTAAAATTCGTTTCTTATTTTTCTTGTGTTCCTCACATCATATGTGACCTGCAAAAATTGGTTTCAAGATTTTTTAGATCGTTCGTGAAGCCGTGGTGAAGTTTGGTTCGATTTTCTCATACGCGTAGGGAAACAATTCGTGCACCCATTCTACACGTTCGAATCCTCTTGTGGTATTTTTATCAGATCCTATATGTGCTTAGAACATCAAATAAAATGATTAGAACATTCCATGCATGATCTACAAATTATTTGTGAATTAAATGTTAAAAACGTGTTTAAATCCAAAATAATTGAATCCGAATTTTTGAGGCTTCTTATTTATTTTATTTGGACTCTACATGATCATAATAATCTGAGAAAAATGCTACTTCGAATTATTGGGGCCTAATCGAATTATTTTTGGATTTATTTAGTTTACCGATTTAAAGGAAATTAAAAAGAAAAAGAAAGTAAAATATTATTCGATTAGGGTTTATATGATTAGGGTTTGTTTTGATAATATTAAATGATGATTAATGATGTTAAATGATTATGTAATGATTAAAAATAGGTTAGATGTGTTAGGGTTTAGATTTGTGTGTTTTTAAATGTTATACGATTTATAATAAAAGGTTTTGGGTGAGTTTTGTAACTTTTAAAACTCATGGGTTATTTTTAAAACTTATTTTGGGCTGTATACTTTTCGAATAAAATATAAGTTGGGGGTGTCATGTGTAATTTTTATATTTAAAAGGATTAAAATGTGTTATTAGATAAAAGGTAAATCGATTTTTAAAAATAATTAAATAGAGGGACTAAACATGTAAATTCTGGAAAGTTGGGGTCGAATGGAGTAATAAAATATATTCAGGGGGTTATGTGTAATTTTGGTAATTTAATGGTTTAATATGTAATTATTTATAATTAAAAGTTGAAATTGTAATTAAGGGACTAAATATGAAACTTTGATAACTTGAGGGACTTGATGTGTAAATTATGAATACTTAAGGGTAGATTCGTATAACATAATAAAATAGTATCCATTGTGTAATTTTGATAAATTAAGGGCTTAATGTGTAATTATGGATATTATAAGGTTTAAAATGTAAATTATATAACTTAAGGGTGTAAAGTGTAAAATTGGGAAACTTGAGGGGCTGAATTTGTTAACTTGATAAATATGGATTCAAAACAGATTACTTGGGATATTTTCATATTTGAATCTTAACTTTGATATAATTACACTTAAAACCCTAATTTATGTAAAGTTGCCATAATTAACCCTAAACTTTTGTGACTTGTTAAAATACACCCTAAAGCCATAATATGTTTTGATAATGACTTAACCTAATTGAGAATATGGAAATCTTACTAATTATGGAAACTTTCTAATTATGGGAACTTTCTAAAAATAGAAACTTACTAAATATGGAAACCTGCTAAAAATGGAAAGTTACTTAAAATGGAAAGGTTTGTAATTCTTTTCTACCCCTCTAGGTGTGAAGAAGGAGAGGACCTGATCTTTTCATCTTATTCATTTTGGTTTGTGCTTTGCTTTGGAATAAGGTACAGATATTCTGCCCTTTTTAATAAGGTGCCTTCAGTCTCTTGAACACTGATTTGATTTGACCTTGACCTTTGCTATGAACCTTTGACATTTGAACCTTTGGCATTTGAACCTTTGATATGAAACCTGTGATATGAACCTTGACATTTGGACTATGATTATGACTATATGAACCTTTGTTTTGATATGACCCCTTAACCTTTGACCCCAGTTTGATACTACGAGCCAAAATATGTTTCCTAGCCATGAAGGTAACATGGCCGTGTCATTGATGCACCAATGGCATGACTCTTGTGTGGTCAGAGTGATTAACCACACCGTCCCCATTTTGATTTGATATGAGCTCACTATGATATGATTTGATATGGCCAATATGATATGTTCGGGGGGCGTATGGATGCATCCTAGATATGTTATGATATGATATGCTTTGATATGATATGATATGGTGACTGGGGCTGGGTGCAATCCACTCCTTTCACAAAATATGGGAGCTGATCACTCCAACTGGTACATGAGGACACCCCTCATATTATCGGCTTATTTGAGAGGCATCCCCTCTATATGATTATGATATGCTATGATATGATATGTTATGATATGGGCTCGTGGTGGATGACTGTCCTAACCTTTATTCTTGTACCTTATATATATCTCTTTCATTATGCTTCGTTTGTTCGTTTCCGTTTATTATATATATATCTGTTCACTGGGCTTTTTAAGCTCAGCCGCACGTTTTCTTTCCGTGTGCGGCAGGTATCTAAGCTAGGAGCTTTTGGATTATGCTTTGGATGGGATGAGAGTTAGATGGAGCTTTGACCTTAGATGACCACCTTTATTTTATGACTTGTTTTGGACATGGATTTCCTTTGTATTTGTACCTTTGGATTATTTTCCTTTCCGTGAACTTATGTATTATTCAAGTCGTGTTGACTTGACTTCCTCTTATTTATTTATTAAGACTTCCGCTGTGTGTTTATGTATGCTTTGATTTGTCGCCATAATGTGATACTTCTACCCTTGTTGGGTTGGGGTGTTACATAAGCCATATTATGATTCAATAATAACTTAACCTAAATGAGAATATGGAAATCTTACTAATTATGGAAACTTACTAAATATGGAAACCTGCTAAAAATGGAAAGTTACTTAAAATGGAAAGGTTTGTAATTCTTTTCTACCCCTCTAGGTGTGAAGAAGGAGAGGACATGATCCTTTGCATCTTATTCATTTGGTTTGTGCTTTGCTTTGGAATAAGGTACAGATATTCTGCCCTTTTTAATAAGGTGCCTTCGACCTCTTGATTTCTGATTTGAACCTATGATTTGAACCTTTGGCATTTGAACCTTTGACATGAACCTTTGATATGAACTTTGAGATTTCGGACTATGACTATATGAACCCTTACTTTGATATGGACCCTTTGCTATGAACCTTTGATATTTGAACCTTTGACCTTTGACCCCAGTTTGATACTACGAGCCAAATATGTTTCCTAGCCATGAAGGTAACATGGCCGTGTCATTGATGCACCAATGGCATGACTCTTGTGTGGTCAGAGTGATTAACCACACCGTCCCCATTTTGATTTGATATGAGCTCACTATGATTTGTTATGGCCAATATGATTTGTTTGGGGGGCGTATGGATGCATCCTAGATTTGATTTGTATGTGATTTGTATATTTGTATTTGGTGACTGATGATGGGTGCAATCCACGTCTTTCACAAAATTTGGGAGCTAGCTACTCCATTTGAAGAATGAGGACACCCCTCATATTATCTGATTATCTGAGAGGTCTCCCCTCTATATGATTTGAAGATTATGGTTACGATATGATATGATTTGATTTGTTTGGGCTCGTGGTGTATGACTGTCCTAAACCTTACTCTTGTACCTTAATTATTACCTCTTGCATTATGCTTCATTTGTTCGTTTCCGTTTATTATATATATCTGTTCACTGGGCTTTTTAAGCTCAGCCGCATTTCTTTTCCTGCGGCAGGTTTTAGTAGGAAGCCAGGAGCTTGGGTTTGCTTTGGGATGAGAGATTAGCTTATGAAGACGATACCTTAGTTTTAGTATTCACTTATGTATGACTACGTAGATTTGATATATTTCCTTTGTAACATTGTAAACCATTTGTATTATGTAAGTCGTATGTTATGCTTGCCTTTGATATGTCACCATTTTCGTGACACTTCTACCCTTGTCGGGTTGGGGTGTTACAATTATGGAAACCTTGCCTTCCGTTCATAAACTGATGAAGGTATCTCCATTACCTTATCCATACGACACATGAGTATTATAATCAGAAAACGGATCATATATATAAATACGTACATACGGTTATAACAAGTAAAACAACTCGTTGTTTGGTTAAACATAAGCGTACGAATAACATGAAATCGTTAATGTGTAAGCTAGAAACATGTCATTGATCATTTTGATTCGTAACACATCAGTTTGGGTGTGTATCATATGAGTCGAAGGAAGCCTAAAACATGTGTATATAATATGTTCTAAAACGTGTGAGCCTATATGCATTCATGGTGTCTCGTTAATACTTGTGTTGATCTCGCGAGGGTTCGTAGTATAAATCTGGTCTCGCGATGCTTTGTATGTCTCATTAAGAGTTTTATCTCGGAAAGGGTTACACCGAGAAGGGTCTGGGTTATGTGATCGCGTGCATTTGAATTGTTTGTGTCGTGTTTAACAGCTCTGGGTCGCGTTGGAACACTCTTAAACGAACACTAATAACCACCTTTGTGACACATTAAACGGATCGTAAAACAAGAAGACTTAGACGTATGCATGTTTATCGAAGGCGAAAGTTGGATTAAAATTTGATATACGTTAATGTGGTGTCAAGAACCATGCGTGTGTGTGTATCTTTCGAATCCAAAAGGGTAGACGTAGGATCGTTTTGGGTCGCGTTAAGAAGGGTTATGCCTCGCTTATTCTTGACGTTGGTGTGTAAGTCTAGGTGATCAATTGGGCTTGATTATGCACTTGTTTCTGCATGTGTGTCTAGGTCGAATGAGGGGCTGTAAACCTGCATGTAAATTGAAATATAAACTTAGATAAAGTAAGTAAAATAAACGTGTGAGCTGTAGGATGAGAGTAGAACTGGCTTCCATGCATACGAGTGACATTTTGAAATACTTAAAAATATGTGTGTCTTGTCAAGATTGGTATGCATGTGCGTGAGCTTTGTGAGTCACAAAGGTCTAAAGAAGTGTGAACTCAACTGATTTGGAAAAGGTATTAGGCGTGGGTCATTTAGTGTTGATATACATGTGTGTAACTTGGGTATTAATTGGATACCTGTAACTGTTTTGGTTTCGTCATGTCATGGCTTTGTCTCATTAAATGGTGTGTCGTGGGGTGAAATTAAACAAGAGTATTATATGTGTGTTGCGTGTTACGTATTGACGTCAGTAACATGTCTTGATACATGGTGTACATTATGGCATGCAATATTGGTGATGTTTAAATATCTTGCATGAAAACCGCATACAAATGTATAATTCCTATTAGACCATGAACTATGCTAAATGATACTTTAAGCTATTAAAGGCTGTCATATTAAACCCTATACTAAAATATTGATCATATTAAGTCCTAAAGTTATTAAATTGACATTTACAACCCTAAAAGTCATTAATCAGAAAACTTACTAAATATAGCAGAATACTAAAAATAGAAGTTCTAAAAATAGAAAGAAACCATAAATGGGAAACCTTAATAACTATAATGGGTAAACTTATAAAATGAGCTTATTAGTAATGCGTGGTCGTAATTTGCATAGGTTCGGTGAAGAAGAAGTGATTCCCTATTTTTGGTGCTTTCTTATTTTGATTTGGTTGATTTGCATAAGGTACAGATATTCTGCTCTTTGAATGAGGAGCCTTCGTTCTCCTATTTTGATTCGTATTAGGGTTTCCTAAGCCATTGCTATGTTCCCTACACTTTGATATGAACCTTTGGCATATGAACCTTTTGATATGAACCCTGTGATTTGAACCTTGATATTTGGACTATGATTATATGAACCTTTGCTTTGATATGAACCTTTGACCTTTGACCCCAGTTTGATACCCGAGCCAAGTTCGTTTCCTAGCCATGAAGGTAACATGGCCGTGTCTGTGATGCACCACTGGCATGACTAGCGTGTAGCCCTAGTGATTTGGTTACACCGTCCCCATTTTGATTATGATATGCTAGCACACTATGATATGTTTTGTTATGGCCAATATGATTTGTTCGGGGGGCGAATGGATGCATCCTAGGTTCGAGTCTGTGTTCGTGGATAGTTCGTTTTGATATGATTTGATTTGGTGACTGATGATGGGTGCAATCCACGTCTTTCACAAAATTTGGGAGCTAGCTACTCCATTTGAAGAATGAGGACACCCCTCATATTATCTGATTATCTGAGAGGTCTCCCCTCTATATGATTTGAAGATTGTGGTTACGATATGATATGATTTGATTTGTTTGGGCTCGTGGTGGATGACTGTCCTAAACCTTTACTCTTTATACCTTTACTTATATCTTATTCATTATGCTACTTCTGTTCATTTCCGTTTACTTTCGTTTTCGTTTATTGTATATATCTGTTCACTGGGTTTTTTAAGCTCAGCCGCGTTTCTTTTTCCGCGGCAGGTTTTAGTTGGAAGCTGGGTAAGAGTGAAGAGACTTTTGGACTTAGAAGACCTTGATAGTTATTTCTGAAGTAGAAGTCATTAGAAGGATTGCATTTGCAGACTTAGTATTTAGCTTTTGTTTCCTTGTGTATTCAGTATTTTATTTGTAACCTTTGAGAATCTTTGTATTACTATTGAATGTATGCTTTGTTTGATCTGATATGAAGCCATTAATGTGATACTTCTACCCTTGCTGGGTTGGGGTGTTACAATTATGGTATCAGAGAAACAGGCTGCGATTCGTAATACATTTACCCTTGGCCTGTGTAAGTTAGGACCACTAAGTTTTCCCTGTAGGCGCTCGTAAGACAACCTTTGAAAATTGCTTTAAGATTTCCCTATGGGAACGTAAGTTTTGACCAGTGAGGAATGGGTAGACTTTAAGGCATTCGTTTAAGTATCATTGCTTCCGCATCACTCTGATTCGTGCCTTGCTTTTCTTTAGACCCTGTTGATGCCACTTTTGGAAAGTGAAAGCTTATGCTTTGCACCACCTAAAATTTGAACCTAATTAAATCTTGAAGGCATTGAGAATTTCATAATAATTGCCTGACACTATTTGATCCTTATCTTCAGAAGTTGACTCTGATCTCTGATCCTTTCATTAATCATTTTGACGCCTCTTCGGGCACTCTGAGAACCTCCATGGCGATGGCGTACTGGATATGTTTTGTTAATTGTCTCTTGCTTTTGATAAGTATCTATGAATCTTCCGACACTATTTGATTTCGTTTCACCCATCTCTGTCCCTATGAGAAGTCTTGTGGTGTGTAACCACGAGTATAAGAATGTTTCCCCCTCACTTTTGAATGATAAAGATTTGATTTGTGATCCGTCTTTCTTGGATAGTTAACTTCGATTTTAATTCCGACAAGGAATTGGTTAATTGATCATTCAAATATTGACAACTACCCTTCTATGCCTCACCTTTGGCGTTTGAAACAATTTTGAACTCCCTACTACGATTACCAATTGTCAAACCCTTTGCTATCACTATGACTCTGGAGACTCGTGTGTTGCTTTCGCGGTTATGAAGTTTTCCTAGAAACCATTTCGTACGCTAATGAATGAATCTTACCTTGAGAGTTATTTGGCACCCTAAGTTTTCTAAATATGATTCTTGGCTGAACCACATATTTTTTTTTCATCGGAGCGTGAAGTGGGATTTGACATGAAACCGAGAGATTGTCTAGTCACCAAGTGAAGGTGTCTTTCAGATGTGTCCGGAATTATACCTGTTGAATTGAGCGACCGGGAAGAGCAGCAACCGAAGACCAGGAAGTGAGTTACTTAAGTATGTTTTCTGGGCGTGTTTTAGTTTCGTTCGCGATAAAGAAGGATGGTGACTGGAGATATGTATTGATTACAGGAAGCTGAACCGTATTACCGTTAGGAGCCAATAATCATCCACCCTGAAACGACTGTGTGTTTGTTTAATTTCAGAGCGCGAAGTTTTCTTCTGATCAATTGATTTTATTCTTGGAATCGCCTTCCATATTCGTAAACGACTGCTATGATGGTTAGTGACGCTAATAGTATTAGCTAAAGCCCTGACTGTTTTGTGAATTTGATAAATGATGTTTTCTCGTGAGTACTTGGGCAAATGGTCATTGTATGACTTAATAGTACATTCGGAGTCGAGAAAGAATCATTTTGCACCTTGTTAGAAAGTTGACGATCATTTGTGCATTCTGGGAGATGGATATTTGTTAAGAGAACGGTGTTCTTTGCCTGACCTGGAGTTGACGACAATGGAGACTACCCTGAAGAGTGAAGACATTCCTTACAAGGCAGAAGTGTTGGCGATGCAGAAGAAGAAATTCTAGTCAAGATGGTGAACCTGGAACCGATGAAGACATGCAGTCTCACTTCCCTATTCATCTTGGTTGTACTAAGATGAATTGAGAGCGGAAGCAGACTGGATGATGAAGAGATTTAAAGATCGTGCCAGAAATCCACATTACTCCATCACATTCCAAGAAGAAATGCAGGAGGCTCGACGAACCAAACACAAATTTACGACTTTGTTTCACTTCCAGATTGATGGACAGACAAAGACAGATTAACCGGACTTGAAGAGATTGGATGTGTTAAATGAACGGATTTTTGAAACAGACCCTTTATGTTTGGAAGAATTGATTATATGAAGGCCGAAGATTTTGGCGACTAACTTTCATTTCCGTTGACCCTCTTAAATTTCGTTATAAAGTAATAAGATCCTCTGATGATTTAAGTTCCCTAGAAGCATTTCAGTTCCGTGTTCATTTTTCATATGCTCGGTGATGACTTTGTTTAAGAGATTTTGGCGAGTTGTGGAAGATATGATGCTTGTGACGGCGTACCTCACTTCTGCTAGGCAATCTGGGATTTTGATACTCTTGCGAATAGTTTTGTTTTCCCGCTTGACTATGACATTTGATCTTGTTGACCTTTGAGACTATAGAAGTACTAGGTGGATTAAGATAGGTGGTTTTGCTCATGACTCGAGATAAAGTATGATCATCATGAAGGCATAATTATGTGGTGCTAGTATTATGACGCCTGATCAACGTGATAATACTTACACCATATAACGTGCACTCATTGTGGACATAGGATATCTTGGGGAGTACCTAAGAAGTTTAGAATTTAATCTTCGTTGGATTACCCGTGATTAGTGAGACTTTAGGTTCATTCTACCTATGCGTATACTCTGTTTTCGTTCGTTAGATATTGGGATGATTTTGGACTCTCGTTTTGCATTCTGTTGACCTCAGTTATAAATCTTAAACTCTTTATAGAGCTCTCTACTGTTGAAACAGTTAATTTGATTTGAAATCTTGTTCGTATTCCATATGAGCTTTCTAGAAGATTCGCCTATCGTCCATTCTATGTTGCATGGACCTTTTGATCAGAATCAAATTATTTTGTCTCCTTCTGATAAATTTGAACCCACCTCATTTTGATTCGAGTCATGAGAAACTATTTGGTTTGAAGATCCTTTTGGAAGAACCTCCCCGGGCGTGAGAATGTTTGTGACGATCTTTTACGGCTTGCTACGACTTCGTCTAAGTTTGCGACTTCAATTTTCGAGGACGAAAATTTTCTTTTAGAGGGAAAGAGTTGTAAAACCCAAAATTTTCAAACATGTAAAATACCCAGAATACCCTTAGATCTCAAAGTCATAAAAGATGTTTGAAGCATTAATACATTTAATTCCGAAGACAACCTAAGTAACTAACTGTTAATAATAGAACGAATAAAAGTAACGCGATAATGAGACTTGTGATTAACGAACGGTACATATTCTAAAATACATTCACTAACCGAATTTTCTCTGATCAAATCGTGTAGCATTTGTAAAAGATATCAACATAATATTAATTCCCAATCAATATCCCATAAATTAGCATGTTACCATATTTTTATTATTTTTTTTTGGACTCCATTACACGGTTTTCAATTAAACCGTATCACACACATTTTTTTTTATCATTGACCAAAGACTCTCTCTCAAACAAACCCTACACCATACGAATCTGCCGCTATTTTCTTTCTCCTGCCGCTGCACTTCTTGTCCTCTTGTTTG
Source organism: Artemisia tridentata subsp. tridentata (assembly GCA_021014915.2). Taxonomy (NCBI): domain Eukaryota; kingdom Viridiplantae; phylum Streptophyta; class Magnoliopsida; order Asterales; family Asteraceae; genus Artemisia; species Artemisia tridentata. The sequence continues at coordinate 456,703,341 of CP139508.1, read as the reverse complement.
AGCATAAACAACGCAGCAAGGAGATCCTTTTGTGCTTCTTCTTTTGGTGGCTGTGTCATGGGTTTCAGCAGCCTCAAGATGGTGATCGAATAGGGTTTTTGGGCAGTCATGGTTTTCTTGTGTAGCAGATTCAAGAGTGGGATCGTGGTTGCGTTTAGTTCGAAGGGTATTGTGATGCGTGGGCTTGGTTCATTCATGATACGTCTCTCGTCCTTGCCTTCCGTTCATAAACTGATGAAGGTATCTCCATTACCTTATCCATACGACACATGAGTATTATAATCGGAAAACGGATCATATATATAAATACGTACATACGGTTATAACAAGTAAAACAACTCGTTGTTTGGTTAAACATAAGCGTACGAATAACATGAAATCGTTAATGTGTAAGCTAGAAACATGTCATTGATCATTTTGATTCGTAACACATCAGTTTGGGTGTGTATCATATGAGTCGAAGGAAGCCTAAAACATGTGTATATAATATGTTCTAAAATGTGTGAGCCTATATGCATTCATGGTGTCTCGTTAATACTTGTGTTGATCTCGCGAGGGTTCGTGGTATAAATCTGGTCTCGCGATGCTTTGTATGTCTCATTAAGAGTTTTATCTCGGAAAGGGTTACACCGAGAAGGGTCTGGGTTATGTGATCGCGTGCATTTGAATTGTTTGTGTCGTGTTTAACAGCTTTGGGTCGCGTTGGAACACTCTTAAACGAACACTAATAACCACCTTTGTGACACATTAAACGGATCGTAAAACAAGAAGACTTAGACGTATGCATGTTTATCGAAGGCGAAAGTTGGATTAAAATTTGATATACGTTAATGTGGTGTCAAGAACCATGCGTGTGTGTGTGTCTTTCGAATCCAAAAGGGTAGACGTAGGATCGTTTTGGGTCGCGTTAAGAAGGGTTATGCCTCGCTTATTCTTGACGTTGGTGTGTAAGTCTAGGTGATCAATTGGGCTTGATTCTGCACTTGTTTCTGCATGTGTGTCTAGGTCGAATGAGGGGCTGTAAACCTGCATGTAAATTGAAATATAAACTTAGATAAAGTAAGTAAAATAAACGTGTGAGCTGTAGGATGAGAGTAGAACTGGCTTCCATGCATACGAGTGACATTTTGAAATACTTAAAAATATGTGTGTCTTGTCAAGATTGGTATGCATGTGCGTGAGCTTTGTGAGTCACAAAGGTCTAAAGAAGTGTGAACTCAACTGATTTGGAAAAGGTATTAGGCGTGGGTGATTTAGTGTTGATATACATGTGTGTAACTTGGGTATTAATCGGATACCTGTAACTATTTTGGTTTCGTCATGTCATGGCTTTGTCTCATTAAATGGTGTGTCGTGGGGTGAAATTAAACAAGAGTATTATATGTGTGTTGCGTGTTACGTATTGACGTCAGTAACATGTCTTGATACATGGTGTACATTATGGCATGCTATATTGGTGATGTTTAAATATCTTGCATGAAAACCGCATACAAATGTATAATTCATATTAGACCATGAACTATGCTAAATGATACTTTAAGCTATTAAAGGCTGTCATATTAAACCCTATACTAAAATATTGATCATATTAAGTCCTAAAGTTATTAAATTGACATTTACAACCCTAAAAGTCATTAATCAGAAAACTTACTAAATATAGCAGAATACTAAAAATAGAAGTTCTAAAAATAGAAAGAAACCATAAATGGGAAACCTTAATAACTATAATGGGTAAACTTATAAAATGAGCTTATTAGTAATGCGTGGTCGTAATTTGCATAGGTTCGGTGAAGAAGAAGTGATTCCCTATTTCCGGTGCTTTCTTATTTTGATTTGGTTGATTTGCATAAGGTACAGATATTTTGCTCTTTGAATGAGGAGCCTTCGTTCTCCTATTTTGATTCATATTAGGGTTTCCTAAGCCATTGCTATGTTCCCTACACTTTGATATGAACCTTTGGCATATGAACCTTTTGATATGAACCCTGTGATTTGAACCTTGATATTTGGACTATGATTATATGAACCTTTGCTTTGATATGAACCTTTGACCTTTGACCCCAGTTTGATACCCGAGCCAAGTTCGTTTCCTAGCCATGAAGGTAACATGGTCGTGTCTGTGATGCACCACTGGCATGACTAACGTGTAGCCCTAGTGATTTGGTTACACCGTCCCCATTTTGATTATGATATGCTAGCACACTATGATATGTTTTGTTATGGCCAATATGATTTGTTCGGGGGGCGAATGGATGCATCCTAGGTTCGAGTCTGTGTTCGTGGACAGTTCGTTTTGATATGATTTGATTTGGTGACTGATGATGGGTGCAATCCACGTCTTTCACAAAATTTGGGAGCTAGCTACTCCATTTGAAGAATGAGGACACCCCTCATATTATCTGATTATCTGAGAGGTCTCCCCTCTATATGATTTGAAGATTGTGGTTACGATATGATATGATTTGATTTGTTTGGGCTCGTGGTGGATGACTGTCCTAAACCTTTACTCTTTATACCTTTACTTATATCTTATTCATTATGCTACTTCTGTTCATTTCCGTTTACTTTCGTTTTCGTTTATTGTATATATCTGTTCACTGGGTTTTTTAAGCTCAGCCGCATTTCTTTTCCCGCGGCAGGTTTTAGTTGGAAGCTGGGTAAGAGTGAAGAGACTTTTGGACTTAGAAGACCTTGATAGTTATTTCTGAAGTAGAAGTCATTAGAAGGATTGCATTTGCAGACTTAGTATTTAGCTTTTGTTTCCTTGTGTATTCAGTATTTTATTTGTAACCTTTGAGAATCTTTGTATTACTATTGAATGTATGCTTTGTTTGATCTGATATGAAGCCATTAATGTGATACTTCTACCCTTGCTGGGTTGGGGTGTTACACTGCTAGCTTAGATGCAGAGTAGGATAGTGGTAACATCTCTAAGACCCAATCCAAGGCAACTTCTAATGAATCAAGTTCCCATGGAACTGATTCAGGTGAAGGAATCCCTAGGTGCCAAGAAACCAAGGGGGCACAAGTGCTCATCCTAGGGATGAGACTGTGTCTAATATTCCAAGTGATCCACCTCTCGGAATAGGTAACACAATCCGAAGTGGTGAGGGTAGTTTGGAACTTATAAATGAATTGATGGCAACTTGTACAAAACTGTCAAAAGATGTTCTTGACCTCAAGCAGCTTACAACTTCTCAAGGTGATTAAATCAAGGGGTTGAAGAGGAGAGTCAGATATTTAGAAGGGAGAGAGAGGTCAAGAGCACACAAGTTGAAAAGATTGCATAAAGTGGGTACAACTAATAGGGTTGGTTCCTCTGGTTCTGAAGATGTTCTCAAGATATTAAAAGAGGATGCTCCCAAACAAGGAGGAATGAAAGAATGGCTTCATGGGAGAAAGGAAGGGTTTATGCTCAGTTGGTTGATGATATTGATGAGGAGGTTGTAGATGAAAGTGATAAGTTTGTTGTTGCAGATCAGCAAGGCAATGAAGTTGTTATTGATGATGCTGCTAGGTCTGTTAAAACTGCTGAAGTTAGTATTGAAAAGTTGGTTGAAGTAGCCAAGTTGATGGTTAATGCTGCTGATAATGATGCTGCCAGTATTGGAGTTAATACTGCTAGTGCTACACTTAATACTGCTGACCCAGAAGTTAGTGATGCTGCTCAAGAAACAGCTGCTAGTGTTGCTGAATCAACTGATATTGATGATGAAACCAGTTTAGCTGAGGTTCTTACTAATCTGAAGAGTATAAGACCCAAAGAAAAAGGTGTAACAATCAGGGAACCATCAACAACAACAACAACAACAACAACAACCATCACACAAAAATCACAGAGTAAAGACAAGGGTAAAAGTATTTTGGTTGAAGTTGAAAAAGATCATGTTCTGCTTTCAAGAAAAGAGAAACTTAAACTGGGAGAAGAAGCTGCTAAGAAATTACAAGAAGAATATGATGTTGAACATCAAAGAATCTTAGTAGAAAGAGCTCAAAAAGAAGAAGAAGCCAGTCTCAGTCTTATTCGATAATGGAATGAATGGGATGATATTCAAGCCAAGATTGAGGCAGATGGTTTATTATCTCAGAAAATGTTGCAAGAAGAGCAAGAAGAGCTATCAATGGAAGAAAAGGCAAAGTTATTTATGGAGCTCTTGGAAGAAAGAAGAAAACATTTTCTAAGAAAGAAAGCTGAAGCCAAAAGGAATAAACCACCCACCAAAGCTGAACAAAGGAAAGTAATGAGTACATATCTGAGAAACATGGATAGTTGGAAGCCTAGTCAGTTAAAGAATCTTAGTTTTGAAAAGCTAAAAGATCAGTTTGACAAGGTATTCAAGAGGGTAAATATATTTATTGCTATGGATACAGAGGTGGTGGGTAGTTTATTAAAAAGAACTGGAGCGGAGTTAGAGTCGGAGGTTGTTAAAAAACAAAAGGCAGATGTGCCAATAGCAGAGCAAGAGCAAGAGATTGAGCAAACAGAGCAAGATCAAAAAGATGATGAACCAGCTAACCTACAACAACTGACAGAACTTGCTTCTAATCATGATGAAGAAATTGTTGATGCTGTTCCTTTGAGAATCAAGGTGCCTATCATTGACTGGAAGACTGGTTATCATGGAAAGACTGCATGGTGGGAGATAATTATAGTTGGTGGAAGTTCTCAGAGGTTTGTCACCATGGCACAGATGCTCAGAAAGTTTGATAGGGAAGATTTAGAGACCTTATTGAAGCTGGTTAAAGCCAATTATGGGTTAACTAAGTCAGATGACATTTTGGATGGAATTCTCTAGGGTGATTTAAAAGTTATGTTTGAACCACATCCAGAAGATAGTGTATGGTCTGATCAGTATCAAAATAAAGTTATGCTTTGGAAGCTTTTTCAGTCATGTGGAGTTCATACTGTGATGATGAGAGGAGTTCAAATCTACATGTTAGTCGAGAAAGACAATCCTTTGAGTAAGCCTACACTTGATATGATGTTGAATGGTGCAGTAAAACTTCAAATTGATCATTGGAATGAAACGGTTTATAAGCTACTCAAAAAACTGGAGAAACAACTTTATGGTGCTGATTATAAGAAAATGAGATAGGATGTTTCGAAGCATCCTCCTGGTGATGGTTTACACTTTGAAAGAAACTTGATGATTTTAGGAGAAAATATCAAGTTTAGGGGATGATTGTTGGGAATTAAAGCTTCCAAGGTGTTAATGCTGATCATGATGTTAAGACTGCTCACATGATTAAGACTGCTCAGGTACTTAAATGAAAATACTCTAAGTATGTTTCTACTGCTGGTACAAAGATTAATACTGCTAGTGTATATTACTACTGCTAGTAATGTTGCTGAACTTCAAAGAAATACACTAAGTATGTTAGTGCTGCTAGAAGAAAAGTTAGTGCTACTAGTACTAACTTACTACTGCTGAAGTATTAATGCTGCCAGAGTTAAAGTTTAGTGCTGCTGGAGTATTGATTAGTGTTGCTGATGTATTAAGTCGGTTTATGTGTAAGATAAGTATAGTAATACCTTGTAACACGTTTAGATAAATATAGAAAAGATTTATCTTGCATAGAAAGTTATTGTAAGCTGACTAGGACTCCTTAGTCTATAAAAGGAGGTCATAGGGCATAGAGATTGATACGTATTCATTGAGTCATAGAGTTATAGCTTCAAGGTTGTAAAACCCTAATACTATTGAGTATTCTTATTATAGTCAATAATATTGAAGCGTTTTGTTTGATATAATTGTGTTCTTTGTTTACTGTTACAATTAATATAAAGTTCTTCTTAAGATCAAGTACAAGATTCCGCATTGTATTTGATAAACTCAAATACAGTTTCTATATTTAGTTGTGTTGAATTTATTCTAGATAAATAAACCTTTACAAGCTAAGGAATTTGATCAAGTTCATAACTGGGATCAACACACTCCTCAGTCCTGCACACAACCCTCACTATCCTACCTATATTTGTACAAAAACAAACTTTAACAATGGCAAACAAGGACCTTAGTATGATAGCAGTCACAGATGAAATGATAGAGTATGTGAAGGCTATACATGGGGATATTTGGTTAAAAAGCGATGAAATGTCTGATGAGATGTTTGAAGATTTATGCAGATTTGCCAAAGAAGCTGCTAGGAACCTGGACACACGATTAAGGTGGTTAAACCTTGTGACTTTGTGTGTATGATATGTTGTGTTAAAATGATTAAGTGCGCGGAATTCACTCAATCAAACTTAGAAGGTTGTGTATGTTATGGAAATGGAATTGTTATGTTTGTTAGTTAGCAATGAACACATAAAGATTATCACCAAACGATTCAATATTATTAATGATAATAATACAAGTGATCTTGAAATATCACTAGGGTTACAACCTTGAATCTTAAGTTTTTCAAACTTGTGATATTTTTTGTGTTTGTTCTAGTTTTAACAGTTATATGTTCTTACAATAACATATGCATGGACTCTTGACTAACTACACTAATATCACAACTAAGATCTCTTTTATAGTCCAAGAGATCTTTACATATTGTTTAAAGTCTTAGCCGACTTACTTTGTTAACTTATCCTTTTGAGTGTCAGTACATAAGATACAACATGTATCTATGTATACAACTTGTTAACAAAGCACATGGGGTAAGATATTATCTACCGTATATTGTTGACCAAAATACAATAAATATCTTTTCGATCTTATCCACTCAGCAGCAGAATGTTCACTATCGGCAGCAATGAGTTATCGCTAGCAGCAGGAACAAGTATCATTAGCAGCAGGATCAACAACAGCAGAATGCTAAGCCTAGCAGCAGAATCATTTATCACTAGCAGCAGGATGAAATGTTCTAGCAGCAGGAACAACATTAACAGCAGGAACCATAATGCACTAGCAACAGAATTACACTTAGAGTATTTTTTTTGGATTAGAACCCGATATTAACCTTCTTGAATATTTAATTCCCAACAATCCTCCCCTAAACATGTGAATCCTTTCAACATGTTTCTGAATTAAATCATGGATTGAAGATCTTTCAAACACTTCTGTTCTTCAAGATTGAATATCTTCTCAGTAATTTCTGAATTGCTCTTCTTTGACTTTAACAATATCAAAACATATTGAACCAATCTTGGACTAAAAGATGGTGTAATTTCCTTGGATGGAGGAATTATAAGAGGCAATGATGCTGTGTATCTTGGATGCTTGTTTCAACAAGTGAAATCATCTAACCAGCATGTCTTTGAAGTGAAATTGAAACTTTTCTTCGTTTGACCTAGATAGAACTTTCTCCTTTGGAATGCTTCATCCCTTCTGAATATATATAATACTCCAGAATAAGCTCTATTCTTGTCATTTTCAACCTCCTCATCATCTTGTATGCTCTTGTCTTCTCCTTCATTTTATTGGATTATCTTCCTTTTCTGGGCCATTATTTCCTCCCCTGAGATTGTTACCTCCCCTGAAGCAAATAACTTTTGTTTCCTCCCCTTGTTTGGAAGATCTCACTATGTACCAAAATATATCTTTCCTTATCATCTGATCCAGCATTTAGAACTTGTTGTCAGACAATGTTGTACATGAAGCCATCAATTCCTTAAGAGTTTAAGTTACTGCCCTCATCACTTCTAGGTGTGTTAACTCTTATGAGAGGTGAATCAGTGGACATTTTGATTCATGATCCATCAATGGATGGTTTTTCTGATTCCTTGAAAATCCTTTTAAGAAACCTTTTTGACTTAGTAGTATGTTCATGATTTTAGAATTGAAAAATCATACTACTTTCAACCATTTTGAAGGGATCAAGTGTATAACAGACACTTAATCAACATTTCGGTTTAAAGCAACCTCTGGTTGTGTAAGAACCAATATTTTTCAGTTATCTTGATAACTGCATGTGTAAAGATAAACCTATTCAAAAGGCTTTCTTGACAGGGTTTCCAGCTCATAGTAATTGTTTCCTCTAACACAAGTGTTAGATTCACTTTCACTAGCTGTTCTTTCTATCAGATGTCCTCAGACTTGCACATTATACTTAAAAGTATAAAATGATAGAAAGTGAGTTGCATCAGTTACTATCTGATCAACTAAGTCATCAATTCAATGTGAAATATCATAACTAGATTTCAAGAAAGTAGTTTTAAGGAGTTTTAAATTCCCAAACTCAGTCCATCATAAACCTATTATGGTCAGCAGCTAATATCTCAATTCTGCTGTTTCCATTTCACTTGAAACATCCTTTGTGTTCACATATTCATACCTGAAATTGTTAGTCTAAAACCAAAAGAACAAAATACAAAGTACTTGTCTTGCATTAGTATAATCATAAGACCAACTATATGAATAACACAATTTAAATTTGAACTATTAGCACAAACTTTTGTAATAACAGCAGTATTATATAAATCAGCAGCAACAACAAAAATTTATTTACAAAAACACATCATATTGAAAATTTAAAGATTAAGCATTCTAATACTTGCTACCAAGTACTGAAACCTTGAGACATCAAAAGCTTTTGTTAGCAGATCTGCAAAATTATGTTCTGAAGCAATTTTAAGAACTTGAATTAACCTTTTCTCATTGCAGTCTCTTATAAAGTGATGTCTAATTTCAATGTGTTTTGTTTTAGAATGTTGCACTGGATTTTTAATAATACAAATTGTACTACTATTATCAATATGAATAACAGTGTTTAAGAAATTGTACCCATAATCAAGGAGTTGGTTTTGAAGCCATAGAACTTGACTAGAGCAACTTGCAGCAGCTATATATTCAGCTTCAGTTGTTGAATTTGCCACACTTGTTTGCTTCTTACACTGCCATGAGACAAGTCTACACCCAAGGAATTGACATCCTCCAGTTGTTGACTTTCTGTCCAAGCTAGCACCAGCATAATCACTATCCGAATATGCTACCAAGTCAAAAGGAGATTCTCTAGAATACCATATACCCAACCTTGGTTGACCTTTGAGATATCTAAAAATTCTCTTGACTACAGTTAAATGAGAAACATTTGGAGTAACTTGAAATCTTGCACAAACACAAACAGGGAACATGATATCAGGTCTAGATGATGTAAGGTACATCAAAGAGCCTATCATAGATCTGTAAGTGTGTACATCTACACTCTCTCCATCTTCATCTTTCATAAGGTGCTTCTCAGCGTCCATTGGTGTGCTTGCTATTTTTGAATCAGCAAATTGAAATTTTCTAAGTATCTCTGCAACATATTTGTCTTGACTAATAAATATTCCTTCAGATGATTGCTTAACTTGCAAACCCAAAAAGAATGTAAGTTCTCCCATAGAACTCATCTAAAACTTATCTTTCATAAGCTTCTCAAATTCTAAACACATATCTTTCCTAGTAGATCCAAAGATAATGTCATCCACATACACCTGCACTAACAGAAGATCCTTCTTGTGCTGTTTGATGAACAGTGTCTGATCAATCTTTCCTCTTTGAAATCCATTTTCTAATAAGTAGGAAGCTAGTGTTGCATACCAAGCTCTTGGTGCCTGATGTAGGCCATATAGAGCTTTCACTACTCTGTACACTTTGTTTGGATGCAATGGGTCAATGAAGCCTGGAGGTTGTGAAACATACACCTCTTCTTCAATTTTACCATATAAAAATGCACTCTTGACATCCATTTGGTAGACTGTGAAGCCTAAAAATGAAGCATAAGCTAAGAAAAGCCTAATTGCCTCAATCCTTGCTACTGGAACATAAACCTCATCATAGTCTATCCCTTCTTCTTGTGTGTACCCTTGGGCAACTAATCTAGCCTTATTCTTGATCACTATTCCTCTTTCGTCCCTTTTGTTCTTAAAAACCCATCTAGTGCCAATTACCTTCACACCTGTAGGTAAATCAACTAGCACCCATACCTTCTGAATTTTGAACTGAAGAAGCTCTTCTTGCATAGCCTCTAACCAGCTTGAATCATCTAGGGCTTTCAGAATTGTCTTTGGTTCAGCTTGTGAGAGAAAACATACAAACAAGCAAGAGTTTGAAAGCTCATGTTGTTTTGAAGCATAAAGGGCATCAAGAAGCCCTTGTTGGTCTGAAGTCATCAATTGATGTCTTGTCTTCACACCAGATTGTACATCTCCAATCACATGTTCCAGGGAATGGACTTTGTGAATTCTTGTTTGTGGAGTAGAAGGAACTTGATAATTTGATTGAAGATTGTTGAAATCCACCTCATTATCTGAGAATTCTGCTTCTTTTGTTTCTGAAGGGCCAGCAGCAGAATCAGTTGTCCGAACAGCATAATCAGTAAGCTGAGCAGCAGAATCATCAGCAGAAACAGAGGTACTACCAGCAGCAACAGAAATACTACCAGCAGAAACATTTTGTTGTTCCTGAGTTCCATATTCTTTTCTTTCATCTTCAACACCTTCTTTAGCTTTGCTAGAAGAAGATTCATCAGTTGTCGAAGTTGATTCCACAATTGAACTTGACCATATTGGCATTATCACATTATTTTGATCTTTCTCTAACTCTGCCTCATTTGTTGTATTAGAACCTGCAAAATCATTAGTTTCTGCAACAAAAGGCACATAATTCATTGAATTGGTTAGATACTCTAGATCAAATATCCATTTTGGTCCTTGACCTTCTACATTGGATTTGTTTTCCAAAAACTCCACATGTAGATTTTCCTCTACTATTTCTTTTCTTGTGTTGTAAACTCTAAAAGCTTTGCTATTAAGAGAATAACAAACAAAGAATCCTTCATCTGCCTTACCATCGAATTTTCCTAAATGGTCTAAGGTATTGAGAATTGTCACATGACATCCAAAAGGTCTAAGAAATCCTATTGCAGGAGTTCTGCCATTAAAAAGTTCATATGATGTCTTATTGTGAGGCTGCACAACTAAAACTCTATTTTGAACATAACAAGCAGTATTGACTGCCTCTGCCCAAAAATTTATTGGTAGCTTAGAATCAGCTAACATTGTTCTAGCAGCTTCAATTAGTGTTCTATTTTTTCTTTCAGCTACACCATTCTGTTGTGGTGTTCTAGCAACACTAAATTCTCTCTTAATACCTTTTTCTTTACAGAAGTCATCCATAACTCTATTCTTAAACTCTGTCCCATTATCACATCTAATGACTTTTACTTTCTTGCTTACTTGGTTTTCTATCTGTGTAATGAAGTCCTTAAGGATGCTTGATGTCTCATCCTTAGTGGCTAAAAAGAAAACCCATGTAAATCTACTATAGTCATCAGTAATAACTAGACAATATCTCTTATGCATTATGCTCATAACTGAAACAGGTCCAAATAAGTCCATATGTAGCATAAACAAAGACTGATTAATAGAGTTAAAAATCTTGGGCTTACAAGTGGCTTTATGTTGTTTGCCTTTTAGACAAGCAATGCATGTTTGATCATTTTCAAATCTTTTGTGAGGTAAACCTCTTACCAAACCATTCTTAACAATTTTATTTATGGTTTTGAAGTTAATATGACCAAGCCTTCTATGCCATTTCATTTATTCATCCAATGTGGCCTTTGCAACAAGACAAGTTAAATTCTTTTTAGGAATAATGTTCTTCATGTCTACACTGTACATATTGCCCTTTCTAGGAATTCTAAGAAGTACTTGACTTTCATCAGGCATCTTAAAATCAGGAGAAAGTACAAGACATTCAGTCTCACAGAAAAGAACATTATTCTTTTTGTCATACATTTGTGAGACACTAAAAAGATTATAATTTAGCTCTTTTACATAGTACACATCTTCAAAATCTAAATTTCCGGTTTTGATTGTACCTTTACCAGAAATTTTGCCACGAACACCCCCTCCAAAGGTAACATATCCTCCATTGAAAGCTTCAAAATCTGAGAGATAAGATATGTTGCCTGTCATGTGCCTTGAACATCCACTATCTGAGTATCCTTGATCCTCTTGATTATCAATTGAATGTTCATACACACAAATAAGAGTGTTAGTTTCTTTTGGGGATCCAAGCCATTACTGACTTGGATCTGCCTCTTGCATCAATGTAATTGAATCTTTTGAGGATAGTTGATGCAACATTGGATTTGAGAATCCAACATGCTGAGGCCTTAACAACATTTGCCCTTTTTCCCTTAGCAACAGAGTGAACCATATGCTTAGCAGCAGAGTCTGCTAACTTTGTAGTTGAACTCTTTGGTCTCCAAATTTGTTTATGGACCACTGCCTTTGTTTGAATGGGCCTTAGAACAGTTGTAGGTGCATGTTTGAAAAATGTTTTTGCACCCTTAGCTGTTGATTTTGGGTTAATAGTCATAAATGGTCGAGCAACAGAATGAACTTGTTTAGCAGCAGGATCCATTAGTCTAGCAGCAGGATCTGAGATTGAGCCAGACTTGTTTTTGACTACTCTGGGGTTTGTCTTCTTAAAACTAGAGTGAAAGTGAGATTTAGGTGTTTGCCTTTTGTGGTTCACTCTATGGTTTTCATACCCAGTTACCCATTGGTTACAGAAAGCTGCAAGATGGTCAAAACTACCACATGTATAACAAGCTTTATTATAAAAAGCAAAGTCATCACCTAATTGGTTAGACTTGAGGTTGTTCCAATTCCTTTGGTTACCTCTGGGCTTGTTAGTGGTTCTATATTGCTCACAATATCTAACTGGTTGCCTAACATGTTTAATGTTTGATTTAGGCCTGTTAGTGTTATGATTGACTATCTTAGGAACCTTTGTTCCAACTTTCTTAACCAAAACAGGTTTAGACATAACCTGTTCTTCTTCATCATCATCACTATCAGTTGTACAATCTTCAACAACTATAGTTTCTCCTTTCTTAGCAAAGGACACCTTGTCCTGATAAAGTAAAGTTTTATCTAAACTTTTACTTATCTTTGCTACCTTAAGGCTCTTTGATGAGTGTCTAAATACTCATCATTTCTGTCACATTTTATCTGCAAAAACATTTAAAAACATACAGATATGCTTCAAAATACAGAAAATATCATAAAATGTGTTTTTATATGATTCAGGAACAAAAAGATTGAAAACAAGTGAAAAACGAACAAAGTTTGCATAATTGTCATTTTCAGTCCCTGAAGTTTCACAAATTGGCAGAATTAGTCCCTGAAGGTTTAAAATGAAAGAAAAGTCAACATCAGTCCTTGGGAAATCAAACATGTTCACTTTTAGTCCCTGGATGAAAGTTTTATAAAAATGGCAACTTTTACCCCTCAAGTTTCAAAATTGGCAAATTTAGTCCTCGGGTATTTAAAAAGTTTAATTTATCAAATAATACCCTTGTACTATTCACATGTTACAATTTAGCCCTTTTGATAACTTTGGTGAAATTACAGTTTCAACCCATCAAGAATTCAGAAATTACAAGATTGGTCCTTGTGTTTAATAAATCCAAACCGGATCCTAACTAAAAATAAAACCCAGCTATTATAAACCCCAACCCAATAATTAAATAACCCAACCCAGTTACATACCCAAGCCCACAAGCCCAATCCTTAAATAAACCAAGCCCGACCCAACCCTCTTATTTAAACCCAGAGTTTAACTTCGGTCAAACTCATCCCTTCCAATACCGCCCCGCCAAAACCATACCAGATACCACCACCTCCACCGCCTCTCTGACATACCCACCCCCTCCTCTGCTACACTCCACCTTACCTAACAAACCAAAAGGCATTTAATGCCTCTTCCCCATCACCTCAGACCAGTAATAGTGGATTTTCCCACTATCTTGTTTTGGCGCCAAAAGTGGTTTAAGTGGCTCAGATCGATTCAAGACCATCCAAAGGCTGGGATTTGTTCAGAGAATGAAGACAAAGGAAACCCTAATAGTTTAGTATAAATAGAACCGTTTGTAAGCCTTTAATGGCAAGTAGATAAATTAGCATAATCGTATTTTAATTTTCAGTAGCTATAATTTGTAATCTCAAGTTTTAACAATCAATACAAGTTAAATTTAGTGTGTTTATTGTTAATCTTTGTCCAATTCCAGTAGATAATGATAGTTCTGAGTTTTTACATTTCCATGTGTACTGAGAATTCGAACCTAGTTAATTGATAATTGAAATAACTTATCAGTTGTTTCTATAAGCTTATGCAAGCTTATTATAGCTTGTGGTAAGTTTATATTAGTTTGAATCTGTTCTAATTCAAGAAATGAAGAAAAGTCAACATAAGCTCATAATAAGCTATTCAGAAGAGATAAGCTATCTAGGAAGGCTTTTCTTGGATTTTCTAGCTTGTGTGAACAAGCTAGGTTTGGTTCTGTCCTTGTTCTCTTGTTCCATAAGCTTATCAGTTGTAAGCTTTTTCTTAACTTTTACTTAATTTCCTCTAGTACTGTAGAGTAGCTTATTTATAGCTTATCTTCAATATTTATTGCTTATTATTAGTTTTTAATCATATTTGATCTATTTTATCAGTAGTTAAATAGCTTTGCATTGCTTTACTTAAAAACCTTTAAAAATCCAAAAATAGACAAATATAGGCATAGCTTGTTAAATTGCTTATTTTCCTGTTAAAAGTTGTTTATTAGAGTTTAACTAAGTTATTTAATCAGTAAAATCAAGACTTATAGTTTATAATATTGTGTTTCAATTGCTAATCCACATCAGACCATTTTAAAGGAGTGTTTGGTTTTGTGCAGTCAACTGGTCAAACCCAGTGTTACTGTACATTTACCAAAAGCCCAACTTCAAACCAGCTTATTTTAACCATATTAAGCTGTTTTTAAGTTCACATTAGCAGATTAAAAGGATTTCATAGTTTTGAGACCTCTGTGCAATTTTTAGAACCTAGAAAGTCCAAATAAGCCATTTTAAGCTATAAGCTCTTTTTGGCCTTTTTCTTGGCTCAACTGAGGTCTTTTGAATTCATTTAGAGTAAACACAGAAGTTGGTTTAAGATCATTTGTATTTGTGCCCTCTGCACACCAACTCTGCACTAGCAAGCTCAGTGTATACTGAGCAGATATGCCCTTTTTCTCAGCTTATTTGTGGCTTATCCAGATAAGCTGAGGCTCTGATTTTTGGTCTATAAGTAGTTCATATAGTAGGCTTTAAAATTCTGAGCTTGAATTCCATTTCCTAGCTTATTTAATAGCTTAAAAATAGGCCTGCACTTTTCCCCATTTCACTGATTCTGCTGATTCAGTTTTTGATTCCTAAACTCACCTGTTCTAGGGTTCAATTGGACTTCAATTGGCATGTTTGAGATAGGGATTTTTGGTTTTTAGGATAGCCAGTAGTATCAGCTAGATTTTTCCCCCTTAAAATTCCACAAATTAGCTTATTATAAGTGCTTAATCTACTCTGCTAGTTGGCTACTCTCCTGATTTTTCTGCAATAACTAGTGCAACTGTTCTAGTGCTTATCTTGCTTATTTCATTGTGCTTATTTGTGTTTTTAAGTTGTGTTAAGCTTATTTAAGTATATTAAACTTGTTCTGAGCCTTTGGTAAATTTTTGAGCTTATTAGCTTATTTTTATCTTATTTGCCCAACTGCTTATCTGTCCAACTGCTTATTAGGGTTTAGTAGACTTTTGATTTTAATTTTCCTACATTAAGAATATTAATTTAGACTTAACCTGAATTTTTCAGATTTTTCCAAAGTCATTTGATATTTTTAATCTTTTTAATTAGTTTATAATAGTAATTAAATCATAATAAATAGAATATTAATCAGAAAAATATAATTTTAATTTTCAAAATTTTCTTTTATTAAGTAGAATCTAGGAAAAATATAATTATATTTGTAGACCTTAATAAAAATAAAATAGAAAATAAGTGATAGCTTCTATTTAATAGATTTTATCTTTTTAAAATTTTAATTAAGCACTTTTCATTTTTATAATTTTCTTAGCTTCTTTTCACTTCATAATATTTATAGAAAAAGTTTTAGATTTTTCTTTGTTCATTTAGTATTTATTATAAATTTAAATAGTTTAAAAAGTAATTAAATAATAAATAATTAATAATAATTAGATAAAAAGTGTTAAAAATATAATTTTAGTTTTAAAATAAGTTTTAAATAATTTTACACTTTTAGGTTTTAATTTTTTAGAATTCACTTTTTCGTCCCATTTTAGATTTCCCGTTTTGCTTTTTTAGTTTATTAATTCGCGTTTAATTTTCCCTTGTATATTTGTTTCTCATTTGTTAATTAGATATAAAAAGCAAAATCTCATATCTAATCATCAGTCACTCTAATCCTAACTTTCCACAGTTTGCCCATTCATACCTCGTTGGGAAACGATCCGGGTAATCACTTACCTGGTTTCACACTACACACGAACGTGAGTTTTTGCAAGTATCCTTTTTCACAAAAGGGTGATTTGTATTTATTCACGTGTATCCGTCGTTGCATAATATTTATATATACGTTTTAGCACGGATCACTCTTACTAGCCTTAGAACCATATTCCATGATTGGTTCTTGAAACTCAGCTAAACCTGTATGTGCTAGGTCAACACCTGGAGGTGAAGGAACACCTCTATATGGTGGAGGGACAGTTTTGTAACCTACACCTGAATTAGCTTTATCAATGACCTGAGCTTCCCAAATCTTATTCATTCCTTCTGAGGCATATGCTAGAGTATCTATAGTTACCTTAACATTTTCTTTTTCATTTTTGGCTTGAGATAACTGTCTACTTTGATCATTAAGTAATTCATCTCTAAATGCTATTCCTCTTTTTAAAGCATTTAAGTCATCAGTAAACGTAGATTCATTCTTTTTAAAATGTTGGATTTGTTTTTCTAAAACTCCTACACACCTCTTATGATTAGCTAAATTATGAAGGGCATCAATTAACTCTTCTCTAAAAGCATCAAATCTTTTTTTAATGTCTTCATAATTTTTAAGATTAGGACATGAATTAGTACAAGTAGGAATGGTATCTACCTCTGAATCAGAAGAAGCCATTAGAGCAATCTCATCGACAACAAGAGCAGCATTTGGTGGTGCATCCTCTTCAGTAGCCATAGAGCTCCAATCATATCCAATACCATCAATGGCCAGCATAGCCTTTGGCTCTTCCACCAGTACTTCCTTATTCCTTTCTTGTTTATACCAAGTGTTTCTATTATCCTGCTTCCTTGGGCTTCTACATTCTTTAGCAAAGTGTCCCAACCTATGACAGTTAAAACATTCCACTTTCTTCTTAGCGAACCCAGCAGTATCATTACCATTTATGGTAATTTGCTTTCCAGTTTTCCGCCAAAACTTCTTAGCCCTCATGCTAAGTAAAGCAACTTGCCACTTAATATCCATCTCTTCCAAATCATCACTGATGAAGCGAAAAGTGTACCGCTTTTAAGGGGTTATTTAAGCCCTAAATCGTATTTATTTGATCAAATATTGCCCTAAATCGTTCCTTTTGTCATTTTAGGTACTTTGGAGAAGAAATCTGGAAAAAGGAAGCATTTTGGACGTTTTTGGAGCATAAAAGTGAAGAAAACAACAAAGTCTCCAAAGCTGCTGGAAAAGTACACGTGACGGCGTCAAGGATTGCTCCTGACGGCGTCACGGCTTGGCAAAAGAGGTGGATATGACAAAATACACGTGACGCGCCAAAGAGTTTTACAATGGAAATCTGACGGCGTCACCCTTTAAGGTGATCAAGGTCGTCACGGTTTAAGTTAAAGAGAGACGGCGTCAAGCACAATTCTGACGGCGTCAAGCCTTGACGCGCCAGAGTGGATTTTGGAGGATTAAAGAGGGACGGCGTCAGGAAGACCATCCGGGAACCCTAGCCGCGGCGAGGTGACGGCGTCACCTCCTACAACGTGACGCCGTCAGCCCCTAAATTCTATATATAGTTTTGCAATTTTTAGTCATTAGTGTGCAACTTTGTGAGGAGAAACCCTAAGACGAATTTTCTGCCATTTTTAAGGGTTTTATACCCTTGGATCTCCCATGTTTAATTGAAGATAAGTAATCATTTAATCATTCAATATGTCTATGTGTTGTTTGATTATATCTTGTTCTTGTCTTTTAATTAACATGCTAGGCTAGATTTATCTTGTGTTTGCTTAGATCTAATGAAACCTAACTATTGATTATTGGTTGTTGGTGTGTTATTAATTGTATTGGATGGTTGTTTATCGATGTTAGGCTTAAGAAAACTGGCTAACCTCCTATGCGGTAACTTGCTTGAACGTCTTAAGAAACATGAACCAATGCGTACTAAGGTTTTTATGGTTGTATTTAATGCATGAGCGAATTCTAGTGATCCCATGTTAGGAGCTTCTTAGCCGGCTCGACATAGGAGTGAAGTAGGAGCTTGTAGAGTTGGGGAAGTACGTACGCCACCCCACGATTGGTATTAAGGAATACACCCGTCATCCACGCAATTAATACACACTAATCAACCGGTAAAAGATAGTTAGGGAGTAAGGAAATCTAAGTAAACACATTTCTCTCTATATAAGTTCCACCACCTTTTCATTTTCAGTTATTTTATTTTATTTGCAATTGTAGTTATTTGGGTTAGTTGACTAGCAACTAATTCCGCCCACTCCTTCAAACCCGAGATTTTACTTGTTTTCATAAAAATATAAAAATACAAAAAGAATCTTCCCTCACCCTTAGACCTATTAGAGTAGTTTTTTCAATCCTAACGACACTATTCCCCTAGAGAACGATCAATCCCCCGGTACTTGCCACTACACTATACTACATCGGTCAGGTACACTGCCTGGTGGGGATTGCAAGCCTCTTGAGATCCCTCGAGAGGTAAAACCTGTTGTAAGGTCGCAAAACCACGCATCAAGTTTTTGGCGCCGCTGCCGGGGAATAGTTATTGTTTAGGTTGAATTTTTATTTTATTAGGTCTACTCACTAGATTCCTTTCTAGTGAGATTTTTATTTTATTTTTCTAGGTTTTTCTTTAGTCTATCTTTTTTCTTCGTTTCTTTGTTCGTAACCATTACCATCCGACATCATGAAAGGTGGTAATATCCTCGATCCCAACAACCCACCACCACAACAACACCCACCTCCTAGAGCCCGTACCTTAGGAGACTACTCCCGTCCTAGCCACCATGGCTATCGAAACACCATTGAGCTCACTCAAGGAGCCAATGTCACTCTGATGAGTATGCAAATACTCATCATTTCTTTCACATTTAAGCTACAGAAACAGTCAAAAACACTTTAAAAAGTCTAAAAATGTATAAAAATATCATCTGACTGTGTTTTTATAAGTTTCAGGGAAAAACAAACAATAAATGGCATAATTTGCATTTTAGTCCCTGAACTTTCATAAATTGACAAATCTAGTCCCTAGAATCTAAAAAAGTGGAATTTTATCATTCAAGGTCCCTGAAATATTCAAACTTGGCAAAATTGGTCCTTGAATGAAACTTTTAAACAAATGGCAGTTTTAGTCCCTGGGGTTTTAAAAATGGCAAAACAAGTCCCCGGGTGTTTTAAAATGGAAAAATATGTTTTGTGGTCCTTGTACTTTGAAACTTGGCAAGAAATTCCCTTTGGAGTAACTTTGGAAAAGTGCAAGTTCAGTCCCTCATTTTCAGCAAATTACACTTTTGGTCCTTGTTGTATTTAAGCTACAAAATCCGGATCCTCAAAGTTAAATAAAACCCAAAAATAAAACCAACCCAAAATAAAACTAAACCCAGCCCAGCCATAAAATCTTTGACCCGGCCCAATCCCAACTTAACTAAAACCCACCCAGTATTTAAATACTGGGTCAAACCCAGTCAAACCCTCTTCCCTCTCAAAACCACCACCACCTGTCCTCCACCTTTCCACCTCATCACCCCAGTCACTAACCACTCCCCCTCCACCTCCATAAACTCCCAAACTTCTTTAATTGCCTCAAACCTGCTTCTATCCACCTGTTTAGAATTTGGCGCCAAAATGCCATGTGTTCAATTTTGAGGAATTAGTGGAATCCAAGTGTTGAAATGAAGTGGGATATTATCAGAGGTCGACAAGAGAGTTTTTGGGATGATATAAAAAGAAAAAGAAGCACAGAAGAAAAAGTTGTCCCAGTTTTAGACCAATTCGTAGTGTAGTTGTGGTGTTATTTTTCTTTTCAGTTTCAAATTAAGTTCTATGGTATAATTCAAGTCTTTTCAGTTTCAAGTATTGTAAACTTTTCAAGTGTTGTACTCAATTTAAATTCAATAGAAGTTCAAGCTTTTTGGTAATTCGTATCAAGTTATTTAGCTGTAAGAAGTTAATCACAAGTCCTTGTTATCTGTTATATAAGCTCATTTAAGCTTGTTGAAGCTTTTTGTGAGCTTATTTTAGCCTTCTCAGTCCTAATTAAGAAAAATCCAAAAATAGTCAACTGTGGTCAACGGTTACTGTAGTAGTGCTTATTTGAGCTTATTTCACATTTTTGAGTTTACTACTAGACTATAGGCTGTTCCAAGTTAATTTACTGGATTGATAGCAATTAAATCTCATTTTCACTTAAATATCTCAAAAACAGTCAACAAGTCAAGTTTTGGTCAATAGCTTATTAAGGGCTTATCTTAAATTACAAACTGCTTATCTTTACTTAACTAAGTTATTTAGTCACCAAATAGTCAGAAATACAAGTTGGTTTTGTGTTTTCTAGTTTTAAACTTAAATCAGTCAACTAAAAGTGGTGTTTGGCACAGTGGGTTAAAGTGGGTAAATTTGGGGTGAACTGTTCATTTGCACTTTCTTAACTTTTGTTTAAGCTAATCTCAGCTATTATAAGCTGTTTTCACTTTTGCTTTGGCTTTTTTGAAGTGTTTCACAGGTTTGAGTGGGTGACTGCAGCCCTAAGGACTGAACTGCTGCTATAAGCTCTTATAAGCTTGGCTTATGTTTGGTCCTTTTTCTGCACTCCACAGGTTCCTCTTATCATATTTCTATTGTATGTTATGATTCTATTAGATTAGTTCTCAGTATTACCCATATCACTCACATCCCTAGCATAGCAGACTTGGTTTTGGATTTTCAGAGTTTTCAAGAATTTTGAGATTTTCTATAGCTTACACTTTAAGCCCTCATAAGCCCTACTTCTGGATTTTACAAGTTCCATAGCTCATCTCATTTAGGTAATTTTTACAAGATTTTTAGCTTAGTATAGAGTAGCTTATCACAGGCTTGAAAAAAGCCAATTTTGCCCTGTGCAGGGCTGCTTCAGCAGACCTCTGCAACACCACCACCTTTGGTGGTTGATTGTGGCCACCCCTGTGGGTCCCACAGTCCAATCTTTGGTTCTCCCAACCCCCCTCCTACCAGGCTTCAATAGTTGACCATTTGTTTGACCTTAGGACCAGTGGACCCCACTTGGAATTGCCCTCCTTTTCTGTCCCAGTTTCTGAGTTGAAACAAGATTTCCAAGTGCTTATTTTGCTTTCTTAGCTTATTTTGTGGACCCTACTTGCTTTTTCTAGCTTAGTCATGTCCAAATAAGTTATTTGGACCAGAATCATCCATTGTGGACCCCACATAAGCTCATTTGAGCTTATTTCCCTCCTTGGTCAAACTAAGTCAACTGTCAAGGCAATAAGCACTTGAAGTGCTTATTCACTGAGCCCCACTCAAAGTGATTTCACAAAAGTTGCTTATTTTTAGTGTTAAAATAGTTTTGTAAAAGAAAATTCAAGAAAATCCAAAAATAAAAATAGTGATAGCTTCTATTTAAGCCATTTGGCTTATTTTTCTGCTTTTTCATTAAGCACTTTTCATTTTTATATTTTTCCTAGCTTTCTGCACTTATTTAATATTTATAGAAAAAGTTTCATAATTTTCTGAGTTTGTTTAGTATTTATTAGAATTTTAAATAGTTAAAAAAATACTTAAAATAGTAATTAAATCATAATAAATAGAGTTTTAATCAGAAAAATATAATTCCAATTTTCATAATTTTCTTTTGTCATTTTTAATCTAGGAAAAATATAAAAATATTTTTAGGACTTAAAAACAAACGAAATAGAAATATAGTGATAGCTTCTATTTAATAGAATTTATCTTTTTAAATTTTAATTAAGTAATTTTCATTTTTATAATTTTCTTATCTTTTTATTACCTTAGAGTAATTATATAAAAATTTTCAGATTTTTGTTTGATCTTTTAGTATTTATTAGAATTTTAATTAGTTTAAATAATTATTAAATAGTTTTTAATTATTAATAATTAATTAATAAGTCAAATAAATAATTTTAATTTTCCAATAATTTTCTTTTATTATTAGGTTTGTAAAAATATAATTTTCATATCCGTAGGCTTTTTATTTCTTAAAACTCGCGTTTTATTTCGTACGTTTACGTTTATTTAAATTTAAACGTACGCGTTTTAGGTTTTTAAACGTTTCTAGTTAATTTGTTTTCACGTTCTTATTTTTATAGCTTGTTTAAGCTATTTCCTTTATATTTCCTTAGTTTAATCAATCACAACCCTTTTCCGTTCAATTATCACCCGATCACAGATTTGTTTTACTTCAGTGTTCACACCTCGCTGGGACTTAAACGACCCGGGGATAAAACTATACT
This sequence comes from Artemisia tridentata subsp. tridentata, assembly GCA_021014915.2. NCBI lineage: Eukaryota > Viridiplantae > Streptophyta > Magnoliopsida > Asterales > Asteraceae > Artemisia > Artemisia tridentata. The sequence goes on along the minus strand of CP139508.1, from coordinate 456,680,843 downwards.
CCTTGGATTTTTGCATTGTGCCCTTTCTAGTTTGACTTTGTTTGACCACATCAGTGGTTGATTTAAGCAGACCTTCTAGAGCCGATCAAATTTTGGCGCCGCTGCCGGGGAGGTGTGCTGCGTTGAACGAATTTGAAGTATCAGTGATTGTTGAATATACACCCATTGTATATTTACCATCTTTTGTTCATATTTCCTTATTTTCAGAAAAAACCAAAATTATCGTGAAGTTAATTTGTTTGACTAAACGATTACCAAAAATATTTTTATTCAAGTTTTCAACGAACACAAAAAAACCAAAAATATTCATCTTTACCCTCTCACCCTTTTTTGATTCTTTATCCCTTTACCCTCTGTTCATTTGATTCTAAACTTCTTATACCCTTTTTCTATGGCGTCTCTCGGGTACAAATGTTTTGATTGTAAAAGCCCGTTGATTGACAGCCATCATTGTTCTAAGTGTGCGTGTGAGCGGTGTGGAAAGCATGCACCAAAGGATCGTGGATCTTGTTATTGGTGTGAATTATCCACTAAAGAGTCTCTCAAGGATTCTCAAAGTCCTTCCTACCACCCTTCACAGCCCGAGATACGTGCTATTAATGACAAACCGTCGAGAATCGATCCTAATCTTTCAGGATTTACGGTTAAAAGTTTGTCAAGCAAACGTACAGAACTTAGAACAGTGACTGAAAAGAATGACTTGCCTAATCTTCACGTTATTCAAAAACAAAAACCAGAGACCATAACGGAAGTGGTGGAAATTCCTAGCTCTCAGAGCACACTACTTGTCCCACCTCCGGATTTTATTCCTTGTGTCGGTTGTGGTAAGTCGCTTTTCGGTTTGCCATGTCGTTGGTGTACATGTGAACAATGTAGTAATGATATTCGAGACGGAAGTTGTTTGTTTTGTGGTTCGAGGAATTCATTTTCTTATGATCCTGATCTGAACTCATTCAACGACTCTTCAAATTTCTCCAATTACCCATCACATTCATACGAGCAAGTATCATATTGTCCAAATATCAATGATGCATCGTATCAAAATACACCAAACTTTTCTTGTGAGTATTGTGGAGGTCCACACTTCAGCTCTGATTGTCAAACAGGGAATCCATTTCCTTGTAACAATTACGACGATCCATATCACTACCAACCTCCACAGTGCCAAATAACTCAAACTCCTCAGCAAACCCAGCAAGACACTTATCTAGAGCTTCTAGAGTTAGTGAAAAGAGCTGAGGAGTTTAATAAAAAAACATTTCAGAATGCTCCCAGTTTTTCTTGTGTATATTGTGGGGGTCCTCATGATGATAATCAATGTCAACCTTCTGGTTTTGACAGATCCCCACCCCCGCAATTTTCATTAATTCTAAATTCACATGAGAAATCCATGGCGGAATTATTGACTGAAGAGCAGGTTGCTAAAATAGATTCCCATGATGCCTTTGAAAAAGCTGTTAGGGAATCAATTGCAAAAGAAAAAGCAGCCAGATCTAGCTCTCAGTTCTGTTTTATTCCTGATGACAGTGATGATGAAGATATCTTTGATGATGATTCATCAAGTTCATCAGTTGAAACTCATTCTGTTGTTATCACACCCGAGGTTCACACTCACTCTCTAAGTATGGGGGATGAGCATCTTGACACAATTCCTGCAAAGGAATCAGACGTATTCATAAAGTCTAGTGTCGAGAACCTTGTCCCAATCCCAAGAGAGTCACAGGGAATTCTCGAGCATATGTGTGATATCCCTCCTCCTCTTATCTTCCCAAAAGATCATGTTGAGATGTTCTCCGATTCTAATGATGACGATTCGTTATCTTGTGGAGACATCATCTATGTGGAAGAATTACCTTCTAAGCTAGTCAGCTTAGAAGAAGAGAATAATGAAGAAATTGACACTGAAATCAAAGATGAAGCTCTTCGAGCAACATTATTGAATGTCAGTCTTCTCGTTTCTAAAATCGAGGCTTTCAAGGAAAAATCCATTTCATCTCCTATCCCCATAAAGGATAGTGACATATTTTCCGATGATTCTATTCCGGAAATGGAAGCCTTCTGTTTTGATCAGATGGGAGAGAAAATTAGTGGCAACACCACTTCTCATTCTCATATTTCTCTCTCCGATTATGAATCATTTACATTTGAGGAGTTCGCTGATGAACTCACTCACATCAAATCCGAATATGATTCATTCACCTTTGAGGAGTTCTCCAGTGAACTCACTCATATCATATCTCCGCTGGAGTATGATACCTTTTACTTTGATCTTGACAAAGAAAATCTCTGTGTTCCGGAGGGAGATGTTCTCAACACTGAGAATTTGATTGTTATCAAAATCCCATCCCTCCCACCCAGAATATGTCTTGATCATCTGCGCTTAAATGATGAGATTCATGATACTGAAAGCATGAATTCTCCTTCTGATGAGGATGAATTAGTCATGATTTTTATCATGACTTTCTTTCTTTTCTTCACCTACACGGTGACTTCTCCTGTTCTTCACTCCTTAGGGAATGAAGACACTATCTTTGATCCCGGCATTTTCATTTATCATTTATGAGCCGGATCTCTGTGTATATCTCATCGGTGTGGAACTTTCATGAAATTCAATGTTTTTCCAAACCACATTGAATGAAAGTCCGATGGAGATTGTTTGTTCCACATGCTTCCCCAAGAACAAATGAATGCGGGGTCGAGTCAAGCTAGTGACTCGGTGAACAAAAATTAGCTCACCATATGGGTTTTCACCCATATTTCTGACTTCTTTCTCTTTTCTAACACCCAAGTGTGGGGGAGATGCCCCACATGTTGTATATATGTACAAATTTAAAAAAAAAAAAAAAAAAAAAAAAAAAAAAAAAAAAAAAAAAAAAAAAAAAAAAATGTGTGTGTATATAAAATAATGGCTATTCAGTATTTCCCTTTCACGTTCTAAGTGTTGGTTTAACAGCCGGTACTTTGAATATTGAGGGCAATATTCAGTTCTAAGTGTGGGGGGGAATTCTGGCGAATTTGTTCACATATGTACCTTTTAGTGCCCCAGTACCCCCATTTTGGCCAAAATTTTAAAATTTTTTCTCACTTAGAACGCAATAAATGGTTATCAGTCCACCATGTCTAACCCACATAAGGACTGGCTAATCCTGAGCAAACGGCTGCAGGTAAAGATATATCAAATCCGTTTATGGCTGACAATTTGCCCAAAATTGTATGGTATTCAACTCACCATATCCTTATAAGTGAAGAGTTGGCTAGCCCGCAAGGTTATGGCTTGTGGTAAAGGCAGTGGAAAAACCATAATTGGTAATCAGCTCACCAAAGATAATATTGATAATTTATCTAAGAGTTGGCTAGTCCAGAAGCAAACGGCTTCTGGTAAAGACTCCCCAAATCCGTTGACAGCTGGTGGTTTGCTCAAAATCACTTGGTTATCATTGTACCAAGGTCTAACACACCGAAACAATGGCTACTCCAGAGGTGATGGCTTCTGGTAAAGAGATACATCCATCATTTTTTTGAAAAAAGATTGCTAGGGACTAGCAATAGTTTAGTGTGGGGGATTGATGAGTGTGTAAATACTCATCATTTCTTTCACATTTAAGCTACAGAAACAGTCAAAAACACTTTAAAAAGTCTAAAAATGTATAAAAATATCATCTGACTGTGTTTTTATAAGTTTCAGGGAAAAACAAACAATAAATGGCATAATTTGCATTTTAGTCCCTGAACTTTCATAAATTGACAAATCTAGTCCCTAGAATCTAAAAAAGTGGAATTTTATCATTCAAGGTCCCTGAAATATTCAAACTTGGCAAAATTGGTCCTTGAATGAAACTTTTAAACAAATGGCAGTTTTAGTCCCTGGGGTTTTAAAAATGGCAAAACAAGTCCCCGGGTGTTTTAAAATGGAAAAATATGTTTTGTGGTCCTTGTACTTTGAAACTTGGCAAGAAATTCCCTTTGGAGTAACTTTGGAAAAGTGCAAGTTCAGTCCCTCATTTTCAGCAAATTACACTTTTGGTCCTTGTTGTATTTAAGCTACAAAATCCGGATCCTCAAAGTTAAATAAAACCCAAAAATAAAACCAACCCAAAATAAAACTAAACCCAGCCCAGCCATAAAATCTTTGACCCGGCCCAATCCCAACTTAACTAAAACCCACCCAGTATTTAAATACTGGGTCAAACCCAGTCAAACCCTCTTCCCTCTCAAAACCACCACCACCTGTCCTCCACCTTTCCACCTCATCACCCCAGTCACTAACCACTCCCCCTCCACCTCCATAAACTCCCAAACTTCTTTAATTGCCTCAAACCTGCTTCTATCCACCTGTTTAGAATTTGGCGCCAAAATGCCATGTGTTCAATTTTGAGGAATTAGTGGAATCCAAGTGTTGAAATGAAGTGGGATATTATCAGAGGTCGACAAGAGAGTTTTTGGGATGATATAAAAAGAAAAAGAAGCACAGAAGAAAAAGTTGTCCCAGTTTTAGACCAATTCGTAGTGTAGTTGTGGTGTTATTTTTCTTTTCAGTTTCAAATTAAGTTCTATGGTATAATTCAAGTCTTTTCAGTTTCAAGTATTGTAAACTTTTCAAGTGTTGTACTCAATTTAAATTCAATAGAAGTTCAAGCTTTTTGGTAATTCGTATCAAGTTATTTAGCTGTAAGAAGTTAATCACAAGTCCTTGTTATCTGTTATATAAGCTCATTTAAGCTTGTTGAAGCTTTTTGTGAGCTTATTTTAGCCTTCTCAGTCCTAATTAAGAAAAATCCAAAAATAGTCAACTGTGGTCAACGGTTACTGTAGTAGTGCTTATTTGAGCTTATTTCACATTTTTGAGTTTACTACTAGACTATAGGCTGTTCCAAGTTAATTTACTGGATTGATAGCAATTAAATCTCATTTTCACTTAAATATCTCAAAAACAGTCAACAAGTCAAGTTTTGGTCAATAGCTTATTAAGGGCTTATCTTAAATTACAAACTGCTTATCTTTACTTAACTAAGTTATTTAGTCACCAAATAGTCAGAAATACAAGTTGGTTTTGTGTTTTCTAGTTTTAAACTTAAATCAGTCAACTAAAAGTGGTGTTTGGCACAGTGGGTTAAAGTGGGTAAATTTGGGGTGAACTGTTCATTTGCACTTTCTTAACTTTTGTTTAAGCTAATCTCAGCTATTATAAGCTGTTTTCACTTTTGCTTTGGCTTTTTTGAAGTGTTTCACAGGTTTGAGTGGGTGACTGCAGCCCTAAGGACTGAACTGCTGCTATAAGCTCTTATAAGCTTGGCTTATGTTTGGTCCTTTTTCTGCACTCCACAGGTTCCTCTTATCATATTTCTATTGTATGTTATGATTCTATTAGATTAGTTCTCAGTATTACCCATATCACTCACATCCCTAGCATAGCAGACTTGGTTTTGGATTTTCAGAGTTTTCAAGAATTTTGAGATTTTCTATAGCTTACACTTTAAGCCCTCATAAGCCCTACTTCTGGATTTTACAAGTTCCATAGCTCATCTCATTTAGGTAATTTTTACAAGATTTTTAGCTTAGTATAGAGTAGCTTATCACAGGCTTGAAAAAAGCCAATTTTGCCCTGTGCAGGGCTGCTTCAGCAGACCTCTGCAACACCACCACCTTTGGTGGTTGATTGTGGCCACCCCTGTGGGTCCCACAGTCCAATCTTTGGTTCTCCCAACCCCCCTCCTACCAGGCTTCAATAGTTGACCATTTGTTTGACCTTAGGACCAGTGGACCCCACTTGGAATTGCCCTCCTTTTCTGTCCCAGTTTCTGAGTTGAAACAAGATTTCCAAGTGCTTATTTTGCTTTCTTAGCTTATTTTGTGGACCCTACTTGCTTTTTCTAGCTTAGTCATGTCCAAATAAGTTATTTGGACCAGAATCATCCATTGTGGACCCCACATAAGCTCATTTGAGCTTATTTCCCTCCTTGGTCAAACTAAGTCAACTGTCAAGGCAATAAGCACTTGAAGTGCTTATTCACTGAGCCCCACTCAAAGTGATTTCACAAAAGTTGCTTATTTTTAGTGTTAAAATAGTTTTGTAAAAGAAAATTCAAGAAAATCCAAAAATAAAAATAGTGATAGCTTCTATTTAAGCCATTTGGCTTATTTTTCTGCTTTTTCATTAAGCACTTTTCATTTTTATATTTTTCCTAGCTTTCTGCACTTATTTAATATTTATAGAAAAAGTTTCATAATTTTCTGAGTTTGTTTAGTATTTATTAGAATTTTAAATAGTTAAAAAAATACTTAAAATAGTAATTAAATCATAATAAATAGAGTTTTAATCAGAAAAATATAATTCCAATTTTCATAATTTTCTTTTGTCATTTTTAATCTAGGAAAAATATAAAAATATTTTTAGGACTTAAAAACAAACGAAATAGAAATATAGTGATAGCTTCTATTTAATAGAATTTATCTTTTTAAATTTTAATTAAGTAGATTTCATTTTTATAATTTTCTTAGCTTCTTATTACCTTAGAGTATTTATATAAAAATTTTCAGATTTTTGTTTGATCTTTTAGTATTTATTAGAATTTTAATTAGTTTAAATAATTATTAAATAGTTTTTAATTAATAATAATTAATTAATAAGTCAAATAAATAATTTTAATTTTCCAATAATTTTCTTTTATTATTAGGTTTGTAAAAATATAATTTTCATATCCGTAGGCTTTTTATTTCTTAAAACTCGCGTTTTATTTCGTACGTTTACGTTTATTTAAATTTAAACGTACGCGTTTTAGGTTTTTAAACGTTTCTAGTTAATTTGTTTTCACGTTCTTATTTTTATAGCTTGTTTAAGCTATTTCCTTTATATTTCCTTAGTTTAATCAATCACAAACCTTTTCCGTTCAATTATCACCCGATCACAGATTTGTTTTACTTCAGTGTTCACACCTCGCTGGGACTTAAACGACCCGGGGATAAAACTATACTCCTTGGATTTTTGCATTGTGCCCTTTCTAGTTTGACTTTGTTTGACCACATCAGTGGTTGATTTAAGCAGACCTTCTAGAGCCGATCACACTCCCTTGCGATCCGACACCATCCGGTTGGTGCAAAGCGGATGCGCATTCCATGGACTTCGTTCTGAAGATCCTAATCAAAATCTCAAGGACTTTCTCAAAATCGATGATTCCATAGACCTTGATGTTGCCACTCGAGATACGACCCGACTGCGTCTCTTTCAATTCTCTCTGCGGGACCAAGCTAGTCAATGGCTAGAGCGTCTACCCGCAGGATCCATCACCTCTTGGGATGATCTCACCACTCGTTTCCTCGCTCTGTTTTTCCCACCAGGAAGAACTACCAAGCTAAGGAATGATATCTTGATGTTCCAACAACGTCAAGGCGAAACCCTCTACGAGGCATGGACTCGATTCAAGGACTTACTCCAAAAAGTCCCTCACCATGGCATAGAACTTTGGCTCCAAGTCCAAATCTTCTATGACCATATCAATCTCTCCACGAGGCAAACCATTGACCAATCGGCCGGTGGTAAGCTGCGTGATCTAAGTGCGGAACAATCATGGGCTCTCCTGGAAGATCTTGCTCTTTATGACAACGAAAGTTGGAGTGATCCCCGTGATTTGAATAAAACGGTCAAGGCAATATCTTTGCCTTCGAACAATTCAAGCACTTCCGACCGTAGGATCATAGAACTTGAAGACCAAGTCAAGTTTCTTATGAAATCCTACGAGGCTCCTAAACCTTCAAGCCAAGTGAACAAAATCACTTCTTCATGTGAATTATGTAGTGGTCCCCACGACACTCGTGATTGCGTGGAACTCCCCGAACAAGCTTTTGCGGACTACGCATCCTCGCGTACCGACGGAGCGGGAGACAAGTGGTAAACTATCAAACCCGAGCCAAACCCCTACGGTGATTCATACAACCCCTCATGGAAAAATCACCCAAACCTTAGGTGGAAACAAAACCAAAGCGCACAACAAACCAATTCTTCCAACCCACCTAATCGTTTCCAATCAAGCGGTTCCAACTCGAACCGTACTTTCAACAACAATCCTTCCAGCAATGGTAGTACCAATAACTTTGAAGGATTGATGTCCCAATTTATGGCATCTCAAGAAGCTCGTTTGGCCAAGTTTGAAGCCGATTTCAAACAAAAACAAAGCGAGATGACCAATAAGATTGACACTTTGTTGAAAGCCCTCAATGACCGAGAAATGGGAGCACTCCCTAGCAACACAGTCAAGAACCCGAAACTAAACGTCAACGCCATCTCGTCGGTTTCATCTCCTAGTTCTTGTCCACAATATTATTCGGTCAATTCCATGAGCTCGTGTTTCAAACAAACCCAAGTCGTTCAAAATGACCAAGAAGTTATGATATCCAAATTGGTCAACAACATAGTTGAAACACCTCCCACTCAAAACCTTGACAATGAATTCAAGGAGCTCCACCTTGAAAGTCCGGTTATTGATGTGTTGGATGAGAAGAAGCTCAAGTTAGGCGAAAAAGGGACCGCCTTCGTTCAAAACAAGCTACCTAAGAAGTTAGATGATCCGGGCTTATTTGTTCTACCTTGCAAGATCGGTAATTCGGAGGCTTATGACACATTAGCCGATCTTGGATCAAGCCTTAACCTACTTCCGTTACCTCTCTACACCTCTCTAAAACTAGGAAAACTTGAAGAAACCGAGGTGATAATTGGCTTAGCGGATGGGAGTGTTGCTTACCCAGTTGGAGTAGTCAAGGACGTGTTAGTACACATAGGAAAACTAACCATTTTAGCCGATTTCCACGTCCTTGATATGGTTAGCGACCCTACATGCCCATTGTTGATAGGTAGAGGATTTTTGGCGACCGCTAGTGCTATGATTGATTGTAAGGAATCTAAGATAGCGGTAGGAGAAGGTGATACTTGGTCAGTCTATGATGTGAAGAAACATGCTTATGATACTAGTGATGAACCAACACCCCATTGGTTAGAATTAAATAGGAGACCATCTAGATATGGACCTTGGATCGATAGAGACTTCATAGGACCCCAACGCCCATTTTACCTAGAAGAGGACTTTGTGAACTGAACACATACGGTAGAGCAACTCTTGGCTAGGGACACCGAATTGGATCCATTTGAAGACCCTCTAGTTTTTAGGAAGATGATTGATTTCCTAGGAGTTTTGCCAATTAACCTAGGGATGAATAAGTGGACTTGTGAGGACGATGATCATAAGTGGGATTGGGACAAACCACCCAAAGATGGAGATGGGTCATGGCATATTAAGATGACATTGTATGACCCGAATGGAGAGAAGTATGAAAAGATATATTGTACTAAGCGGACCAATAGGAAACTTCAATCCAAGCTTAACCCTAAAGACGTCCTCGATGACGAACTCACTTACATAGGGTAGAAGGACTTTGAGTCTAGCTACAAGACTCGTTAATAAAGAAAAGCGCTTCTTGGGAGGCAACTCAAGCTTTATTTGCTTTGTGTGTTTATTTATTTGTTTGTTTGATTTTATTTGCTTCCGTATGTATGTTTAATTTTTATTATTATTGATTCATGTTCAAAACTAAATTGTGAAAATGCTTTATCTTGTTTTTAACTTCGTCTTAACTACATATAAAGGTATTTTGCAATAGATAAGTGTAAGGGAAATCCAAATCGGTTTATTAGAACAAATGAACATGAATCATAACAATATTAAATTAACATACATATTAGTAATTGTTTGAGTCAAATGCTTGTATCGAGTCATAATGATGTTTTGCAGGAATTCCAGGAAGTAAGGTATAGGTTTTTCCAGAAATTTTCCGGAAACTTAACATGAGAATTCTGTCAGATCATTTCTGACGGCGTCAGGCCTTACAACCTGACGGCGTCAGGTTTTAATTTTCTGAAATTTTTGAAAGTTTTGTTTTTCTACCGGAATCATAAAAAGTTTTCATTAAATCTCTAACTTATAAACTCCAGGAATCTGCAAAATAATCATTCCACAAGCATTATATCCTTATATAGATTTATCCTGCCGATGTTATGCAGGTTTTTGTGTTTGTTTTCTCAGGTTTAACAGGTTATTTTGGACAAGGAGATGTATGTGGAATCTAGCTTTTGGCGATGCTTTAGTCTTGAAGCTTCTACATTCTCTTGGAAGAAGATCTAACCATGTTACCTCTTTATCCACCAAACGAATCAGGGGAGTATTTGATTTCATTCTTTTACCTTATTTACTTTTACATCTTGTTATTTGAACATTGGGGACAATGTTCATCTTAAGTGTAAGGGGGGGGGGGTAAAGTACGATACTTTAGAGAATGCAATTACGCTTGATTTTTTTTTGTTTAATGGTAGATGTGTAATAAAACTGAGAAATACCTGTTAGGGCAATTTTAGTGCCAAATTTAAATTTTTTTACAACATTTAGGAGTGAAACTTTGATCTTAATGAGCGTCTCATGGATAGGAGTTATATGACTAGCACAAAACCGTACCACTAAAAAATTTTCCACCCCCAAATATGTGAGGTTCGCCCCTAGAATTGGTAGGAAAAGCATTTATGCTATGATGTGTGTACCGGTAGCACTTAGATTCTAGAACTTGCGTTAGGACCATTCCGAGGCCACAAGTGAGACTACATTCGTGTAGTTAGATTTACTACATGATAAGAGGCATTAGGATTAACCCATTGTTTTACACCTGTGTTTTTGTTATAATTACTTTGGCTACATTGGTCAAGTAATTCTCCCACACCCTTTGCGTTGTACCCATTTTTGGTACACGATACCCCTAGTACACCCCTCAGAGCCTATCTTTTCGTTTCGACCTTTAAGCATTTTACTTAAAGGAAGAATTTGTTTACACCCCACTTAAATGTACACCCAAATCGCCTTAGCCTACCTTGTATGCACTCATTTTTAGTGCATTATTGTTACAACATTTGTTTAAACCCTTAGTTAATTATCTAATTGATTACATGGTTGCTAAGTCGAGTCATATCCTTGTACATATTGTTTTGGGACGATTGGGACTCATGGGTAAAGTACTAGTGTAATGGAGTAATGGGGAAGAACAACATTATTACCCCCATATGCGCTAAATATTTTAAAAGTACTCCAAGTGTTTCGATTATCTTAATTCGAGTCATTAGAATAGTTATTTGTAAAGTTATGTAAAAGTTCAAGTGTAAGGGGAATGCGACGCCCCTATGATGTATTATTTTGGATGGTAGGGCAAGAGTGTATGAAAAAAAAAAATCGAAAAAATCAAGAAAAATACAAAAAAATGAGAAAAAGAAAAGTAGAAAAAACATACGGACTACCATCCCGTTTCATTTTATGTTTATTCTATGTTTTTGTTATTTTGTTTTTAGCTTAAGTCGAGTCTAGTCTTGGCTTAGCAACGCCATATTGTACATGTAATTAATCAAGATCTTTAACTCGCCACCAGTAAAATATCCCTTATCCAACAAAACCGTGTTTATCATATCCCTACACCTAACGTTATAACACGTTTAAAAGCCCTCTTTGATAGTTTATCTTAGGTGCTTACGCCTAGTGGAGGAGGTTTTTGACCCTTTTCCAAGCCTATGGTAATCTATTTGCTATGACAGGTAGTGAGAGATATTATCCATTTTCATTTATGAGATATACTTTTATGACACCTGAGAGATGTGAGTATCTAAACACTACTTGTGAGGTGCTAGTTTGTAATCTCCGTGCTTATTATGATTAAAGTGGAACGACTATTTGTTGTAATTACTTTTATATTAGCGTTAAATGACCCCTAACTTGTATTTTGATTAGAATAAAAGCGCATTTGCTTGAGGACAAGCAAATCTCAAGTGTAAGGGTATTTGATGAAGCGAAAAGTGTACCGCTTTTAGGGGGTCATTTAAGCCCTAAATCGTATTTATTTGATCAAATATTGCCCTAAATCGTTCTTTTTGTCATTTTAGGTACTTTGGAGAAGAAATCTGGAAAAGGAAGCATTTTGGACGTTTTTGGAGCATAAAAGTGAAGAAAATGACAAAGTCTCCAAAGCTGCTGGAAAAGTACACGTGACGGCGTCAAGGATTGCTCCTGACGGCGTCACGGCTTGGCAAAAGAGGTGGATATGACAAAATACACGTGACGCGCCAGAGAGTTTTACAATGGAAATATGACGGCGTCACCCTTTAAGGTGATCAAGGTCGTCACGGTTTAAGTTAAAGAGAGACGGCGTCAAGCACAATTCTGACGGCGTCAAGCCTTGACGCGCCAGAGTGGATTTTAGAGGATTAAAGAGGGACGGCGTCAGGAAGACCATCCGGGAACCCTAGCCGCGGCGAGGTGACGACGTCACCTCCTACAACGTGACGCCGTCAGCCCCTAAATTCTATATATAGTTTTGCAATTTTTAGTCATTAGTGTGCAACTTTGTGAGGAGAAACCCTAAGACGAATTTTCTGCCATTTTTAAGGGTTTTATACCCTTGGATCTCCCATGTTTAATTGAAGATAAGTAATCATTTAATCATTCAATATGTCTATGTGTTGTTTGATTATATCTTGTTCTTGTCTTTTAATTAACATGCTAGGCTAGATTTATCTTGTGTTTGCTTAGATCTAATGAAACCTAACTATTGATTATTGGTTGTTGGTGTGTTATTAATTGTATTGGATGATTGTTTATCGATGTTAGGCTTAAGAAAACTTGCTAACCTCCTATACGGTAACTTGCTTGAACGTCTTAAGAAACATGAACCAATGCGTACTAAGGTTTTTATGGTTGTATTTAATGCATGAGCGAATTCTAGTGATCCCATGTTAGGAGCTTCTTAGCCGGCACGACATAGGAGTGAAGTAGGAGCTTGTAGAGTTGGGGAAGTACGTACGCCACCCCACGATTGGTATTAAGGAATACACCCGTCATCCACGCAATTAATACACACTAATCAACCGATAAAAGATAGTTAGGGAGTAAGGAAATCTAAGTAAACACATTTCTCTCCATATAAGTTCCACCACCTTTTTGATGAAGCGAAAAGTGTACCGCTTTTAAGGGGTCATTTAAGCCCTAAATCGTATTTATTTGATCAAATATCGCCCTAAATCGTTCCTTTTGTCATTTTAGGTACTTTTGAGGAGAAATCTGGAAAAGGAGGCATTTTGGACGTTTTTGGAGCATAAAGTGAAGAAAACGGCAAAGTCTCAAAAATTGGCCAAAAGTTACCTTTGACGGCGTCACAATTTACTCTGGACGGCGTCATGGCTTGGCAAGAAAAGGTGGATGTGAAATTTACTCATGATAAGCCAGTGAAAATTGCATGTGAATTCTGACGGCGTCACGCTTTAACCTGATCAAGGGCGTCACGGCTTAATTCAAAGAGGGACGGCGTCACGTTCAAGGTCTGACGGCGTCAAGCCTTGATAAGCCAGAACGGATTTTGGAGAGCTAAAGAGGGACGGCGTCAAGAAGGTCATCCGGGAACCCTAAAAGCGGCGAGGTGACGGCGTCACAATCCATAAGGTGACGCCGTCAGATCCAAAAATCTATATATAGTTTTCTAATTTTTTGTCATTAGAAGAGAGCTTAGTGTGTGGAATTTTGGGAGAAAACCCTAAGACGATTTTAGCATCTTTTTCAGGGCTTTTTGCCTTGAGATCTTCCATGTTACATTGAAAGATAAGTTATCAATTAATCATTCAATATGTCTATGTGTTGTTTGATTCTATCTTATTCTTGTCTTTTGTTTAACATGTTAGGCTAAATTTATCTTGTGTTTGCTTAGATCTAATGAAACCTAGCTATTGATTATTGGTTATTAGTGTGTTATTAGTTGTATTGGATGATTGTTTATCTATGTTAGGCTTAAGAAAACTGGCTAACTTCCTATTCGGTAACTTGCTTGAACGTCTTAAGAAACATGAACCAAACGCGTACTAAAGGTTTTTATGGTTGTATTTAATGCACAAGCGAATTCTAGTGATCCCATGTTAGGAGCTTCCTAGCCGGCTCGACATAGGAGTGAAGTAGGAGCTTGTAGAGTTGGGGAAGTAAGTACGCCACCCCACGAATGGTATTAAGGAATACACCCGTCATCCACGCGACTAATACACACTAATTAACCGGTAAAAGATAGTTAGGGAGTAAGGAAATCTAAGTAAACACATTTCTCTACACATAAGTTTCTCACCACATTTTCATTTTTTGTTATTTTATTTTATTGCATTTGTAGTTATTTGGGTTAGTTGACTAGCAACTAATTCCGCCCACTCCTTCAAAACCCGAGATTTTACTTGCTTTCATAAAAATATAAAAAACATAAAAAGAATCTTCCTCAACCCTTAGACCTAATTAGAGTAGTCTTTCACACCTAACGAACACTATTCCCTGTGGAGAACGATCAATCCCCCGTACTTACCACTACACTATACTACATCGGTCAGGTACACTGCCTGGTGGGGTTGTAAGCCTCTTGAGATCCCTCGAGAGGTAAAACCTGTTGTAAGGTTACAAAACCACGCATCAAGTTTTTGGCGCCGCTGCCGGGGAATAGTTATTGTTTAGGTTGAATTTTTATTTTATTAGGTCTACTCACTAGATTCCTTTCTAGTGAGATTTTTATTTTATTTTATTTTAGGTTTTCTTTAGTCTATCTATTTTTCTTTGTGTGTTTGTTCGTAATTTTCATTGACTCTTCCGTTCACCATTATGGAGAACGCGAATCCACCATACTACCAACCACGTAATTCACCCACTCCATATGACATCTTGATGTTTAAACAACATAAAGATGAACCTCTCTATGATGCATGGACTCGTTTTAAATATTTACTCCAAAAAGTCCCTCATCATAACTTCGATTTTTGGTCCCTAACTCAAATCTTTTACAATCATGTCGACCGACATGCCCAAAGGGACATTTACCATATTGCCGGCAGGGATCTTAGGGAATTAAGTGCTGAGGAAGCATGGGAAGCTATTGAGAATTGTGCCCAATATTATTATATAGTAGACAACCCAACAAACTTTAGTACAAGTCAATTGACCACAAATTTCAAGGATCATGAAACAAGTTTGTTTGAGGATGAATATGTTAGTGTTGAGATACCTAAGTGGATGTCATGTAATGCCATAGTACAAAACAAACACATAGGTGACCTTGATGTTGACGGAGGATTTAGCCGAACATGATCACATTGATCAAAAAGACCTAGGTTTTGTGATTGATGACGTCGAATCTCAAGAAACACATGATGAATCTTTTAGGCAGTTTGAATATAGCAGTCAGAATATTGAGGATGATCCTTATGATTCGGACATAGAAGTTGAGATGCCTAGAGAAGCACTTGAGATACTTGGGAAAATGTTAGGGTTAGATCCTACAAAAACACATGATGAGGATATAGGTGATCTTGACACAAGGAATGATGAGGTTAGTAACATAAGCCCGCTAAGTACCTCACAAGTCCTACCATCATTTGAGGCACCCACACCGCCCGTGACTTACCCGGAAGAAGTAGAAGGGACTATAGGAACCCCAATTGAAGTAGAACCTTTGGAAGAAACAAAACTAGAAGAAATAGGTTTGAATACTTGTAGTCATAACCTTTCTTTTAGTTCTATGGAAGTTCCTAGTTTTGATGAACCGGAGCCTAAACCAAAACCGTTACCTAATCTTCCATCCTTAGATGTGAACTTAGGAATTGAATTAGGTCCCGATCCACCCATCAAACCATGTAGTCCAGGTAATGTTAAGATTAAGGTAGTAGACTCTAAGCCTTGTAGAGAGGAAGCCAATATAGGAGTGAAACATGACCTTACATACTTACATCACCCATTCATGATTGATCACAAGAAACATTATGGGTTTAAACCGGGTTTATTAGGTCAAGATGGATTCCCAACTAGGAGTCTCTCGAAGTTGATAGAAGATGATCCCTTTTTAGGAGGAAACTCAAAATCACCCATTGACCAAAGTGAACTAGGCAAGGTTATGATGAAAGGAGCACACCCCTTTGAACATATAATTCATCCACCACTCTTTCCTCACGTGGCATACTCCTACCGAGCTGGTGTGTATCGCTACTATCACCCACACTTAATCCTAAGTGTAGGGAAAACCTCTCCTTTATCCATTAAATAAGGGTAGAGTCAGGCTCATGAATCGAACAAAAACAAGCGCTTCTTGGGAGGCAACCCAAGCGTTATTTGTTTTATTTGCTTTGTGTGTTTATTTGTTTGTTTGTTTTTATTTGTTTCCGTATGTGTGTTTAATTTTTATTATTGATTCATGTTCAAAAGTAAATTGTGAAAATGCTTTATTTTGTTTTTAACTTCGTCTTAACTACATATAAAGGTATTTTGCAAAAGATAAGTGTAAGGGAAATCTAAATTGGTTTATTAGAACACATATGAACATGAATCGTAATAATAATAAATTAACATACATATTCGTATTTGTTTGAGTCAAATGCTTGTATCGAGTCATAATGATGTTTTGCAGGATTTCCAGGAAGTAAGGTAAAGGTTTTTCCAGAAATTTTCCGGAAACTTAAAATGAGAATTTTTGTCAGGTCATTTCTGACGGCGTCAGGGTTTATAACCTGACGGCGTCAGATTTAATTTTCAGAAATTTTTGAAAGTTTTGTTTTTAAAAAGTTTTTATTAAAATCTCCAACTTATAATCTCCAGGAATCTGCAAAGTTATCATTCCACAAGCATTATATCCTTATATATAGATTTATCCCGCCGATGTTATGCAGGTTTTCGTGTTTGTTTTCTCAGGTTTAACAGGTTATTTTGGACAAGGAAATGTTTTGAATCAAGCTTGTGGCGATGCATTAGTCATGGAGCTTCAACATTCTCTTTGGAGGAAGATCTAACCGTGTAATTTCATTATCCACCGAGCGAATCAGGGGAGTATTTGATTTCATTCTTTTACTTTTTGCTTTTACATCTTGTTATTTGAACATTGGGGACAATGTTCATCTTAAGTGTAAGGGGAGGGTAAAAGTACGATTTTAGAGAATACAATTGCGCTTGATTTTTGTTTGTTTAATAGTAGATGTGTAATAAAACTGAGATAAATACCTGTTAGGGCAATTTTAGTGCCAAATTTAAAATTTTTTACAACATATAGGAGTGAAACTTTGATCTTAATGAGCGTCTCACGGATAGGAGTTATATGACTAGCACAAAACCGTACCACTAAAAAATTTTCCACCCCCAAATATGTGAGGTTCGCCCCTAGAATTGGTAGGAAAAGCATTTATGCTATGATGTGTGTACCGGTAGCACTTAGATTCTAGAACTTGCGTTAGGACCATTCCAAGGCCACAAGTGAGACTACATTCGTGTAGTTAGATTTACTACATGATAAGAGGCATTAGGATTAACCCATTGTTTTACACCTGTGTTTTTGTTATAATTACATTGGCTACATTGGTCAAGTAATTCTCCCACACCCTTTGCGTTGTACTCATTTTTAGTACACGATACCCCTAGTACACCCCTCAGAGCCTATCTTTTCGTTTCGACCTTTAAGCATTTTACTTAAAGGAAGAATTTGTTTACACCCCACTTAAATGTACACCCAAATCGCCTTAGCCTACCTTGTATGCACTCATCTTTAGTGCATTATTGTTACAACATTTGTTTAAACCCAGGTTAATTATCTAATTGATTACATGGTTGCTAAGTCGAGTCATATCCTTGTACATATTGTTTTGGGACGATTGGGACTCATGGGTAAAGTACTAGTATAATGGAGTAATGGGGATGAACATCATTTATTACCCCCATATGTGCTAAATGTTTTAAAAAGTACTCCAAGTTTTTCAATTATCTTAATTCGAGTCATTAGAATAGTTATTTGTAAAGTTATGTAAAAATTCAAGTGTAAGGGGGATGCAATGCCCCTATGATGTATTATTTTGGATGGTAGGGCAAGAGTGTATGCAAAAAAAAAAAATCGAAAAAATCAATAAAAACACAAAAAAAATGAGAAAATGAAAAATAGAAAAAACATACGGACTACCATCCCGTTTCATTTTATGTTTGTTTTATGTTTTTGATTTTGTTATTTCGTTTCTAGCTTAAGATCGAGTCGAGTCTTGGCTTAGCAACATTGTATAGTACATGTAATTGATCAAGATCTTTAACTAGCCACCAGTAAAATATCCCTTATCCAACAAAACCGTGTTTTCCTTTTCCCTACACCTTACGTTATAACCCATTTAAAAGCCCTCTTTGATAGTTTATCTTTGGTGCTTACGCCTAGTGGAGGAGGTTTTCGATCCTTTCCCAAGCCTATGGTAATCTATTTGCTATGACAGGTAGTGAGAGATATTATCCGTTTTCATTTATGAGATTTATTTTGATGACACTTGAGAGATGTGAGTATCTAAACACTACTTGTGAGGTGCTAGTATGTAATCTCCGTGCTTATTATGATTGAAGTAGAACGATTATTTGTTGTAATTACTTTTATGTTTGCATTAAATGACCCCTAACTTGTATTTTGATTAGAATAAAAGCGCATTTGCTTGAGGACAAGCAAATCTCAAGTGTAAGGGTATTTGATGAAGCGAAAAGTGTACCGCTTTTAAGGGGTCATTTAAGCCTTAAATCGTATTTATTTGATCAAATATCGCCCTAAATCGTTCCTTTTGTCATTTTAGGTACTTTTGAGGAGAAATCTGGAAAAGGAGGCATTTTGGACGTTTTTGGAGCATAAAGTGAAGAAAACGGCAAAGTCTCAAAAATTGGCCAAAAGTTACCTTTGACGGCGTCACAATTTACTCTGGACGGCGTCATGGCTTGGCAAGAAAAGGTGGATGTGAAATTTACTCATGATAAGCCAGTGAAAATTGCATGTGAATTCTGACGGCGTCACGCTTTAACCTGATCAAGGGCGTCACGGCTTAATTCAAAGAGGGACGGCGTCACGTTCAAGGTCTGACGGCGTCAAGCCTTGATAAGCCAGAACGGATTTTGGAGAGCTAAAGAGGGACGGCGTCAAGAAGGTCATCCGGGAACCCTAAAAGCGGCGAGGTGACGGCGTCACAATCCATAAGGTGACGCCGTCAGATCCAAAAATCTATATATAGTTTTCTAATTTTTTGTCATTAGAAGAGAGCTTAGTGTGTGGAATTTTGGGAGAAAACCCTAAGACGATTTTAGCATCTTTTTCAGGGCTTTTTGCCTTGAGATCTTCCATGTTACATTGAAAGATAAGTTATCAATTAATCATTCAATATGTCTATGTGTTGTTTGATTCTATCTTATTCTTGTCTTTTGTTTAACATGTTAGGCTAAATTTATCTTGTGTTTGCTTAGATCTAATGAAACCTAGCTATTGATTATTGGTTATTAGTGTGTTATTAGTTGTATTGGATGATTGTTTATCTATGTTAGGCTTAAGAAAACTGGCTAACTTCCTATTCGGTAACTTGCTTGAACGTCTTAAGAAACATGAACCAAACGCGTACTAAAGGTTTTTATGGTTGTATTTAATGCACAAGCGAATTCTAGTGATCCCATGTTAGGAGCTTCCTAGCCGGCTCGACATAGGAGTGAAGTAGGAGCTTGTAGAGTTGGGGAAGTAAGTACGCCACCCCACGAATGGTATTAAGGAATACACCCGTCATCCACGCGACTAATACACACTAATTAACCGGTAAAAGATAGTTAGGGAGTAAGGAAATCTAAGTAAACACATTTCTTTACACATAAGTTTCTCACCACATTTTCATTTTTTGTTATTTTATTTTATTGCATTTGTAGTTATTTGGGTTAGTTGACTAGCAACTAATTCCGCCCACTCCTTCAAAACCCGAGATTTTACTTGCTTTCATAAAAATATAAAAAACATAAAAAGAATCTTCCTCAACCCTTAGACCTAATTAGAGTAGTCTTTCACACCTAACGAACACTATTCCTTGTGGAGAACGATCAATCCCCCGTACTTACCACTACACTATACTACATCGGTCAGGTACACTGCCTGGTGGGGTTGTAAGCCTCTTGAGATCCCTCGAGAGGTAAAACCTGTTGTAAGGTTACAAAACCACGCATCACTTTTCATTTTCAGTTATTTTATTTTATTTGCAATTGTAGTTATTTGGGTTAGTTGACTAGCAACTAATTCCGCCCACTCCTTCAAACCCGAGATTTTACTTGTTTTCATAAAAATAAAAAATACAAAAAGAATCTTCCCTCACCCTTAGACCTATTAGAGTAGTTTTTTCAATCCTAACGACACTATTCCCCTAGAGAACGATCAATCCCCCGGTACTTACCACTACACTATACTACATCGGTCAGGTACACTGCCTGGTGGGGTTGTAAGCCTCTTGAGATCCCTCGAGAGGTAAAACCTGTTGTAAGGTTGCAAAACCACGCATCAATCACCATCTACCTGCTCAAGGTCTTCATGATTTAAAGGAGAACCACTAGCTTGACTGGTTATAAAGGCATAAAATGTTGGATCTCCAAGTCCAGCAATATCCTTTTGTAAACTAGCAGAAGGACCACCATAAGTAACATTAGAAACACTTTCAACTTCATCTACCTCTTCTGTATGACTAACACTAGGAACTGATAAGAGTGCAGCATTCCCAGAACTAGTACCATAATTTCCACCTCTCTTTAGACTTTGTTCAACAATTTTAAAGTTGTTGAACAAATCATTAAGCTTCATTGTTTCAATTTCTGGTTTGTTCATCCAGACAATAACATGAGTATGAAAATCAACAGGTAGACTTTTCAAGAACTTCATGTTGAGATCTTCCTTCTCAGTCTCAACACCCAACACAGCTAACTGACTGACAAGCTTGTGTAGTCTTGAAAATAGTTTATCAAGAGACTCATTACTAAAAGCAGTAAAATTTTCAAATTGGTTCTTTAGTAAAGTCTTCTGTGTCTTTTTGGTAGTTTCATTACCACCAAACCATGCACAAATCTCTTCAAAAAGAGTTTTTGCATCAAGATATTTGCTAAAAGATAGCATCTGCTCACCAGGAATGGTCATAAGCAACAAGTTTCTTGCTTTCTGATCATTTCTCTTCTGTATCTTTTCATCATTGGAAACAGGTCCAGTATTTCTTTTTCTAACTGTTTTCCCTTCAACAAGAACATCTGAATAGCCTAAAGTGAAGGAATCACCATACTGAATTATGTCCCAAAGAGCATAATCTTGAACCATAAAATATTTCTCAACTCTCATCCTCCATAACTCAAACTCATTGGGTTTGATCATGGGCAACTTTGCAGCAACATTTGTCTGAACATCTTGTACATCCATTTCTTGTTTCTTCTAAAAACAACAATATCAGCCTGAGCTCTGATACCACTTGCTAGGAACCTGGACACACGATTAAGGTGGTTAAACCTTGTGACTTTGTGTGTATGATATGTTGTGTTAAAATGATTAAGTGCGCGGAATTCACTCAATCAAACTTAGAAGGTTGTGTATGTTATGGAAATGGAATTGTTATGTTTGTTAGTTAGCAATGAACACATAAAGATTATCACCAAACGATTCAATATTATTAATGATAATAATACGAGTGATCTTGAAATATCACTAGGGTTACAACCTTCAATCTTAAGTTTTTCAAACTTGTGATATTTTTTGTGTTTGTTCTAGTTCTAACAGTTATATGTTCTTACAATAACATATGCATGGACTCTTGACTAACTACACTAATATCACAACTAAGATCTCTTTTATAGTCCAAGAGATCTTTACATATTGCTTAAAGTCTTAGCCGACTTACTTTGTTAACTTATCCTTTTGAGTGTCAGTACATAAGATACAACATGTATCTATGTATACAACTTGTTAACTAAGCATATGGGGTAAGATATTATCTACCGTATATTGTTGACCAAAATACAATAAATATCTTTTCGATCTTATCCACTCAGCAGCAGAATGTTCACTATCGGCAGCAATGAGTTATCGCTAGCAGCAGGAACAAGTATCATTAGCAGCAGGATCAACAACAGCAGAATGCTAAGCCTAGCAGCAGAGTCATTTATCACTAGCAGCAGGATGAAATGTTCTAGCAGCAGGAACAACATTAACAGCAGGAACCATAATGCACTAGCAACAGAATTACACTTAGAGTATTTTTTTTGGATTAGAACCCGATATTAACCTTCTTGAATACTTAATTCCCATCAGAAGCTGAAGTGATGAAAGGTTAGTTCGTTGGAAGGGGATTGATAGGAACAAAATGCAGGCAAGTGTAAGCAAAATACAAACAGGGATAGGTGGTGTTGTTATCAGAGAGGGTGAAGGTGTTTTTCATAACAAAAGGGAGAAAAATAAGGGAAAAGGAAAGATGGTTGAGGAAGGGGATGTTTTGCAAAAGAAAAAGGGTAAGGTTGTTGTAACAAATTATAAGCTAGGTTTTGATGGGAAGGGGAAGGATGTAATGGTTGAATGTACAGGTTTTGCTGGTGTTGTTGTTCCGTTCAAAGAGGGTAGTGTTGAAAACAGTGTTGGTGGTCTTGTGGCTAGCGGTGTTACCAGACCTTTTAGAATCAGTGAAAAGATTAAAACTGCTTAGTTTACCTTTTTGCTACAAGGTCATCTAAGGTGAAGTTTCAATGTTGAATTGGATTGCATCTGTTTTATTTTTTGAAACTGCAATTATACCTTAGCTAACTTGAATATGTGGTGATTGGATACTTGTTTTTGCAAGAACTGTAGCAGTATGATCATCACTTTTAGGTTCATGTTTTGTATGTTCTTCAGTTTAAGGATATCTAGTACCAGTATGTAGATCATTAGAAGGTTCATCGGTTGATGGTTGTTCAGTGGAAGCTGCTTCATCTTTTGTAGTTTGTGAATTATCAGTGGAAGCTTGTATCAGACAATGAATCAGTAGTTTTAGTCATATTCACGTTGTATCAAACAATGAATCCCCATTTGACTGTTATAAGTTAACTTTCTAAAATGTTGGTTATGTTACAATATGTGTTTGTTTGTCTTATAGGTTATATTTTGTGTGTACATGACATATTAGTTTCTCAGTTGACCTTTCTAAATTCAAACTTCAAAAGCTAAATGTCATGTTATAATCAGCAAAAACAATCACCCCTTTCTATCAGCAAAACCAAACACAGTGGTAAATAACATCTGATGCATGTAACATATGTTCAAACCATAACCATTGATGAGTGTGTAAATACTCATCATTTTACACCCATTTAAGACACAAAAATAACCAAAAACACCCAAATATATTGCAGATATCCTTGGTTTTGTGTTTTTATATGTTTCAGGTACAAAGGATTGAAAACGGAGCGAAAACGGGTATTTTTGGATCGATTCGACAACAAGTGTGCATTTGATCAAGAAAAGTCAAAGTCAAAGTCAAGTCAACCCTCAAAATACCAAAACAACACGAATGGTCCTTGGAAATAATTTTCAACATTGGCAGCCATGGTCCCTGGATTTTCAGTATTTACAAGAATGGTCCTTCAAAGTTTAAACCCATTTCACACTTTATCCTAAACCTGTTAAACCAACCCACCATCCCATAAATAAACCCAGCATTAACCCTTATCCCACAAGCCCAAATAAAATACCCAAAAGCCCACAACAAAATAAAACCCAATCCGTCTTTTAATTTAGCTAAACCCCAGTCAACCAAACCAGTTAACTGTTTCTTCTTTCCCTTTTCCCGCCATTACCCACTGGATATAACTCCTTCCCCCAACACCACCACTGTCGCACACCACCACCACCTCAAAAGCACCCCCAAACACATTCCCCCATCCCACTACATCCCCCCTCCTCACAAACCCGTACCTACCACTGCCATGTCACCAATCCGTGTACCATTTGGGCGCCAAAAGTGAAATTGAGGGCTAAGATCACTTCTTTTTAATCCTACGGATGGGAAATGTTCCAAAAAAGCACAAATGGAGTACCAGGGCAGTTTTGTCTCACAAAAACTAGCACAATGACTGAAGACCCCTTTAACCTAGTTTTTTAGTATAAATAGGGTAGATTGAATCAATTGTAGTTAGGTTTTATTTAGCTTAAATTTATAAGGTACTATGTATTTTTATCCTTTTAGTAATGTAATTTCCATTTTAAGTTAATGAAGTTCTGATTTTCCCATTTGGTCAACGAAGTCAAAGTTACTGTTCTAATTGCTTATTGCATTGCTTATTGTCAATTTCTTGGTTTATCTGTTTTATTTGAAGTATGAGTAAGTGTTTAATAACTAGTTTGAGTGTTAATCTCTTTGTCTTTTAAAATAGCTTGAAACAGCCATATAAGTAAACTTAAGCTCTTAGCTTATTTTGTGCTTATTCGGTACTGAAGTCTGCTAATTTAATCTTAGTTAAGATAGTTATCCACTAATTAGTCAGAATCCAATGTTACCTTAGTAATTTGTAGTGTAATAATTTTATAGCAGTCTTATAAAAGGGTGTTTGGATTCTGGGTAAAATGGGTCAATTTTGAAGTGGTACTGTTCATTTGCCATGGGTCTCATTTTGATATTGATTAGTTAAGCATGTATGAGCTATTGTTTGAAGCATTTTGCCTATTCTTTAGGATTTGTAGGTTTTGAATCTTATAGTGTGGTTATTGGTCATAAGCTAATCCCACAAGATTCTTAAGCCATAAGCTTTTTCTACCAACTTTTCATATTATAGTATTTCTTTGAGTCCTTATAGTCTATACACAGTAATCATTCCATTTCCATTGAGTATTGAGTCACTTTGCAGTCTGTGTCAGCAACATCTACAGGAAGGACAAAAACAGTCCATGCAGCCTTTTTAATTTTAAGTTTTAAGTTGGTTGAAGTTAGTTTTAGCTTCTGAAATTGTTAGTATAGGTATTTTGTAGTATGAATTTAAGTGCTTATTAATAGGCTCTAAGTTACCCTTTTGGCCTGCTAGTACCCTGCACCTCAGGGGTCTAACTTAGCTTATCAGCAGACCCTTCTTGGTTGATTGGCTTATTTGTGTTTTTTATTGCTTATCTCTGATTCCGTTACCCCATTGTGAGTTGCCTGCCAGTTTTCAGTTAGATTATAGCTTATTTATGTATCATTAGTTTTTTGGAAGAGCTTATTAACTCATTTGCCCTTTTTTGAGCTCATTTCCCATTTTTTCAAAACTGATCCAACATATAAGCTGTTCACAGCTTATTTGTGAGATTAAAAAAATATCCCTTTTCAAAAGATGCTTGTCTTGAGCTTATTTAAAACTTTGCTTTCGACAAATTTTCAGAAAAACAAAAGAAAAAGGTTTTGCAAAAAAAGGGTAGGAGTGGGATTCGAACCTGGGTTCCCTGGTTCACAATTCCACAACACTACCATCTGCTCTGTGTTCTAATTAGGATTTATTTTCACATTTTTAGTTTTAAAGTAGATTTGCCTTTTAAGCTTATAACTGCTAATTAGCTTAATTCGTGGCTTATTTCAGTAGCTTTTTAGGTTCACTTATTTTTCTTAGATTAGTTGTAGCTTAATTTGCTTCCTGGTAATTTTTTAGAATTTTTACTTTCCATTTGCTATTTTTCCTAATTAATTTAGTTTAAAATAGTTTTTAATTAGTAATAAAAAAATAGAAAAGTCAAAAAAATTAAAATTCTTTTTTTTTTAAATTTTCTTTTGTCACATAGAATTCAGGAAAATTAATTTGGTACTTGTAGGGTTAATATTTTTAGATTTCACTTTTATTTTTGCGCGTTGACGTTAATTAAAACGTGCGTTTTTAGTTTTAAATACCTTTTGCGTTTCATTGCTTTGTGTAATTATACCACAACACCAAATAATCTCCAAATCCAATCATCAAGCATTTTAATCCCGAACCTAAAACGAAATCCTCGATTCACACCTCGCTGGGACACGACCCGGGTGATCACTTGCCCGGTATCACACACATCACATTCACGGGTTTTGCAAGTTTGACTTTTCCTAAAGGTTTGACTTGTCATTTCCCACGTATCACGTGTGCACGATACTATAATTATTTATATATACTCACACACGGATCAAATTTTGGCGCCGCTGCCGGGGAGGTTGTGTTGCGACAATATTGTTTAAGGTTTAAACGATTAGTGACTTGAGATCCTTCTTCACGAAGTTATCACTTCCAAAAAAAAAAGTATAAAAAACAAAAATATTTTTCATTTTCTTTATATATATATAAAAGATAAAAACACAAAAAGATTTTCCGTTTTTCTTGTTAAATTAATAAAACAATAAAAAATTACCATCGAAAACCAAGACAGAATACTACCTAACTGGGGGTATGACCATTAATAAGTTCCCAAACAAAAGATTAAAACTTGCCTTTGTGTCGCTTGCGAATTCGGCTCACCTTTGATTGATAAACAAACTATAAAGGAGGTTCTAGGATGGTCTTGACATTAAACTGCAGACCGAAAGGAGCAGGTTTTTAAGGACATTTATTGCCCACCTTTGCTCCTCCGCCACCCTGTGCGTTTTTCTTTCAAAGAGCTATCGTACGCTTGTTTGATTTAAGGTTTAAGTTCACTTGTGTTTTGCCTCGGTCTTGTTTTAATTGAAATTGTTTTTGTTAGTGCATGCGCACTCGTTCTTCTCCGTCAACAAGTCCTTTACGTGAACTCGTGCATACCTCGAGAAGACGTAATCGAAGACGTAATCGTAGGCATTCCGCCTCAATAGCCGAACCCGAGATTCGTGCTATTCCCGTTCCTCCCATTGTCACAATGGCGGAGGAACGTACCATGTGTGAGCTTCTCCAAGCACCCACCGAGGGTTACGGAGATGCTATTGTTGTTCCGGCAATCGTTGCCGATAGCTTTGAGCTTAAGACCGGGTTGCTATCCTTAGTAACTTCGAGTCAATATTTCGGATTTGAGAGGGACGATCCTCATTCCCACATTCGATGGTTTAACAAGATCACCTCTACCATCAAATACCGAAATGTACCACAAGATGCAATCAAATTGCTTCTTTTTCCTTTCTCTCTCGAGGGGTCCGCCCGAATTTGGCTCGAAAAACAACCCCCTCGTTCTATTGAAACATGGGAAGATTTGGTGTCGAAATTTGTGAATGAATTCTTTCCTCCATCAAAAACCACAAGCCTTAAAAATGAAATCACCAAATTCACTCAAAAATTTGATGAATCCTTTAGTGAAGCGTGGGACCGTTTTAAAGAATTACTTCGCAAATGTCCTCACCATGGTTTCTCCGAGTTACATCAACTCGATACCTTCTATAATGGTTTGAACCATTCCGATCAAGACTCTCTAAATGCCGCCGCCGGTGGTAATCTCTTGTATCGGACGACTAAAGATGCTTTAGCCATCATTGAAAATAAGTCTAAGGTTCGTACTTCACGAAGCAAGCAAGTTGTTTCTCAAGTGAATGCTTCACCTTCTACTTCATCTCCCGTGAGTTCTTCTAGCACCGATGCTAAGATTGACAAACTCACGGAGGCTATTCAAGCTTTGGTTCTTTCCAAGCAAAAGAAACAATCTTCCCCACAAACTTCTTCACCCACTCAAGTCAAAGCGGTGGAAGAAACTTGTGTCACTTGTGGTGGTCCTCATGCATACTACAATTGTACTGCCACCGATGGTAGTCGTTGTGATGTTAATGCGGTAGCCGGGTCTTTCAACCAAGGAGGTAATCAATACCGTCCTCAAGTTGACCCGAACTATCGTGTTAGTAATCAAAATGGACCACCCGGATTTTCTCAACCCAACAATCCAAATAGATTCAATCAAAACCAACCGAGAGGGCAAAATGTTCAAAATCAATTTCAAGCCCCGATCAATCAATACCTAAATCAAGGTGGTAATTTCAATCAAGGCTTTCAAGCTTCGAATTACCAAGCCCCAATTGCTTCCTCAAACGAACTTGCTAATTACATCAAGTCAAATGAAGCAAATATGAGGTCAATGCAAAATCAAATCACCACCTTGAAAAATGATTTTCAAACTTCAATTTCAAAACAAGGTCATGAACTTAAAAATGAGCTTAAGAATACAAATCAAAAGATTGATCAATCTCAAAGCAAAATTGAGAACATGTTTGCTAGTCTCATGTGCCATTTGAATCAACCTTCAACTTCGGGAACCCTCCCGGGAAATACCATTCCAAACTCGAAGGGTGAATTGAAAGCTATTACCACTCGTAGTGGTAAGACAATTGATGGACCCTCGATTCCTACTCCTTCTCCGGTGAAGGAAGTGGAACGAGAACCCAAGGTGACAAAGGACAAAGTGCAAATTACTAGCCCACAAAGTACCGCAAACGTCCAACCTTCGGTAGTCCAATCTCCAATTCCGGAACCCGATGTTCCGAAGACTAATTCTAAGCCCTCGATTCCTTATCCTTCGAGGCTTAATGAACAAAAGCTCCGTGATAAAACTAATAGTCAAATGATGAAGTTTCTTGAAATCTTTCAAAAGATACACTTCGATATTAGTTTTGCGGATGCTCTTCTTTACATGCCAAAGTTTGCTTCAACATTCAAGAGTCTCCTTAGCAATAAGGAAAAATTGTTGGAATTGGCAAAGACTCCATTGAATGAGAATTGTTCGGCGGTGATCCTTAAAAAGTTGCTCGAAAAACTAGGAGACCCCGGCAAATTTCTCATTCCTTGTGACTTCCAAAAGCTTGATGAATGCTTAGCCTTGGCCGATCTTGGCGCAAGCATCAATCTAATGCCTCTTTCCATATGGGCAAAGCTTTCTCTATCGGAACTTACTGATACACGAATGACACTAGAGCTTGCAAATCGATCGGTTACTGTTCCGAAAGGTATTGCCGAAGATGTCTTCGTGAAGGTTGGCAAGTTCCATTTCCCTGCTGACTTCGTAGTAGTCGATTTTGATGCCGATCCCCGTGTCCCCCTTATTTTGGGAAGACCATTCTTGAAAACGGCTCGTGCATTAATCGACGTCTACGAAGGTGAAATGACTCTTAGAGTCGGTGATGAAAAATTGGTCTTAAATATTGAAAGTACTTCAAAATATCCTCTCAAGCATGATAGCGAGTCAATTAACCAAATTGATATCATTGATACTACATGCGAGGAATATTTTCATGAAGTGCTAAGTGGCAATCCCACTTCTTCGGACCATACCAATGCTCTCTCTTCCCCTTCTCTCACTCCATTTGAGGGAAGTGACTTCATTTTGGAAGAGATTGAAGCTTGTTTAGCTTGTGATGTAACTCAATCGGAAATTGATGAAGGTGTGTTTGACATGGAGGGAGACCTTCGTCTAATTGAGAAGTTACTTAATGAAGATCCATCATCTCTCCCTCCGAAAGAACTTCATAATGAGGAAATCACATCTAGTGAGAATCCTATTGATCCACCGGAGGTCGAACTTAAGGACCTACCACCTCATCTCGAGTATGCATTTTTGGAGGGTACCGATAAATTACCCGTCATAATTGCTAAAGACTTAAATGATGAGGAGAAAGCCGCTCTCATAAAGGTTTTAAAGTCACACAAGCGAGCCATCGCTTGGAAACTTTCCGACATTAAGGGTGTTAACCCGGAATTTTGTACACACAAGATTTTAATGGAAGATGACTTTAAACCAGCGGTTCAACATCAAAGAAGGGTTAATCCAAAAATTCACGAGGTTATCAAAAAGGAAGTTCTTAAACTCCTTGATGCCGGATTGATTTACCCTATCTCGGATAGTCCTTGGGTGAGCCCCGTTCATTGCGTGCCTAAAAAAGGTGGCATTACCGTTGTTACAAATGATGAGAACGAGTTGATTCCTACTCGATTGGTGACGGGATGGCGTGTATGCATTGACTACCGAAAGTTAAATGACGCCACCCGTAAAGACCACTTTCCTCTTCCATTCATGGATCAAATGCTCGAAAGATTAGCGGGAAACGAGTACTATTGTTTTCTCGACGGTTTCTCGGGTTACTTCCAAATTCCCATTGACCCGCAAGATCAAGAAAAGACCACTTTCACTTGCCCTTATGGAACGTTTGCCTACCGACGCATGCCTTTTGGCTTATGTAATGCTCTGGGCACGTACCAAAGGTGTATGTTGGCCATTTTTCACGACATGATCGAGAAAACTATGGAGGTCTTTATGGATGATTTCTCGGTCTTTGGGGATTCTTTCACCACATGTCTCTCCCATTTGGACAAAATGCTTCAACGTTGTGAAGACACTAATCTTTGTCTAAATTGGGAGAAAAGTCATTTCATGGTCAAAGAGGGCATTGTCCTCGGCCATAAGATTTCTAAGAGTGGGATTGAGGTCGATAAGGCTAAAGTTGATGTTATCGCTAAGCTACCTCATCCCACTACCGTCAAGGGTATTCGGAGTTTCCTTGGTCACGCCGGTTTCTATCGTAGATTCATTCAAGATTTTTCGAAAATCGCCCGGCCGATGAACCGTCTCCTTGAAAAGGAAACTCCGTTCGTTTTCTCACAAGAGTGCATTGAAGCTTTTCAAACTCTAAAAAAAAAGCTTACTGAAGCACCGATCTTAGTTGCCCCCGATTGGGACCTACCTTTTGAACTTATGTGTGATGCAAGTGATTTTGCCATAGGTGCGGTCTTGGGGCAACGAAAAGCAAAACATTTTCAGCCTATACACTATGCTAGCAAAACTATGACCGAAGCTCAAGCACATTACACCACGACGGAAAAAGAATTATTAGCTGTGGTGTATGCTTTCGAAAAGTTTCGGCCATACTTAATCTTGTCTAAAAGCATAGTGTATACGGATCACTCGGCTCTCAAATATCTCTTTGCAAAACAAGATGCAAAGCCGAGATTGCTCCGTTGGGTTCTCCTCCTACAAGAATTTGATATCACCATCCGTGATAAAAAAGGAGCCGAGAACCTTGCTGCTGATCATTTGTCCCGATTAGAGAATCCTCATCAAAGTGTGCTCGAGAAAAAGGAAATAAATGAAACATTTCCTCTTGAGACACTTAACGTGGTATCTTTTCGTGGTGATTCTAGTACCCCATGGTTTGCCGATTTTGCAAATTACCATGCGGGTAACTTTGTTGTGAAAGGGATGTCGTCCCAACAAAAGAACAAATTCTTCAAAGATGTGAAGCATTACTTTTGGGACGACCCCTACTTGTTTAAAATATGTGTGGATCAAGTCATCCGGCGATGTGTTCACGGCCAAGAAGCCGTTGAAATTCTTAAGGCTTGCCACAATGGACCCACGGGGGGACATCATGGTGCCAACTACACCGCCAAAAAGGTGTTTAATTCCGGTTTCTATTGGCCCACAATCTACCGTGATGCCCATGACTTAGTCAAATCTTGCGACTCTTGTCAACGTCACGGAAAGATTTCTCAAAAAGATGAAATGCCACAAAACGTCGTTCAAGTTTGTGAAATCTTCGACGTTTGGGGCATTGACTTTATGGGGCCGTTCCCGTCTTCACGAGGGAACAAGTATATACTCGTGGCTGTCGATTACTTGTCCAAATGGGTTGAGGCGAAAGCACTCCCCACCAACGACGCCCGAGTAGTGTGCAAATTTTTGAAAACTCTCTTTGCTCGGTTTGGAACTCCACGTGCTATCATTAGTGATCGCGGTACGCACTTTTGCAATGATCAATTTGCAAAAGTCATGCTTAAGTACGGTATCACTCACCGTCTTTCTACCGCATATCACCCACAAACAAGTGGACAAGTGGAAGTTTCAAACCGTGGTTTAAAAAGAATTTTGGAAAGGACCGTAGGTGAAAACCGTGCGTCTTGGTCGGATAAACTAGATGATGCACTTTGGGCCTTCCGTACAGCTTATAAAACACCCATCGGGTGTACTCCTTACAAGCTTGTGTACGGAAAGGCGTGCCATCTACCGATCGAGCTTGAGCACAAAGCTTATTGGGCCTTGAAGCATGCAAACTTCGACCTTCAGTCCGCGGGTGATCACCGCAAAGTTCAACTCAATGAATTAAATGAACTTCGTGATCAAGCCTACGAGAACTCTTTGATCTACAAAGAAAAGACAAAGAAGATCCACGACTCCAAGATCAAAAACCGCGTTTTTAACGTTGGTGATCGAGTCCTTCTTTTTAACTCTAGATTGAAGATTTTCTCGGGCAAGTTAAAAACCCGATGGACTGGACCATTCACCGTTGCCAAAGTTTTTCCTTATGGTACCGTCGAGTTATCTCAAAATGACGGACCAAACTTCAAGGTGAACGGTCATAGGTTGAAGCATTATTTTGGAGGGGACATACCATCCATGGTTGTCCCGGATCTCCAAACTTTCCCCATGGACCAATGAATTCGGGGTCGAGTCAAGCTAGTGACTCGGTTAACAAAAACATTAGCACCACATGGGTGAACGCCCATGTTTCTGACTTCCTCCTATTTTCTAACACTAAGTGTGGGGGAATTCCTCTGCAGTGCTTTCTTTTGTGTGTTGTTTGCTCTGATTTTCAGGTTTCCCTTGGATAGTGTTGATTGACGCGCCTGTTTTCAATCCAGCCGCTCAATATCCTATCCTTTTGCTAACGTTTATCTAGGGATATCTTTTTAATCCTGTTTGTGAAAATCGAGATTTCTGTTCCACACTTGGCTAGTGGTATTACCTTTTTACATTTTAAGCATCGGCATAATAGCCGGTACTTTGAATATTGAGGGCAATATTCAATTCTAAGTGTGGGGGGAATTCTCGCGAATTTTGTCACTTAAGTACCTTCTAGTCCCTAGTACCCCCGTTTTTGACCAAAATTTTAAAATTTTTGTCGTAAAAAAAAAAAAAAAAAAAAAAAAAAAAAAAAAAAAAAAAAAAAAAAAAAAAAAACGTCATCAATAAAAGTGTGTTTAGTCTTGATTAGGTTAGAACAAAGGGAATCCTGACTCTGCTAGAGTGTTGATCTAGCTGCTTCCTTAACGTTTAGACTAAGGTTTTACGATGTGTGCAAATGAAAATGCTAAGCGTAGAATAGTTGGTTTTCTTTAGAGCTTATAAAAGTAATCTATGGCTTTTTCTCCCATAAGCTAACTAATCTGACTTAATAAGTGCTTATTTTTCAAACATTTGAACACACAAAATCATTTTTTCATACGATTTTGAAAAAGACTAGTTCAAAGATTTATTTAAACTTCGGAACAAGCATATGTCAGAATAATGCAAAATGAAAGTGAGACGTTGCTTGAAAGTTGCAAAAAGTTAAGTAATAAATAAATGTGCTAAAAAGCTAAGGTTCAAGATCGGCCCTTGGATCCTTATTTCCGGAAGGCGTTTAGGTCTTGGCTACCCTCTTACACCGGCCCTTGGACCCTTAATTCTGAAAGGCGTTAAGGTCTTGGAACTCTCCGTTGTAACGGCCCTTGGATCCTTTATTCCAGGAAGGTTTAAGGTCTTGGATCCCGTGAAACTCCGTTAGTTTATGTTGTAAAAAAAAAATGAAAAATGATGAAAAAAATAAATAAAAAGGAAATAAAATGGAATGATATTGCAAAATGCAATATATTTTGAAACTTGCTTGTTGTGAATTTTAAATCTATCTTTCAACTAGTATTAGTCAAATTTTTATAAAAACGTCGATTTTTGTGATCAAAATTTTGAAAACCAAGCACATTCACCTAACTTAAATAAATGTGGGAGTGAAAAGTTAAGTCTCGACTTACATAGATTATTAGTATAAGTAGTGTTAGCATTTTACAAAAAACGTTTGCACATTGAGTTTAAGCTTAGTTGGGAGTATAAAAAGAGGATGACGATATCAATTCCCTGGAGACACCCATTTTGTGTGAATCCCGTTCCATGATACCATTTTTGAAAATCAAGCATGTTATTTATTTATGTTCTAGTTTAAATTTCTCATATTTAATAAAAATTCGAAACGGGGTATACTTGGTATTCTTTTGATCCCTTCATTACTTCATATGATTGGATTGCTAGGGACTAGCAATAGTTTATTGTGGGGGATTTGATGAGTGTGTAAATACTCATCATTTTACACCCATTTAAGACACAAAAATAACCAAAAACACCCAAATATATTGCAGATATCCTTGGTTTTGTGTTTTTATATGTTTCAGGTACAAAGGATTGAAAACGGAGCGAAAACGGGTATTTTTGGATCGATTCGACAACAAGTGTGCATTTGATCAAGAAAAGTCAAAGTCAAAGTCAAGTCAACCCTCAAAATACCAAAACAACACGAATGGTCCTTGGAAATAATTTTAAACATTGGCATCCATGGTCCCTGGATTTTCAGTATTTACAAGAATGGTCCTTCAAAGTTTAAACCCATTTCACACTTTATCCTAAACCTATTAAACCAACCCACCATCCCATAAATAAACCCAGCATTAACCCTTATCCCACAAGCCCAAATAAAATACCCAAAAGCCCACAACAAAATAAAACCCAATCCGTCTTTTAATTTAGCTAAACCCAGTCAACCAAACCAGTCAACTGTTTCTTCTTTCCCTTTTCCCGCCATTACCCACTGGATATAACTCCTTCCCCCAACACCACCACTGTCACACACCACCACCACCTCAAAAGCACCCCCAAACACATTCCCCCATCTCACTACATTCTCCCTCCTCACAAACCCGTACCTACCACTGCCATGTCACCAATCTGTGTACCATTTGGGCGCCAAAAGTGAAATTGAGGGCTAAGATCACTTCTTTTTAATCCTATGGATGGGAAATGTTCCAAAGAAGCACAAATGGAGTACCAGGGCAGTTTTGTCTCACAAAAACTAGCACAATGACTGAAGACCCCTTTAACCTAGTTTTTTAGTATAAATAGGGTAGATTGAATCAATTGTAGTTAGGTTTTATTTAGCTTAAATTTATAAGGTACTATGTATTTTTATCCTTTCAGTAATGTAATTTCCATTTTAAGTTAATGAAGTTCTGATTTTCCCATTTGGTCAACGAAGTCAAAGTTACTGTTCTAATTGCTTATTGCATTGCTTATTGTCAATTTCTTGGTTTATCTGTTTTATTTGAAGTATGAGTAAGTGTTTAATAACTAGTTTGAGTGTTAATCTCTTTGTCTTTTAAAATAGCTTGAAACAGCCATATAAGTAAACTTAAGCTCTTAGCTTATTTTGTGCTTATTCGGTACTGAAGTCTGCTAATTTAATCTTAGTTAAGATAGTTATCCACTAATTAGTCAGAATCCAATGTTACCTTAGTCATTTGTAGTGTAATAATTTTATAGCAGTCTTATAAAAGGGTGTTTGGATTCTGGGTAAAATGGGTCAATTTTGAAGTGGTACTGTTCATTTGCCATGGGTCTCATTTTGATATTGATTAGTTAAGCATGTATGAGCTATTGTTTGAAGCATTTTGCCTATTCTTTAGGATTTGTAGGTTTTGAATCTTATAGTGTGGTTATTGGTCATAAGCTAATCCCACAAGATTCTTAAGCCATAAGCTTTTTCTGAACCAACTTTTCATATTGTAGTATTTCTTTGAGTCCTTATAGTCTATACACAGTAATCATTCCATTTCCATTGAGTATTGAGTCACTTTGCAGTCTGTGTCAGCAACATCTACAAGAAGGACAAAAACAGTCCATGCAGCCTTTTTAATTTTAAGTTTTAAGTTGGTTGAAGTTAGTTTTAGCTTCTGAAATTGTTAGTATAGGTATTTTGTAGTATGAATTTAAGTGCTTATTTATAGGCTCTAAGTTACCCTTTTGGCCTGCTAGTACCCTGCACCTCAGGGGTCTAACTTAGCTTATCAGCAGACCCTTCTTGGTTGATTGGCTTATTTGTGTTTTTTATTGCTTATCTCGGATTCCGTTACCCCATTGTGAGTTGCCTGCCAGTTTTCAGTTATATTATAACTTATTTATGTATCATTAGTTTTTTGGAAGAGCTTATTAACTCATTTGCCCTTTTTTGAGCTCATTTCCCATTTTTTAAAAACTGATCCAACATATAAGCTGTTCACAGCTTATTTGTGAGATTAAAAAAATATCCCTTTTCAAAAGATGCTTGTCTTGAGCTTATTTAAAACTTTGCTTTAGACAAATTTTCAGAAAAACAAAAGAAAAAGGTTTTGCAAAAAAAAAAGTAGGAGTGGGATTCGAACCTGGGTTCCCTGGTTCACAATTCCACAACACTACCATCTGCTCTGTGTTCTAATTAGGATTTATTTTCACATTTTTAGTTTTAAAGTAGATTTTCCTTTTAAGCTTATAACTGCTAATTAGCTTAATTCGTGGCTTATTTCAGTAGCTTTTTAGGTTCACTTATTTTTCTTAGATTAATTGTAGCTTAATTTGCTTCCTGGTAATTTTTTAGAATTTTTACTTTCCATTTGCTATTTTTCCTAATTAATTTAGTTTAAAATAGTTTTTAATTAGTAATAAAAAAATAGTAAAGTCAAAAAAAAAAAAATTAAAATTCTTTTTTTTTAAAATTTTCTTTTGTCACATAGAATTCAGGAAAATTAATTTGGTACTTGTAGGGTTAATATTTTTAGATTTCACTTTTATTTTTGCGCGTTGATGTTAATTAAAACGTGCGTTTTTAGTTTTAAATACCTTTTGCGTTTCATTGCTTTGTGTAATTATACCACAATACCAAATAATCTCCAAATCCAATCATCAAGCATTTTAATCCCGAACCTAAAACGAAATCCTCGATTCACACCTCGCTGGGACACGACCCGGGTGAACACTTGCCCGGTATCACACACATCACATTCACGGGTTTTGCAAGTTTGACTTTTCCTAAAGGTTTGACTTGTCATTTCCCACGTATCACGTGTGCACGATACTATAATTATTTTTATATACTCACACACGGATCAACCATCAATGTTATAAGGGTACATTTGGACATCTAATTCAAATTGCAAATGCAAATCAAAACACCCCCTATATTTCAAAATGCAAATCCTTTAGATACTTTGACATCTAATGGTCAAACTACAAATGTTTGGAAAAAAACTTAGATTATGATAAGAATTCTACAAATAATAGTTAACCTACCTAATTGACTTGTAAAAGTCAAACTAACCAAATACCACAAAATGTAAACTTTTGATTGTTGACTTAATTTAACAATGCATAACCAAACACTATCATATACAATAACAACTCAAATTTTTATTGATCGATTTCATGTTGACAACCATTACAAACTTCCCTATCATCTTAACATACAATTAGCTAGACCCACAACTTTCGATGTCATCCATTTCCATCCTTTCCTTTAGATCTTTAAACACAGCTTCAAGATTTTTAATCCTTGTTTCCAAATCATAAACCTTTGATAACCCGATGTCGGTAGCCTCTTGCTTCTCCTTCTTAACACCAAAACGCTCTTCATTGGAGCAATCTTCTTTCCTCAACCCACAGCACAAGCCTTCCCCTTATCGTTTTGATTTGGGTTATGTGTGTTGCTGTTAATTAGGGTTTTATCGAATTGAAGACAGAGGGAAAGAATAAAAGGGTAATGGGTTGGGTTAGATTTAACTAAGGTGTAGTCAAAATGTGATTTGTCTATTATGCCCTCAAAAATATAACGCAAAACGGACGTTGACCGAGGGAAAATGGGTCAAGGGACCTCATTGACACAAAAAACCCCAACTTTGGACTCCTGGCGATGTAAATGCCAACTTTTGTCCCAACGTGATGTTTTTTTCCCAACTTTAGGGACCAACGGTGTATTTTACTCTTAAAAGATATTATATAAAATATTTCAAAAATGAGTTAGAGGCCAAGAATTTATAAACTTTTAACAATATGGCATTCTAAATTGCATTAATTAAGAGATGCCTACTCATTAATCTCTATTGAAAACGTATTTTATAAGGAATTGTTGCTATTTTTGTCCTTGGTAAACTTCAATTTTACTTTACCAATATTGTTACAAGTAAATTATCTTTTCATCCCTTCATCGATTTATTATTAAGATTTGTGAGGTTATGGCATTTAGATACGTCGACCACATACAAAGTGAGACGAAAAAGATATATAACTTATTTTAAATAATAAAATGAATCAAATTAATTAACATTTTCATAATTGTCGACTAAAGGTTACTCAAATATGCGCTCATTGTATTGAAAAGGTCTTTAAGCGTTGTCATTTGAGGAAAAAAAAAGGTGCACGAGGTATTATAAAATGAATAGTTTATAACTTACTTTCCCAATATTGTTACAAGTAATTTATCTTTTCATGCCATCAAAAGTTCCTGATTTAAAACTCTTTTAAAAGTGTATGCACATCGATCCTCAATCTATTAACTACAAATCTAGAGTGTATCCAACATCCAAGAAGTTCTTCTTCTTTTTTTTTTTTTTTTTTTTTTTTTTTTTTTTTTTTTTTTTTTTTAATCGTAAAGGGTCTCTCCGGTAAATATATGATTACAAAAATGCATTAAATTACATAGGATGAGAGTAAATCCTACATCTCAGCCCATTACAGGCAAAATAAACACATCTATTGTGCTTCAAACAAACACTATCATAAGAGAGGCAAGCCTATCTTACAAAACTACCAAAATAAAATGTCAATGACAAAACTAAAACTACTTCCTAACTCTACCACGAATACGGATGTCTCACGCGTCACAGAAAACAAATTGTTTTTCATTTAAATCATCAATATTCAAAATCATCGTGTCCATCATAATCCTCATACTTCCGGAGACTCACCAATATCCTCGACTTCATCTCCGAATCTTCTCCTTGCATTTCCATAGCAATACTAGGTCCACATACCGATGTCGCATTAGCCTCCTTTTGCATAGGAAGCGGTTTCTCATAATCACCCAATAGCATAAGCTTCCAATTAAGCATTTGACTTTCTAGATTATTAATCCTTTCAATGAGAGATTTAGTACTTAGACTACCAAATGCATCATAAGGTGCACTCGAATGTTTATCCTTGTTCCCATTACCTTCCACTTGGCTATTTTTGTTACGCCCCTAGCCCGATTTGACCAAAAATTAGAACTTTACGCGGAAACGCTTTGACTATAATGGACCTCCTATCACTCTTTTATAAATTGATAAAAATCTATAACCAACCAACCCTTTAAAGTAATTTTAAATAAAACTAGACTCAATTACCTTCAAAACGACGGGTGGTACGACTTCTAACGACTTACGATTTAAAAGATATGATTTTCTGAAGTTTGCCAAAAATCGACAAAACCTCTCTGATGCACTTAGCCGCCGGCTAAAGCCCTTATGAGGCCTTTAGCCACCGGCTACGGTCCTCAGCCGCCGACTAAATACCTCTGACCTGCACATTTTACTTAACTTCCATTTTTGACTCATTTTTTCGAAATCCGACTTGTACCACTTCAACTACATATGAAAACTTCTAGAATACATTTATTCATCATAATATATCAATTCCATAGCAATACTTGGTCTAAACGATCCGAGAACATATACTTTACCACTCGACGGGTGTTTTTCCAAACACCCATTTTTGACCCATTTTACATACAACTCTTATACAACACACATGACCTTTACCATAACAATAAAGACCTGGACTTTGACACTTAACAACATCTTTTACAAAACATTTTGGTGGTTC
The DNA here is from genome assembly GCA_021014915.2 of Artemisia tridentata subsp. tridentata. Lineage (NCBI taxonomy): Eukaryota > Viridiplantae > Streptophyta > Magnoliopsida > Asterales > Asteraceae > Artemisia > Artemisia tridentata. The sequence goes on along the minus strand of CP139508.1, from coordinate 456,641,330 downwards.
AACCTTGATTTGAGCTCGGTACTAATACTAAGCTCCAAAGCACATTCAATACACTATCAACCCGCACTTCCAAATCTAAGCTTTTACCAAAGCTTTACCTCCTTCGTATAAACACCTATAAAACATTATCAACTATAGCGGTAAGCTTTCGATTAGTAAGTAAAATACATAACAAGTCATTATACATCATTAATCACAATTTGCATCAGAAGCTTCATTCAATCCATTAGTCATTCATATACACATAAACTTTACATACCTTGCTAGTTTCACAACTAGGCTAATAACGTCTTGCTAAACGTACATCAACTACTTACTCATCAATTCTTAAACTCCATATACCATCAATAGCATATCAACTATGCTAAATTCTACTAGCTGCTAAACCAACTAGCCTCATCTTCATCTTAAACCAAACATACTTGTCATTAGGCCTTTCATAACTGATGATATCAAATAACAACATTTTATTGGCATCGTTTATCCTATGTTATTCGCTTGTTTTATATTATTTTATATGATAATTGATACTTAATCACTTACTTTTACAAATCTCAGTTATAAACAAGCATTTAGTGGAAGTTAGCTATTTTGAACGTATATTGGAGCAAAATGGATCAAGATGGAAAATGTTACTGGAATTATTTAAAATAATATTTAGTTCATTACTGCTGGTAGTAGTATGGTTCCTGCTGGCAGGTATGTAGTTCCTGCTGGTATTGGTTCCTGCTGGTAGTATTGTTTTGTTTCTGCTGTTAGTATTGTTTCTGCGGGTAAGTAGAAATAGTTAACCCGTATTATTAGAAGGTATGGATATGCATGAGATATATTAGGAATAGATATTGCATATCTTTTACACGTTTTTAGTGAATGCCGAATTAGGGTTTCTTGTAGTATAAAAGAAACAAGACGGCTATGAACATTGTACACTTTTGATAACAACTTTATTAGTGAAAAAAAGATCCATAGAGGATCAAAGTTTTATTAGTTATATTCTTCTTCAACTCTTGTGTTTAGTTTCCGCATAAACATAAGTTTCATTGTTAGAGATTCTCTTAGAGTGTTTGTGATTACATAAGCATTCTACCAGCTCAAAGATCTATCAAGGAGGTCGATCCAACAAGTGGTATCAGAGCCTGGTTAGAGTCTCTATCGAAGAAGAAAACTTGTCAAACAAATCTCTTAAACCCTTATTCAATGGCTGCATCCGGAACTGATGAGTCTGTTATAAATAATGAAAAACCCCAAACACAAAACGTCCAACAAATCCTTACAACCACAGTCTCTAACAGCAATGCTAAATTCCCTTACCTCAAGAAGGATGAATATGAGATCTGGGCCATGAAGATGGTGAACTGGATCTCAAACAGTGACCATAATCTCTGGAACATCATTCTGAATGGTAACAACAGAAAGAAAACTGGAAGAGATGAAAGAGGGAACATCATTATTCTTCCTCCTGTTATTGCTGATGAACATATTGCAGTTCAGAGGGAGACTAAAGCAAGAACTTTGCTGCTTCAGTCTCTCCCAGAAGACCACATGGGTGATTTTCATCACCTAGATGATGCAAGGGACATCTGGTTAGCTGTAAAAGCCAAATTTGGTGGGAATGATGAGTCTAAGAAAATGAGGAAGTCCATGCTGAAGCAGGAGTTCCAAGAGTTCAAGATCACTGAGGCAGAAGGATTGCATAAAGGGTATGACAGGTTCCATAAAATACTGAGCCAACTCAATCACTTGCAGGCAAGGCCAGACAATGAAGACTGCAACACCAAGTTCTTGAGGGCATTGCCTCCGTCTTGGTCTCAGGTATCAATCACACTCAAGACAAAGGGTGGTCTTGATTACTTAAGCTTTGATGATCTGTACAACAAGCTTAGGAAACTGGAGATTGATATCAAGGGAGGTTCGAGCTATTCCTCTGCTCCAACTCACTCAGCTTTTGTTAGTACTACCAGAACTAATAACAAGTTGTCTGATGCTGATAGTCCAACCTCATCATCTTCATCCTATACCCCTGCTACACCAAGAACACACTCAAAGTCTGGGAATGTGATGGAAGATGTGCTTCATTCGTTTGTTGCTGAAACTGTTCCACAACAGCAACTTGCATATGAAGACTTTGACCAGATTGATAAGCTGGATTTGGAAGAATTGGACATCAAGTGGCAGATGGCTATGCTTTCATTGAAGGTGAACAGGTTTGAAAAGAAGGCTGGGAGGAAGATTCAGTTCAACAGGAAGGATGGAGCAAGGTTTGATAAAGGGAAGGTTAAATGTTATAACTGCTCACAACTGGGTCACTTTGCAAGAGAATGCAAAGAAAAGAAGGCAGATGATAACACAAGATATTCTGCTTTCAAGATCAAAGAATTGGACTCAGAGGAGCCCAAAGCCTTGCTATCTGTTGATTCCATGGTGGACTGGTCAAAGCATGAGGTTGATGCTGAGGAAAGAGGAGCTGCTCAGGTGTATGGAATGCTTGCTGGAAGGGAGACAGATGTGGATGAGGAATTTGCTTTGATGGGTTACTCATCACAGGTACAAAATTGTCCTTTTGGTTGTCATAATATGTATGCTGAACTTAAGAAAGAATTTGATGATATAGAGTCTCAGTATAAAGATTATTATGTTAAGGTTCAAGCTTATAGAAATTCACTTAAAACCTTAGAAAAACAAAAGGATTGGTACCAAAATAATCAATTAGCATATGAAGAAAAGATAAGGGTGTTAGAAAGAGATTTGGTAAATACTACTAATTTGTTAAAACATTCTGAAAGAGAACATGATAAGGTGATTTTAGAGAAAAAGGATTTACAGGCTAAGTTTGATAAGGAAGTAGCTAGGTGTAATTCATGGCAAGAATCAGCTAAAAACCTGGTCAAGTTGAACAATAGCACTCAGTCTGTAAGGTGTAAGAGAGGGTTGGGGTATGATGTAGGGCCAGATGATGTTTATGACCCTAATGAACCAAGTATATTTGACCCTACCCCTAAGGAGGTAAATTACCAAATTCCTGTTAAGTATGTTAAAGAAGGAGGAATGAATGCTGTTCCTCCACCTATAACAGGAGTCTTTAAGCCTACCTCTCCCCACACAGACTTTGATGAATCACAAATGACATATGGCAAAAAGTCAAATGACTTGCCTGATCTTGATTGTGAATCTAATGATTTTGTCTCTTGTTCTAACAGTGACAAGTCCTCAGAAATCAAGACCAATGACTTTGCCTCATGTGATTCAAGTGACAAGTCTACCACAACCAAGTCTGAAGATTTCTCCTCAAGAATAGCTGATGATGAATCTAATTCCAAGACAGCTGCTTTTGAAGACATTTCTTCTAATTTTGTTAAAAACAATTCTGTTTCATGTTTTGGTTGTGATAACTTTGTGTGCAATAAGAAAAGTCAGTTTAAGAATAAATCTTTTAGAAAGAAATCTTGTTTTGTGTGTGGTAGTTATGCTCATCTTATCAAAGATTGTGACTTTTATGAGAATAGGATGGGTATGTGTGCTGGTCAACAGCAATCTAGGCCATTATGGAACAATGTAGATAAAATACCCCCATTTGTTCCACAAGCAGCAAAAATGAGCTCTTGTCGAGCTACTTTTCCTGCTGGTAGACCAGTTCCTGCTGGTAAACCAGTTGCTGCTGGTAAGCCAGTTCCTGCAGGAAAACCAGTTCCAGCTGGTAATCCCAATTCTGCTGGTTGAAAAAGAAATGCTGCTAGACCTTTCTACAGACCTACAAGCTCTTATTTTCAAAATGATTATAGGCCTGTTTATCATGACTCAATGCAAAAGGGGGGGGGGGCAAGATGGGAAACTGCTGTTAAGCCCTCAGCAGGTTGTTCTTGGAGATACAATGGCCAATATATGAGAATAGGGTCCAAGAACGATGGTGGATCTCATCAATCTCCATAGTTTATTTATTATTGATCCACTAGGCAGGCTCAAGTCAGTGATGGCTTGGGTCTCCCATGTATCTAATTTTGTTGTATGTTCTTTTGTTGTAGGAAATTCCTCTTTGAAGTAAAGTCTGTGGTGTTGATCCCCATATTGCTATGATTGAGGGGAGGCATAAGCCTAAGGGGAGGCTTATTGCTGTATATTTTGTATTAACTAACATGTTTTATGTCTATTTTGTTCACTAACTTTGTTTTGCAGTTAATTCATTCAAATTGATGGTTTATAACAAAATAAGAAGCATTCATTCATTCATTCAATAGATGGTTGCATTCCCAGATGCAACCTACAAAATTAAATTTAAAAACTTCATAACATCAACAAGACAACAACCTTCACTTCTACTCTATCTTCCTCTTCCCTTTCCCAGAGCAGTCCGGCATGGTTTTGTGGATTCCTCTGCCCTGGATTGCCTCCCACACCTTAGGAATAGGAAGTCCTAGCACTTGTGTACTTGGCTTTGGATGAGTACGTTTATAGTGAGTGCCGAATTAGGGTTTCTTGTAGTATAAAAGAAACAAGACAGCTATGAACATTGTACACTTTTGCTTCTTCATAGGCACAGGGATCATACTCATTGATGACACAGCCTTTTCAATCTCACTTGTTAGTAAGACTGATAGCACTTGGATATCATCATCATCAGATGAGTAAGAAGAGGAGGATGAATCATCCACATATGAAAGGGGAGTAGGGAGATCATCAGAAGAGATTCCTTCACCCTTTTTGTTTCTAGAGGTTGAGGCATTCGATGGAAAGTAGTTGTCTGATGCGCGTGATGTGTCGTTGCGGTTTAGCAGTTTTAATGCCTACTCAAGTTTTAAATTTATATTTAGCCGACTTATCAATAACACACACACTTAACGAGCAGTGTACCCGGTCAGTATGAAGATAATGGTAAGTAGAGTGTCGATCACTAAGAGTGGAACGTATTATCTAGTTATTCTAATCAGTATTTTAATATCCTAACGCAAGGGGGTTTCAGCCTGAGAGACTGGCACGATTTGTTGCAATTTAAATAATAAAATAAACCAATAGGCACGAATCAGCAAGTAGCACACACGTACACAGATAAATACTCGAGACAATAAGAGGGCTGTCCTTATGATTAAGTAGATTGTCACTTGTTTTATTGATAGCTTTATATGAAGTGTATGTAGTTAATCCTTTCTCGTTGGTCCTATTCTTATCGGCGAGTAAACCCTTAATGATTACTTATGTCTAAAAGTTATTCCTAAGTGATCAATTTAGAAACAACCGTGGGAGCCACATTATGTCCCGCAGTCAAATGCCCGCAAGCCACTAATAAACACAGAGGTTATCAATGCACTAATAAGTAGTAACCAAAGACATCAACATATAAACTTTAATTAATGAGAAAGCAGTTTTAAGGGAGTGCAATCTTTCCGTTGCCACATTACACAAGCCACCAATCTTGATGAATTAAAGTTTGCTAACACAATAAAACAAAACTACTTAATGAATTAAATACATGCAGCACCTTCTTACAGCTCTTGTATCTTTGATTTGGGTGTGTCTTGTGCTGCCTTCTTGACTGAATTCGTCCTTTGTTCCTACTGTTCGGTCTTCGGTGTTAGGGTTTTGGAACTTCTAATTCGTCTGGTCTACGGGGTATTTATAGTTTCTGTCTGAGGGAAGATGCGGCGCATCTACTAAGTAGATGCGGCGCATGTACTTAACTTCGCGTGGGGTCCAAGATTATAATATTCAGGAATATTCGTACACCGCCAGAAGATGCGGCGTAACCCTTTATTAGATGCGGCGCATGTCCTCTTGTATCTTGGATCGTATCTGGTGATATCTTGATAGAGATGCGGCGCATGTCGAGAGTGAGATGCGGCGCATCTGGAGCAGAATTGACTTGATCTTGTCCATGTCAGTAGACTTTCACTTTATGCACGTTTTGCTCCATTATTAGTCCAAAATAGCTAAGTTTCACCAAATGCTTGTTTTTTACCTGAGAATTACAAAAGTAAACGATTAAGTATCAATCCTCATACATAATATAGTAAAACAAGTCAAATTAATAGGATAAATGATAGTAATAAAATGTACTTATTTGAGTTCATCAAATATCCCCCCACTTGAACTTTACTTGTCCCCAAGTAAACCTTAGAGTTTCATTTATGAAAATGTATCCTAAAAGATGTATTAGGATTTATTTTTATATTTAAGCATGTATTCGTTTATTTCATAATCACACAACTAAACACTTAACGAATTAGAAGTAAAATAAAATAATTTGATAAAAGCAAATCTAATCGTTTAACTGTCCAGTCGCGACGAATATTCTATCATAAGCTTGGCAAGTATACACATCTCTACCACTAAAGCTAAGGAATAACAAGTCTAAAGCGGTAAAAAGGGTTTTTAGGCTTAAGGGTTAATTATTCTTAATCACTATCGATCTCAAATTCCAGAAAAGGCGACAAAATCACAAATACATGATCGAATCCACGAACACGATACTTGCAATTGCTCAAATCCTTAACTCGAATAGGCTAAAGATAGGTCCAAACTTCACCAATAATAATATATCAAAAAGGGCGACAAAATCATAAATACATAGTCGAATCCACGACTACGATACTTAAGATTGCTCAAATCCCTAATCTCAATAAATCAAAGGTTCGGTTGGATAAAGAACAATATAGGGTATGGATAACATTTGGGATATAAATTGGTGTAAAAATAAAAATAAACAAAACAAAACAAATAAATTAAAATCCTAAGTGTGGTTAATCACTATCCCAACCATCCCATGAATAAGACTCATATCATCGAATAACCCACGCTTTAACACTTGAAACACACGCTTTAGGTAGACACGAATTATACTCAACAAAATCTTAATCAAAGAATAAACCTTAATTGGCGTTCCCATAACTGCCAATTCCCATTCAATCCATAGATATAGTACAACAAATAGTGGTGATATCGACCACTTAATACAAAACTTTACATAAGTTGGTTAAAATAAACATCCAACTTTTCTTTCTTTCTTTTTCTTTTCTCATTTTTTCGATTTTTTTTTTTTTTTTTTTTTTTTTTTTAACTTGAAACATAAACATAGATGTGTAAAATTTCACCACATCACTACAACTTTCTTTCCGGATAATTTTTTTCATACTTTTCATACTTTCAGAAATAACGGTAATAGTGAAAGTAGTAAACACACGAAAAATAAACTCCAAAATATACAATATTTACTTTCACTCCAATTGCATTGTGCAATTTCCCGACCTAACCATAGATAATGAATTACGCACGCGAACACAGGTAATATAAGGAAACACACTCTGCCTATAGCAATTAACCAACCACGGATTCTAATCTACAGGGTAGGCTAAGGTTTAAGGTGTAACGAAACATTTTAAACATAGGTGTAAGAAACGAAAGGAATGGCTCTGAGGGTTTTTCTAGGGGTATCTTACTCTAAAAATGAGAGTAACAAAAGGTTTTATACGGGGGTTAACTAACCAGTGTAGTTAGTCAATAACACATAACATATAAGGCTTTTTGGGTGTAATCCTAGAATTTTACCAAGTTAGACAAGTCATTCCAATTACATAAATAATACTCATTATGGTGGTCTCGAATAGTATACAAGCCAAGTTCTAAAGTTTACAAGTCACCGGCACACTCATAGATTTGTGAATTTTGAAAAATCACAATTTTTGAAAATAATGTCATGTGTGCAGTTATGTAACTTAGATCTTAAACAAAAACATGCTAAAAAAATTTTAAGTTTGATATATTAAGCACATTTTAAGCATAATTTTTGAAAAAGTTTAGGACAAGTAATTGTTAAGTGTTCTAATTCTCCAATCCCCCCACTTAAGTTAAACAACGTCCTCGTTGTTTGTATAAAAGGCTAAAAACTGGAAAACAAAAGAATTAGAACAGAAAAACTCCCCTGAGATTTGCTCGGTATGATCCTCCATTTGTATAAGAGCAAAAATCATCTTTCTTGTGGATTAGAACGTTAAAGCTTCATACTTGATGTATCCACAGGAAATCCAGGAAACTATAATACCACCAACACTTTAAAACACACATAAGATAAGAAAGGTTCAAACTTGCATAATACATTAGTAGTTAGGAAAAATAAAACTTAAAAATTAAAACTGAAAATCATCAGGTCAGTCGATGCGCCGTATCTTATTGAAGAAGATACGCCGTATCGAGCCTGGAATAATACGGATCAGAATAAAGATGCGCCGCATCCTTAACCAGGGATGCGCCGCATTAAAATAAACTGATAAATAGTTTTAAAGTCGAAAATAAAAATGCAGAAAAATAAAATAAGATATGACCATTGCAGAGGATGCGTCGCATCTCGGAATTGAGATGCGCCGTATCTTCGTGCGGCCTGGACTGACTCGACACAGAAAACAGAATAATAAAAGATAAATCCGGGTTGTCTCCCGGTAAGCACTTGTCTTTATTCCAGAGTCTTCAAGTTAGACTCACGTTCAGCTCCTTAGTATCGATCATTGACTCCCACATTGCTTACGTAGGATCCATTTAGCGACTAATTCGTCATGTATATATTCAGGTCCCAACTTCAAAACTCCTTTATAGAATCCTTCCATCAGTTGATACGGGTACTCAATTCCTCTCTTCATGTCATCATTACTAATAAAAAGGAATGGAGAGAATTTGTAGCAGACCCTATTAGTAGCATGTTTAAATCCAGGGTGAGTTCGGGGCATCATATAAGTGATAACGTCGCTTCCACATTGAAAGGTGATCTTTCCTTCAAATCGTTTTGCATTAATAGTGATCTCCCTACAAAATGGTTTTCCAACAATCACGTCACCCATATTGCTGTCACAATAGGCATTCATGTCTTCAATAACTACGAACTCAGTAACAATAGTGAAGCGTCCAACGAAGATCGGGACATTAATGAAGGCTCCAACTACATTCTTTCCTTTATACTCCTTTTTATTTCTCATAATAGAATTGTAAAAGCTTCTAGACATGACATTGATTGATAAAATAGGAAAGAAATTGGCGTCAATACACTTGTACCCAATCATGCATGGGAATTGTAAATTGTAAGCACAATTGGTGTTGATCCTTCTACCGTAATCCCAAGAACCATCATATCCCTCAAATTCATCGTAATTTCTAGTAGTAATAACGTTGACTCTTGGACTATCCACAATTTCTCCTTCTTCTAACTCAGATTCAGCATCAACCATGAACAGGTCATTGGATTCCAACGGTCCATTAAGGTCATTAAGTTCAATGTAGTCCCCATCGTGATGTTCGGGTGTTTTTTTCATGCACTAATACTTCATTCATAAAATTGGCTTCGAAGTCGAAGTCAATTAGTTCTCCGTATCCTTCCATTATCCTTCTGAAACAATCACGAAAAGCATCAGTAAGATTTGTTCGCTAGAAGAGAAATTAATGAATATAGAAACGGATATAAGAATAAAAATAGCTGATATCTACAGACGATGCGCCGTATCCAAAACGTTGGATACGCCGTATCTTAATACGTTAAAATTTAATCAGACTTTTATTCAGAAAATAGATACGCCGCTTTAGAATTTAAGAATGCGCCGTATCGAATTAATTAATCAAAAATCAACTTATCTAATTAAAATTAAATGCGTCGTATTAACGAAAGTTAATGCGCCGTATTTTCGTTACGTTTAAAAATAAAAGATTTTTGATTCAGTAATATGCGCCGTATCGACAGAGATCGATACGCCGTATCTGTTTAATAATTCGCAAACTGTTTTTAATCAAAATAATAGATACGCCGTATCTGCTAAAGCAGATGCGTCGTATGGCGTTAACGTTTTAGAAAAAAAAATTTATTAAAAACAGATACGCCGTATCTGCAAAGGCAGATGCGTCGTATTACTTTATCGCTTAGAAAAATTTTCTTGTTAAAAACAGATACGCCGTATCTTGTGGAAAAGATGCGTCGTATCGAATTAATTAAACGCGTTGTATTAAAAAAAAATTAAACGCAATACGCCGTATCTGAGAGATCAGATGCGCCGTATCGTTTGATTTAGCACAGTACAACGATAGCAGAACAGAAAAATACGAAAAATAAAAACAAAAATTAAACACACAAACAAAAATAAACACACAAAAATAAAAGAAAACAATTAACACACAATACAACAAATATGCAAAATAGTACAATGATGCAATTAATCTAATAAAAAGAAAAACCTAATTAAAATACTAATCAAATTAACAGATAATAACAATTCACTCCCCGGCAGCGGCGCCAAAAACTTGATGCGCGTGATGTGTCGTTGCGGTTTAGCAGTTTTAATGCCTACTCAAGTTTTAAATTTATATTTAGCCGACTTATCAATAACACACACACTTAACGAGCAGTGTACCCGGTCAGTATGAAGATAATGGTAAGTAGAGTGTCGATCACTAAGAGTGGAACGTATTATCTAGTTATTCTAATCAGTATTTTAATATCCTAACGCAAGGGGGTTTCAGCCTGAGAGACTGGCACGATTTGTTGCAATTTAAATAATAAAATAAACCAATAGGCACGAATCAGCAAGTAGCACACACGTACACAGATAAATACTCGAGACAATAAGAGGGCTGTCCTTATGATTAAGTAGATTGTCACTTGTTTTATTGATAGCTTTATATGAAGTGTATGTAGTTAATCCTTTCTCGTTGGTCCTATTCTTATCGGCGAGTAAACCCTTAATGATTACTTATGTCTAAAAGTTATTCCTAAGTGATCAATTTAGAAACAACCGTGGGAGCCACATTATGTCCCGCAGTCAAATGCCCGCAAGCCACTAATAAACACAGAGGTTATCAATGCACTAATAAGTAGTAACCAAAGACATCAACATATAAACTTTAATTAATGAGAAAGCAGTTTTAAGGGAGTGCAATCTTTCCGTTGCCACATTACACAAGCCACCAATCTTGATGAATTAAAGTTTGCTAACACAATAAAACAAAACTACTTAATGAATTAAATACATGCAGCACCTTCTTACAGCTCTTGTATCTTTGATTTGGGTGTGTCTTGTGCTGCCTTCTTGACTGAATTCGTCCTTTGTTCCTACTGTTCGGTCTTCGGTGTTAGGGTTTTGGAACTTCTAATTCGTCTGGTCTACGGGGTATTTATAGTTTCTGTCTGAGGGAAGATGCGGCGCATCTACTAAGTAGATGCGGCGCATGTACTTAACTTCGCGTGGGGTCCAAGATTATAATATTCAGGAATATTCGTACACCGCCAGAAGATGCGGCGTAACCCTTTATTAGATGCGGCGCATGTCCTCTTGTATCTTGGATCGTATCTGGTGATATCTTGATAGAGATGCGGCGCATGTCGAGAGTGAGATGCGGCGCATCTGGAGCAGAATTGACTTGATCTTGTCCATGTCAGTAGACTTTCACTTTATGCACGTTTTGCTCCATTATTAGTCCAAAATAGCTAAGTTTCACCAAATGCTTGTTTTTACCTGAGAATTACAAAAGTAAACGATTAAGTATCAATCCTCATACATAATATAGTAAAACAAGTCAAATTAATAGGATAAATGATAGTAATAAAATGTACTTATTTGAGTTCATCATTGTCCCATCCTGATGAATGGGAAGATGAATCGGATGAGATGTCTATGATGTCTGGTTTAGAACTCATGGTTGTGTTTGGATGAATGCTTAGGGTTTGTATCTGAGTGGTGTGTGTGTTTTGCATTTGAGGCCTTTTATAGACTTAATGGTTGATTAAGGCTATTGAATGATGGGTTGGCGTTTGAAATTAATTCTTTGCAGAATTAGGTTTAATTATGGTGGAGTTTGAGGAATTGACCGGATCCAGTGCATAACATTGACTTTTGGTCAAAAGCACTTTGTTCCTACCGGTTTACCATCCGTTCCAGCTGGTTGACCAGTGATTGCTACTGGTATCATTGTAATTGGGATTTTATTTTGGGACTTAATCAAAGTCAATTTGGTCAAAGATACGTACGCGAGATTCTTGTCATTTAAATTTGCCAAATTGGGTAACATCTTTAATGACCTAATTGTTTTCACATTGCGCCCAATTTCACAACTCTCTTCTCGTTATTCAACCAAACCCATTTCTCCTCTCGCCATTTTCGAGCTCATTTGTTGAATCTTCCCAATGGCATAACAATACAAAGACGACCATAACAAGGTGGCATATTTGGAATCATACAAATGAAGTGAAGGGTATGATGAGATACTTAACTTCTTGCGTGGGTCCTCTATTCAGTTTGCCTTAACACATTGTCCGCTGGTGGTTTATGACTCATTAGTCAGGCAATTTTGGGGTACAGCCACTAAAAGAACTCTTGAAGGTAGACCAGAGGAAATAGTGACTACCATTGATGAGTATGAGTACATTGTCACTGAGGCCTCCATTCGCACTCATCTTCAACTAAATGATGAGGAAGGGTTGTATAACTTCACAGAACAAGAAATTCTAGAAGGTATGGCTACAATCGGCTATCCAGTTACTGGTACTTTCAATTTCTATAAGAATAGGATCTCTCCTTAATGGAGATTTCTTATTCACACCCTTTTGCAATGTATTAGTCCCAAGTCAAGGGGTTGGGATCAATTCTCAAGCCCTCTTGCTTCTGGTCTTATTTGCTTATCTGATGGCAGGGTTTATAACTGGTCTAAATTTATTTTTGATGGGATGGTTGGGAACCTTGGGAATGCCAAGCACAAATTCCTTATGTACCCTAGGTTCTTGCAAATGATTTTAGGTGTTGAGACCTCTGACCCCACACCCAGGATCATGGTTAGGCTGACTGGTAAATTATTTGCCACCATGAGGTCTAAATTTGAGGGCGAACATCAGCCTCTATTGCCAGCCATGTTGCCAAGGGGCAATGATTCTGCTGGTATTGCTGATGCTGCGGATGGTACCTCTGCTAGTGTTGGGACTTCTGATGCTGCTGGTGCAAGTGCATCAGTTGCTGCTGATGCCCAACAACCTCCATCTCCTAGGCCAAATACCCCTGTTGTCCCTAGTAGTGAGCAAGCAACCACTAATGTTGAACCTAATGTTGACCAAGCCACCACTGTTGAACAAAATGTTGACCATCCAAACTCTCCAAGGCAACCCTCTCCTAGTCCTACTAGGCAGCCTGTTGATGATGACACCACCATTGGTGGAGACTTTTATGCCTCACCACCCAGATCCAATGAGGCTCCAACAACCACAGGTAATCCTGCTGGTGGGGCTGAGGATCCGGATACTCTCACCACTTTACTTTTAATCTAGATGCCCTCCATGTGTTGGCCAATGCCTCCTTAGCTAGTGCCAACACAGAGGGAGATGATGCTTCGGTCTCTAAGGATATTCCTGCTAGTAATGATGTTCCTGCTGATCCTAAACCTCCTGGTGATCCTGCTGGTAGCTCATCCATTGCTGCTGGTAGTGATACCATTGCCTCTGCTGGTGTTTCTGCTCCAACTCCAGGTGTTACCACTTCTGATACACCTGTTCCTGCTGTTGCTGTTGCTGATGAGGTTCCTTCTGGTAATGATGTCTTTCAGTCTGGTCAAGTTAAATCTGTTGGTGAGCAAAGGGAAGGAAAACAAATTATGGTTGAAACTCCTACACCCAAGAGAACAAAGAGACAAGAAGTAAAAGATCAAGCTTCTATCGCTGCTATTGCAAGATTACAAGCAGAAGAACGAGCTGAGATTGAAAAGGAGGAGGAACAGAAAAGGCAAGATGCGCTACTTGCAAGAAAGCTATCAGAAGAATCTGCTGATCCTGTTATGTCCTTGATTAATGAAGATGATGAGCTGAGAGCAAAGTTTGAGGAACTTCAGTCAATTTCAGGTTTGACTGCAGAGGAGAGAGCACAACACCTAGCAGAGTTCATAAATGCTAGAAGCAATGAAGAGCCTTTGGGGGATCTTGTGGCTTTGCTGAGAAGGAGGAGGCAAGCTGATGCCGAAAGGAAAGCCAAGGAGAAAAGAGATAAACCTCCTACCCAGGCACAGCAAAGAGAGTATATGAGGAATGTTGTCAAGAACTAATGTACTGCACTCTATACTACTGGGTGGAGCATGGCTCAAGTGAAGAGAATGTCAGATGAAGAACTCAAGAAGCACTATGACAGGATTATGGAACAAATTTTGACTAGATCTAAACCTGTATTAGAAGAACCTTTTTCTAAGCGGCTTAAGACTTCTGATTCTGCTGATACTCTCAATCCTGCTGGTATTGCTGCTCCATAGGATTCCATTCCCAAGCATGCTGTTGATGCCTCTGCTCATGAAACGGTCACATCTATTCATGCTGATGCAACATCTTCCATTCCTGCTGAGGATACTCAGGGTACGTCATACATTCCCACTGAAGTTCCACCTTCTCCATCACATCCTGATGTTGTTCCTTCTGGTGCAACACAAGAGGTTCCTATTCCTGCTGTGACTCCTTCACCAGTTCACTCATCTTCTTCTACTCCAAGAATACGTAAGAAGAGTAGAGCTAAGAAGCCTGCTTCTAGGCCTCTTACAGCAATGGATGATCAGGAGTTACTTCAGTTTGATTCAGAGAGTGAATCTGAAGAAGATTCTTCTCATTCTTGGTCTGCTGTTGTTGGTTGGGAAGTTCGTTCTATACCTCAAGGGGAAATTCATGTCTTGTACACACTTGATGGGTGAACCAAATATTTTACCTTTCTTCGGGAGATTTTGCATATGGTGGACAAGCAAGACTTAATACAACTCTATGGTATGGTGGTTAAGCATTATGAAACTCATAAGGCTACTGGGATTGGTCTTATTCTCTGGGGTGATTTGAAAGTATTGATGGATTCTCTTGAAGGAGGGGATGCTTATTATGTTTGGGCCAATCAACAGTCTTGGAGGGTGCATAGTTGGAGGTTGTATACTCCTTCCAATGTTCATGACTTGGAGACTATCACTGGACAGGTGTTCTGCATGTTTGTGGATGTTCCATATCCGTTAACAGTAGAGCTTATGGAAAGGATGATCAAGCATAAGTTGAAGATTGGCAAGACCGTGGTGGGTAATGACTTGACCACAGCTGAGCAATTGGTTAGGTTCATCAGAAATCAACTTGCTGCTGCCAAAGTCTCTTCTGCTTGATCATAGTACTCTTTAGACTTATTGTTGTACATTTTTCATCTTTTTCATTTTCTTTCTTTATTTTCTTTATGTTTATTTTATTTTGTTTCTAAGTTAGTAGTTAAAAAAAATAAAAAAATAAATAAAATAAAATAAAATTTAGAGTTGTCTACTAACTTGTATGCAGGTACAGTGTTGGTTTCTTACCACACAAAAAATGGTAATCAACTCACCATGTCTAACAGACAAGAAAGAGTTGACTCACCATGAGGGTACGGCTCTGGTGTGATTATCAAATCCGTTGACAGCTGTAATAGTTTGCTCAAAACTATAGGGTATTCAACTTACCCATGTTTCATTACCGAGAGTTGAAATGGTTTTCAATTCGCCATGGATCTTACCCTTTGGGGTTCCAAAGAATTGGCTAGCCCACAAGTGTATGGCTTGTGGTAAAGGCAGTGGAAAACCATATTTGGTACTTAATTCACCAAGGTGTTCTATGCAACCTAAGAATTGGCTAGTCCTGAGCAAACGGCTACAGGTAAAGACAAAGCATATCCGTTGATAGTTGATGGTTTACAAAAAATCATATGGTTATCAATGTACCATGGTCTTACACACCAAAACATTGGCTACTCCAGTAGTTAATGGCTATTGGTAAAGAGACATTAAATCAATTAATTTTCAATGATTCACCTCTCACAGGAGTTCTCACACTTGGAAGTGATGAGAATAGTCTGAAACTTAAAAGTTTTGATGTACAAATAGTCATGGTTGCAGTAAAGATCAAATGAATTGTATATCAGATGGTGACAAGATTATGATGTTGTGGTTTCCTGTTGCTGCTGTTACTTAGAAGTTGCTGCTGGAAACTTGTTCTTAATGGTGATTTCTTGTTGCTGCTGGTTCTATTCAGTTGCAGCTGGTTGCTTATTGTTGCTGCTGAAGATCAAGTTCAATCCTCATGTTCTGGAAGTCAAAGATCTATCAAGAAACTTGAAGTTAACCTAGTCAAATTCAAGTTTAGGGGAGGATTGTTAGGAATTATTTAAAATAATATTTAGTTCATTACTGCTGGTAGTAGTATGGTTCCTGCTGGCAGGTATGTAGTTCCTGCTGGTATTGGTTCCTGCTGGTAGTATTGTTTTGTTTCTGCTGTTAGTATTGTTTCTGCGGGTAAGTAGAAATAGTTAACCCGTATTATTAGAAGGTATGGATATGCATGAGATATATTAGGAATAGATATTGCATATCTTTTACATGTTTTTAGTGAATGCCGAATTAGGGTTTCTTGTAGTATAAAAGAAACAAGACGGCTATGAACATTGTACACTTTTGATAACAACTTTATTAGTGAATAAAAGATCCATAGAGGATCAAAGTTTTATTAGTTATATTCTTCTTCAACTCTTGTGTTTAGTTTCCGCATAAACATAAGTTTCATTGTTATAGATTCTCTTAGAGTGTTTGTGATTACATAAGCATTCTACCGGCTCAAAGATCTATCAAGGAGGTCGATCCAACAGAAAAATATATTGAACTGAACAAAGATACGCCGTATCGTTCTAGACAGATACGCCGTACATCAAGACTTAGACGATTATGAAGACCATTGCCTGACTTTGAAGCATATGCCGCATGGATTTCCCATGCGCCGTATATGAAACCTTGGTCAACATAAGAAGATCTGACTCATCCTACTCTAGATACGCCACATAACATTTCAGAGATACGGTGTATCAATCTCAAGACTTCACCAGATTAATCCAAGATATTGAAGAACAAGCGCCGTATGAAGATTGAAGATACGCCGTATCCTATGGCGATGTACGAATATTCCAGAATATAATAATCTTGGACCCCACGCGAAGTTACCTAGATACGGCGTATCAACTTAATAGATACGCCGTATCGATTCTGTTTCCAGAATGTATAAATACCCCATTCGCCTGCCATACTCGACACACAATTTTACCACACATAGGCGACGACCAGACCACACAAGACACAACCAGAAAGAAGAATTCAGAGCTATAAGAAGGTCCTGCTAGTACTTTAATTCATAGGAAGATTCGTTTAATTTGTATTAGCAATCTTTTAATCGTTGAGTTAGTGTCTTTTCACTATTTGATCGGACTTAATTGTTTCCAGCTTTTATAAAGAGTATTTGATGTTTTATTATTACATATACAAGTTTATCGTGCCTTGTCGACCTTAGGCTCGCACAATTACTTCATTAACATCGTTTGCATAGTTAATGTAAGCCTGTAAAAGGGATACATAATATATAAACTTAGTAATCATTAAGGTGGACTTTATGCGGAGATCTGATTAATCGTGACCGGATTAGTCCGTCGAGAAGACTTAATACCCGAAATCTAGACGTTTAGACTAGATCTAGACATTGGAATGATATACGCATACACGTAAGAATCCACTGAGAGAGAATAGATTTTAGTACTCATCTTATACAGCTAAGCAATTAAACAGGTGACAAATCTTCCTAACTATCGGCCAGGCCTCTTATTTGTATTTGTTTACTATCTGTGTACGTGTGTGTCTATCGCCTTATTAGTTTAATTTACTGTTTTACTTAATCTACTCATCATGTCAGTCTCTCAGGCTGAAAACCCCCCTTGCGTTAGATTAGGTTTAATTAGAACTAACTTTAGGATTAAAATACTGATAGATATTTAGGTGTTAACGTTCCACTCTTAGTGATCGACACTCTACTTACCAACTAGGCTACATTGATCGGGTACACTGCCCGTTAGTGTTTGTTATAGGTTAAGTCGGCTAAATATAAATGTAAAACTTGATAACAATAAATACCTATACTAAACGACACGTCAAGTTTTTGCCACCGTTGCCGGGGAGTGAATTGTTTAATACTTGAATATTTGTTAGTTTTTAATTTAGTTTTTAACTTATTTAGTTTTTGATTTTTAGTTTTTAATTGACTAACTTTGTTGTGTATTTGTTTTCTGCATTCATTGTATTTTCTGCATATTTATTGTTTTCTTGTTTGTTTGTTTTCTGTATTTTTGTTTATTTTTTGTTTTTCTGTTTTTCTGCATAATTACTGTCTGCTGTTATTTTGCTGAACTAAACGATACGGCGCATCAAATTATTTAGATACGGCGTAATTGCGTTTTTATTTTATATACAGCGTGTCAAGTTAAAAAATTCGAGTATGACGTATCTAATTTATTGGATAGGACGTATTCTGTTTTTAATCAGAAATTTTTAAACCCTAAAAGCCATACGGCGCATGAGATTTTTCTCACACGACGTATTTATTTATTTGTTAAAAACAAATACGAGTTTTTGAAAACCTAATACAGCATATTGATTTACCTCGATACTGCGTATTAATTAAAAATCTTATATTTTGAAATGAAACGAACATACGACATATACGCATTCGCGTATATGGCGTATTTATTTTTATATAAGCAGAATTGAAAATTAACAAATACGGCGCATTGATTCCCATCAATACGGCGTATACTTTTCTAATAAAAGTATGGGATTCTTATAACGTGAAGAACATACGGCGTACCTAGGATTCTGGATACGGCGTATCGTCTGCAGATATCAGCAACTTTTATTTTTGTATTCCGATTTCGTTGTTGGTTTTCTGTTATTATACTTTTTCAAACCTATCCTACTGATGCTCTTGTCTTGATTTCAGGAAGTGCATGACCAAGAGTTGTGCGAAAGACCTCGTTAAACCTTACAGCGAACATGAACAAGCTTTTCATTCGCTTCGGAAACTTTTCAAGACTACAAGCCTTGATTGTTCGAGTTCATTAGAGCTCGATTACTTTTCTGATCAAGAATCACAGTTTGAAGATGAAACCTCAGAAAAAGTGATGGAACCAACTATGAAGGAATATATGACTAAGACCAGAGATGACTATGTTTCGGGAATTGATAGGCCTAAGAATGATGAAGAGGCCAAATACGAGATGAAGGGACGACTTCTTATGGAATTACGCGAAAACACTTTCCATGGATTGGACACTGAAAACTTAATTTTACATGTTGAAAGAATCTTTTGGATTGTTGAATCATTTACACTTATCGCTGTTGATCTAGGACAACTCCGAGCTTTCCCGATTACCTTGTTTGGAGTTGCAAAGGAATGGTTGAACAATGAATCTGCAGGCCCCTTTACTAATTGGATAGAGCTTAAGACAAAAAATTTGGACAAATTCGCTCGTGAAGAACGATATGAGAAGGACCCTGAATTTACCTGCTGGCTGAGCTCTAAATTTCGCAACTCGAAGAAAATGAGTGCGTCTCTCAAAAGCGCACTTTGGCCTTACTGGATAATGGGAAATGACGAAGACGAACTGAATGAAGAAGTCGCTGAACTATTCAGAATCGAAACAAACTTGTTTAAGTACGAGACACCTCTGTGCAAAGAATTCAAGGAATTCAATCATCTCTTGAAGATTGAGGAAGACATTTTAACTGGTGATTTACCTGGATTCAAAACTTATGAAGAATTTAAGAACACTTAGTACTACGAATGGAATGACCAAATACCATGGGAAGATAATAAGTTGGAACATACCTGCAAACCCATTCGTTTCAAGGATGGATACGAGACATGACCAACTTGTGACTGGTAAAAAGATGGGATCTGTAATGGCGGAGATTTTCCATGAATAAAACGAGTTGGTAATAGTATCTATTTCGCAAATTACGATTGGTATGATTTAATCGAAGACTGTGAAAGAAAAAATGAAGCCTTACGGGAGAAAGCAAAAATTAAATCTCATGAGGAAGACTTCGACGCAAGGAAGTTAACATTTTGGGAGTGGGTGCACAGGAATTTTGATGACTACACGAAGCTTGATCAAAGGTTGCAATGTAAACTGAAGATGGAATGGGAGGAACTCCAAGACGGGTACAAATCAAGTAGTGAAGATTGGATTGATCATCCCCATGAGGATACTCCGAAGGATCTTGTGGAGTCATTGGAAGAAGGAGAGAAGGAGTACACAAACGGGCTAGAAGATTATTTTGTGAATGAAAAAGAAGAAGCATTCAAAGAGAGGAAATGCCGACTGCTTGGAATCCCCTATCATAAGTCGCCGAGATTCACCGCTGAAAAGTTTGAAGTTATTAAGGGTCTGTTTGGTAAGCAACTTTTGTGGAGCTATAAGCTTTTTGCTACAAAAATAATCTCCTCGAAAACAAGTTGCTCCGTTTGGATACATCAACTTCAAGCTTTTATTTTAAACAAGTAGCTCCAAAATGAAAAGTTGATTCATGAAGCTTTTAAAATATTTCAGAGCTGTTAAAACATAAAATTACTGTTAACAGCTTATAATTATATTTAACAGCTAATTTACCAAACAATATTGAAAAAAAAAGATACAGCTCGTAGCACATGTTAACAGCTTTGCAGTTTATAGCTTACAGTTTACAGCTTACAGCTAATTTTTCCAAACATACCCTAAGTATTCTTTTTGACTACTTGAAGAATCTGCGGCTATAAAGATGACTGATTATAATGAACGGACTCGAACCGAAGATAATGTATCACAAGTGTATCATGACATTTTTCACATTAAAGACAAAGGGAGGTTCGTGACAAGAACGAAGTAAGAGTTGAAGATGAGTCTAACTTAAAGACTCGGGAATAAAGAGAAGTGTTTACCGAGAGACAACCCGGATTAGTTATTTTTGTTTTCTGTTATCGATTCTGCCAGACGTGCACATCGATATGGCGCATCCCATAAAAAGGATGCAGCGTATCAACTGTATAGGTCATATTTATCCCTTTATTTTTCTGCATTTAATTTTTATTTCTGAACTATGAACTATCTGTCAGTTATTTCGATGCAGCGTATCCATGTTTAAGGATACGTCGTATGAAGTTCCTGACTCATATTTTATTCCAGGCTCGATACAGCGCATCCCATCCCATGGATGCGGCGTATCGACTGACCTGATGAAATTTTTCAATCTTTAATTTTTAATTTTTAGTTTTGTTTTCACTAACCATCGATTAATCAGAGATGCACTAGCTGCGATTTTCATGTTCACTAGCACAGGTTGCTTACAAGAAGTGGTGGTTTACATACATTCTGTATTTTCCGTGTGTTGTAGCCATGTTGGCATTCAGACGCCATTACACACAGAAAATAAAAAGTTGCTCACAAACGCATCATGGAGGATCATACCGAGCAAATCTCAGGGGAGTTTTCCGTTCTAATTCTTTCTATTTTCTATTTTTAATTTCATTTTAAACAACAAGGACGTTGTTTATCTTAAGTGGGGGGATGGAGAATTAAAACGTCACTTGTCCTTAATTTATTTTTCAAAAATTTGCTTAATATGTGCTTAATATGCTTGAATTTAAAATTTTTCTAAGCATTTTTTGTGAAATCTTTGTTGCATAACTGCACGCATAACCCTTATTTCCAAATTGTGAGAATTTAGCCTTATCCGTTTTCCAATATTTTACCCAAATTCCACAAAAATATGAGTGTGCCGGTGACTTGTAGTAAACTTTAGAACTTGGCTTGTATACTATTCGAGACCACCATAATGAGTATTATAGATATAATTGGAGTGATTTGTCTAACTAGGTAAATTTTTAGGAATACACCCAAATAGCCTACATATGTTGTGTTATATTAACTAACTATACTCGTTAGTTAATCCCCATGTTAAACCCTTTTGTTACTCTCATCTATAGAGTAAGATACCCCTAGAAAAACCCTCAGAGCCATTCCTTTCGTTTCTTACACCAATATTTAAATGTTTCGTTACACCCTTACACCTACCCTGTAGATTTAAGTCCGTGGTTGGTTACTTGTGTAAAGGGTGTATTTCCTGTGTTCGTGTGTGTATTTCTTATCTTTGGTTAGGTCGGGAATTGCACAATGCAATGGGAATGTGATAGTAGTTATTTTTATTTTTCGTGTGTTTGCTGCTATCACTATTATTTTTATGATCTGAAGAATAGAAAAGTATGGAAAAATTATCCAGATTTTATATGATGGTGATGTGGTGAAATTTTACACCACCAGTATTTGATATTAAAAAAAAAATCGAAAAAATGTAAAGAAAAAGAAAGAAGTATGTTGGTAAGTGTTATAAACCAACGATGTAAAGTATTGTACTAGTAGAGATATCGCTACTACTTTTTGTATTATATTTATGGATTGCAAGGGAGTTGGCCGTTATGGGAACGCCAACTAAGTTTTTTTTTTTTTTTTTTATTGAGACATTATTGAGTCTAATTCGTGTCTAATAAAGCGTGAGTCACAGTGTTAAAGCGTGAGTTAGTCTATGATTTGTATGTTTTTCATGGGATGGTTGGTAAGTAATTAACCACGCATGTTAGGACTTAATCTACCTGTTTGTTTATTTTGTTTTACACCAATTTAATTTATTTCCCAATGTTTTATCCCTACCGTTTACTAAATTATTGTATTCGTTGTTAGCTTTCGAGCATCCGGATATGGTAATGGCTTAGTGAGAATGTCAAATGTATGAATAAGGTAGTGACCATCCGTGTTTTAGACTAATCGAATAACGTGCCAGAGATCTAAGGTTCCACCTTAGTGACCATCCGTTGTTTGAGGAATCGAGGACTCGCGCCAGCGATTTATTAAGTTTGTGTATGAGATGTTTGAACGAAGCTAGGTTTAACCCTTAAGCCTTGTCATGTATTAACCCAATTTACCGCTTTAGATTTGTCACTCCTCATCTTTAGTGGTGGAGCTGTGTATCCTTGCCAAGCTTATGATAGAATATTCGTCACGACCGAGCAATTGAGCGAATTACTTAAATGTTACCACATAGATTAGTTGAGTGATTTCATTTTCCTACTTCGTGAGGTGTTTGGTTGTGCAATTTTGATCAAACGAATAAAATGCTTAAACTATAAAAAAAATCCTAGACTATGTTTAGGATACATCTTCATAAGTTTAATCTAAAGGTTTACTTGAGGAAAAAAAAGTTCAAGTGAGGGGATATTTGATGATATCAAATAACAACATTTTATTGACATCATTTATCCTATGTTATTCGCTTGTTTTACATTATTTTATATGAGAATTGATACTTAATCGCTTACTTTTATAAATCTCATTTATAAACAAGCATTTGGTGAAAGTTAGCTATTTTGGACGTAAATTGGAGCAAAATGGATCAAGATGGAAAAGTCTACTAAACTGAAGGAAGATACGCCGTATCATTCTAGACAGATACGCCGTACATCAAGACTTAGACGATTATGAAGACCATTGCCTGACTTTGAAGCATATGCCGCATGGATTTCCCATGCGCCGTATATGAAACCTTGGTCAACATAAGAAGATCTGACTCATCCTACTCCAGATACGCCGCATAACATTTCAGAGATGCGGCATATCAATCTCAAGACTTCACCAGATTAATCCAAGATATTGAAGAACATGCGCCGTATGAAGATTGAAGATACGCCGTATCCTATGGCGGTGTACGAATATTCCAGAATATAATAATCTTGGACCCCACGCGAAGTTACCTAGATACGGCGTATCAACTTAATAGATACGCCGTATCGATTCTGTTTCCAAAATGTATAAATACCCCATACGTCTGCCATACTCGACACACAATTTTACCACACATAGGCGACGACCAGACCACACAAGACACAACCAGAAAGAAGAATTCAGAGCTATAAGAAGGTCCTGCTAGTACTTTAATTCATAGGAAGATTCGTTTAATTTGTATTAGCAATCTTTTAATCGTTGAGTTAGTGTCTTTTTCACTATTTGATCGGACTTAATTGTTTCCAGCTTTTATAAAGAGTAGTTGATGTTTTATTGGATCCTTATGTGTATGTTTTGATTACATATACAAGTTTATCGTGCCTTGTCGACCTTAGGCTCGCACAATTACTTCATTAACATCGTTTGCATAGTTAATGTAAGCCTGTAAAAGGGATACATAATATATAAACTTAGTAATCATTAAGGTGGACTTTATGCGGAGATCTGATTAATCGTGACAGGATTAGTCCGTCGAGAAGACTTAATACCCGAAATCTAGACGTTGGAATGATATACGCATACACGTAAGAATCCACTGAGAGAGAATAGATTTTAGTACTCATCTTATACAGCTAAGCAATTAAACGGGTGACAAATCTTCCTAACTATCGGCCAGGCCTCTTATTTGTATCTATTTTCTATCTGTGTACGTGTGTGTCTATCGCCTTATTAGTTTAATTTATTGTTTTACTTAATCTACTCATCGTGCCAGTCTCTCAGGCTGAAAACCCCCTTGCGTTAGATTAGGTTTAATTAGAACTAACTTTAGGATTAAATTACTGATAGATACTTAGGTGTTAACGTTCCACTCTTAGTGATCAACACTCTACTTACCAACTAGGCTACATTGATCGGGTACACTGCCCATTAGTGTTTGTTATATGTTAAGTCGGCCAAATATAAATGAAAAACTTGATAACAATAAATACCTATACTAAACGACACATCAATAACCTTAAGACAAACAATCACTTAACACATAACACTTAATACAAACATGATAACTCAATATAACATCTTGTTATTTTCAATTTACTTACCTCGTATCCAAGATAAATTTACCAATCATTCATTATCTTCATCCTTGATCCTTAAACCATAATCATCACAATATTTGTAAGAGAATCATCTCTATGGGTTTATTCTTGGATTGAAACTCTTCAAACCAATACTTGGTCATTGATAGCTTGAACTTTCCTTCTCTTTCTCTCTTGAACCGCCACACACACACACTCCTCGATAATTATGAAATGTGTATATCCTGAAGATTTCTAGATAGGACTTTCTTTATAACAAAGTTATCTCCCAAATGACATCTTTGGTCCTTCAAGCTTCTTTTCTTTTACTTTGGCCGCATTAACTTTTATAACACATTTACCACTTGACAACCTTAGTCCCTTAAGTCTACTTTTCTTATAATTGTAACACTTCATATTTTCTATAGCCATTTACAAAACATTAATACTTATAATTTGACTATCGGGTTTGATTAACCAATCCCGTAAGTCCTTTGAACTTATAAAAGTCATAGTCAACCTTACTCAAATATCATTTATCCGTTTAGTCAAACACATTAGTCTTAGTCAATTTCATATAGGGGTATACCCGTTTGAAAATAGGTTTTGAGTCTAACAATTTTCTTGCAAACTAGAGAGGATTTACGACCCTCTTCTTCCTCCTCATTTATCATAGAGCTCAAAATATCAAACCGGTTCGATGTGGAAGGAAAGATCGTATCATTTTTATCATTAGTTTCCTTCGGTTTCCTTGGTGCCTTTGGTTTATAAACGAACTACCACTTAGAACCAATATGAACCCCACGAACATCTTGCCTTGGCATTTTCATCTTCTTAATAGCATCCGTACCAAGTTTCTTAGGAAACTCATTAAGAACATGACCAAAAAAAAACATTAAAATCTTACACTGTTGCTATGTGCACTGATTATTGGGGTAGGGCTAGTTATGTTAGAGCAACAATTGAGCTAAAAGCTTATGTTGAGTTAAGAGACACCATTGTGCTTGTTGTTCCTAAATTCAGCGGTGAGGGGTTTATTACGAGCTCTATTTGTGTTGAATACGAGTGGGCACCTACTAGATGCTCGAATTGTAAAGTATTTGGTCATACCCTTGATGAATGTCTTAGGATAATTGTCTCGGATGTGTTGAATAACGTGAAGAAGACAAGACAGGCTGTTAGAGAAATTCCGGTTGGTTCGAAGCCTAAGTCATATTCCTTTTATCGACCGGTCCGATCTACAAAGAAGAAGGATAAATCTCCAGCGCAAATAAAGGTATCAAAGGTTAACACTTTGAACCTTTTTGATGTTCTTGATACATTGGTTGATGAGGGTGACTATGGGGGTTCGAACCCTAAGAGTACTCATGAGAATATGAGATGATACAAGTAGCGGCTGATAAGGTGGTGGGATAATTGTAAACCTCAAGAAGTTTTTCAATCCTCGTAGGCAGTATACCTAACCATTATAGTGATGTATAGGCAAGTCACGGGGGATTGATCATTCTCTAAGGGAATAGTGTTGTGAAGGCCGAAGTGTATGACGAGATAGGTCGAAAGGTGATGGATTATTCTTTTTATATTTTTATATTTTTTATAAAGCAAAGTAAAATATCTCGGGGTTTGAAGAATGGGTTTTAAAACTACTAATTAAACTAATAAAAACTAAATAAAACTAATATTGCGGAAAAGTAAGGTGGTAACTCTTATGATAGATAAAGGTGTTCACTTAGATTATCGGTACTCCTTAGTTATCTCTTATTGATTAGTTGAATTGTCACGTCCTTGTTTTAATTGGCACGTTGTATTCCTTAATATTGGTCGTAGGGAGGTGCCATATGCCCTAACTCTATGAACGTATAGGTCTCTTTTAAGAATCTTTAGGTCATTAAAACTCTTACTATCGACAAGCCGCAATTCATGCAATAAATACAAGGAGAAAACAACTAGTGCACTCTAGTGTTGCGTTTAGTAGGATGGACAAGCTATTACATATAAGAATGAAGCCAGTTTTTTCCTACTCCTAACGCGAGGCAACCAATTAAACAAAAGACGACAACCTATAATTAATAACTAGGTTTCATTCAATCTAAGCAAACACTAATTAATTTAGCCAAGCATGTTAAAGAGAAGAGAAGAAACACATTGTTGGGAATTAAATGTTCTGAAGATTAAGTATCAAGAATTACAAGTATTAACAGTTCCAACTGCTGAGAAGAAATTCTCTAACAGTTCCAACTGCTGGTATAAATCTTAGGACTGCTCAAGTTATAACTAACCGTTCCAACTGCTGGTACAAAGAAGAGACTGCTAGTTGATACTGTTGAGTTGAGACTGCTAGATGGATAAGTATTGAAAATATATTTGTGTACTAAAGTCAAGAATATACGGTAGATAATATCTTACTCCATGTGCTTAGTTAACAAGTTGTGTACACAGATACATGTTGTATCTTATGTACTGACACACTCAAGATAAGTTAACAAGTAAGTCGGCTAGACTTTAAGCAATATGTAAAGATCTTCTTGGACTATAAAAGAAGATCTTAGACTCGATATTATGTGTCGATATTAAGTGTCTAAGTGTGTTATTATTTTATAACTCATAACAGTTAGAACTAGAACAAAACACAAGAATATCACAAGTTAGAAAAACATAAGATTCAAGGTTGTAACCCTAGTGATATTTTAAGATCACTCGTATTATTATCATTAATAATATT
The DNA here is from genome assembly GCA_021014915.2 of Artemisia tridentata subsp. tridentata. Classification (NCBI taxonomy): domain Eukaryota; kingdom Viridiplantae; phylum Streptophyta; class Magnoliopsida; order Asterales; family Asteraceae; genus Artemisia; species Artemisia tridentata. The sequence continues at coordinate 456,613,932 of CP139508.1, read as the reverse complement.
GAATCGTTTGGTGTTAATCTTTATGTGTTCATTGCTAACTAACAAACATAACAATTCCATTTCCATAACATACACAACCTTCTAAGTGTGATTGAGTGAATTCCGCGCACTTAATCATATTAACACAACATATCATATACACAAAGTTGACAAGGTTTAACCACCTTATAGTGTATCTAGAGGGTCCTGGCAATTGGTATCAGAGCAAGGCTGATATAGTTGTTTTTAGAAGAAACAGAAATGGATGTACAAGATGTTCAAACCAATGTTGCTGCAAAGTTGCCCATGATCAAACCGAATAAGTTTGAGTTATGGAGGATGAGAGTTGAGCAATATTTTATGGTTCAAGATTATGCTCTTTGGGACATAATTCAGTATGGTGATTCCTTCACTCTAGGCTATTCAGATGTTCTTGTTAAAGGGAAAACAGTTAGAAAAAGAAATACTGGACCTGTTTCCAATGATGAAAAGATACAGAAGAGAAATGATCAGAAAGCAAGAAACTTGTTGCTTATGACCATTCCTGGTGAGCAGATGCTATCTTTTAGCAAATATCTTGATGCAAAAACTCTTTTTGAAGAGATTTGTGCATGGTTTGGTGGTAATGAAACTACCAAAAAGACACAGAAGACATTACTAAAGCAACAATTTGAAAACTTTACTGCTTTTAGTAATGAGTCTCTTGATAAGCTATTTTCAAGACTACACAAGCTTGTCAGTCAGTTAGCTGTGTTGGGTGTTGAGACAGAGAAGGAAGATCTCAACATGAAGTTCTTGAAAAGTCTACCTGATGAATTCCATACTCATGTTATTGTCTGGATGAACAAACCAGAAATTGAAACAATGAAACTTAATGATTTGTTCAACAACTTTAAAATTGTTGAACAAAGTCTAAAGAGGGGTGGAAATTATGGTACTAGTTCTGGGAATGCTGCACTCTTATCAGTTCCTAGTGTTAGTCATTCAGAAGAGGTAGATGAAGTTGAAGGTGTTTCTAATGCTACTTATGGTGGTCCTTCTGCTAGTTTACAAAAGGATATTGCTGGACTTGGAGATCCAACATTTTATGCCTTTATAACCAGTCAATCTAGTGGTTCTCCTCTAAATCATGAAGACCTTGAGCAGGTAGATGGTGATGATTTGGAAGAGATGGATATTAAGTGGCAAGTTGCTTTACTTAGCATGAGGGCTAAGAAGTATTGGCAGAGAACTGGGAAGCAAATTACCATAAATGGTAATGATACTGCTGGGTTTGATAAGAAGAAAGTGGAATGTTTTAACTGTCATAGGTTGGGACACTTTGCTTAAGAATGTAGAAGCCCAAGGAAGCAGGATAATAGGAACACATGGTATAAGCAAGAGAGGAAAAAGGAAGTACTGGTGGAAGAGCCAAAGGCTATGCTGGCTATTGATGGTATTGGATATGATTGGAGCTCTATGGCTAATGAAGAGGATGCACCACCAAATGCTGCTCTTGTTGTCGATGAGATTGCTCTAATGGCCTCTTCTGATTCAGAGGTAGATACCATTCCTACTTGTACTAATTCATGTCCTAATCTTAAAAATTATGAAGACATTAAAAAGAGATTTGATGCTTTTAGAGAAGAATTAATTGATGCCCTTCATAATTTAGCTAATCATAAGAGGTGTGTAGGAGTTTTAGAAAAACAAATCCAACATTTTAAAAAGAATGAATCTACGTTTACTGATGACTTAAATGCTTTAAAAAGAGGAATAGCATTTAGAGATGAATTACTTAATGATCAAAGTAAACGTTTATCTGAAGTCAAAAATGAAAAAGAAAATGTTAAGGTTACTATAGATACTTTAGCTCATGCCTCAGAAGGAATGAATAAAATTTGGGAAGCTCAAGTAATTGATAAAGCTAATTCAGGTGTAGGTTACAAAACTGTCCCTCCACCATATAGAGGTGTTCCTTCACCTCCAGGTGTTGACCTAGCACACACAGGTTTAGCTGAGTTTCAAGAACCAATCATGGAATATGGTTCTAAGGCTAGTAAGAGCCTTAAGGTAGAAAAGATAAGTAAAAGTTTAGATAAAACTTTACTTTATCAGGACAAGGTGTCCTTTGTTAAGAAAGGAGATGCTATAGTTGTTGAGGATTGTACAACTGATAGTGATGATGAAGAAGAACAGGTTATGTCTAAACCTGAAGTGGTTAAGAAAGTAGGAACAAGTGTTCCTAAGATAGTCAAACACAATACTGATAGGCCTAAATCAAACATTAAGCATGTAAGGCAACCAGTTAGATATTGTGAGCAATACAGAACCACCAACAAGCCTAGAGGTAACCAAAGGAATTGGAACAACCTCAAGTCTAACCAATTAGGTGATGACTTTGCTTTTTATAACAAAGCTTGTTACACATGTGGTAGTTTTGACCATCTTGCAGCTTTCTGCAACCATTGGGTATCTGGTTATGAAAACAATAGGGTGAATTACAAAAGGCAAAATCCTCAAACTCACTTTCACTCTAAGTCTAAAAGTATAAAACCCAGAGCAGTCTCGACAGCAGTCTCTACTGCTAGGCAAGCAGTTTCAACTGCTAGACCATTTAAGACTGTTAACCCAAAACAAACAGTTAAAAGTGCAAAAATAACTTTTAAACATGCACCAAAAACTGTTACAAGGCCCATTCAATTAAAAGCAGTTGGTACTGCTGCTTGGAAAAACAGGGCAAATGCTGTTAAGGCCTCAGCATGTTGGATTCTTAAATCCAATGTTGCATCAACTGTCCTTAAAAGATTGAATTACATTGATGCAAGAGGCAGATCCAAGTCAGTAATGGCTTGGGTCCCCAAAAGAAACTAACACTCTTATTTGTGTGCAGGAACATTCAAATGATCAGGAAGAGGATCAAGGATACTCAGATAGTGGATGTTCAAGGCACATGACAGGCAACATGTCTTATCTCTCAGATTTTGAAGCTTTCAATGGAGGATATGTTACCTTTGGAGGGGGTGTTCGTGGCAAAATTTCTGGTAAAGGTACAATCAAAACCGAAAATTTAGATTTTGAAGATGTGTACTATGTAAAAGAGCTAAATTATAATCTTTTTAGTGTCTCACAAATGTGTGACAAAAAGAATAATGTTTTTTTCTGTGAGACTGAATGTCTTGTACTTTCTCCTGATTTTAAGATGCCTGATGAAAGTCAAGTACTTCTTAGAATTCCTAGAAAGGGCAATATGTACAGTGTAGACATGAAGAACATTGTTCCTAAAAAGAATTTAACTTGTCTTGTTGCAAAGGCCACATTGGATGAATCAATGAAATGGCATAGAAGGCTTGGTCATATTAATTTCAAAACCATAAATAAAATTGTTAAGAATGGTTTGGTAAGAGGTTTACCTCACAAAAGATTTGAAAATGATCAAACATGCATTGCTTGTCTAAAAGGCAAACAACACAAAGCCACTTGTAAGCCCAAGATTTTTAACTCTATCAATCAATCATTGTTTATGCTGCATATGGACTTATTTGGACCTGTTTCAGTAATGAGCATAATGCATAAGAGATATTGTCTAGTTATTACTGATGACTATAGTAGATTTACATGGGTTTTCTTTTTAGCTACTAAGGATGAGACATCAAGCATCCTTAAGGACTTCATTACACAGATAGAAAACCAAGTAAGCAAGAAAGTAAAAGTCATTAGATGTGATAATGGGACAGAGTTTAAGAATAGAGTTATGGATGATTTCTGCAAACAAAAGGTATTAGGAGAGAATTTAGTGTTGCTAGAACACCACAACAGAATGGTGTAGCTGAAAGAAAGAATATAACACTAATTGAAGTTGCTAGAACAATGTTAGCTGACTCTAAGCTACCAATAAATTTTTGGGCTGAAGCAGTCAACACTGCTTGCTATGTTCAAAATAGAGTTTTAGTTGTGCAGCCTCACAATAAGACATCATATGAACTTTTTAATGGTAGAACTCCTGCAATAGGATTTCTTAGACCTTTTGGATGTCATGTGACCATTCTCAATACCTTAGACCATTTAGGAAAATTCGATGGTAAAGCAGATGAAGGATTCTTTGTTGGTTATTCTCTTAATAGCAAAGCTTTTAGAGTTTACAACACAAGAAAAGAAATAGTAGAAGAAAATCTACATGTGGAGTTTTTAGAAAACAAATCCAATGTAGAAGGTCAAGGACCAAAATGGCTATTTGATCTTGAGTATCTAACCAATTCTATGAATTATGTGCCTATTGTTGCAACAACTAATGATTTTGCAGGTTCACAAGCAACAAATGAGGCTGAGTTAGAAAAGGATCAATCTGATGTCATAATGCCAATATGGTCAAGTACAATTGTGGAATCAACTTCAACAACTGATGAATCTTCTTCTGGCAAGGCTAAAGAAGGTGTTGAAGATGAAAGTAAGAAAGATGGAACTGAGAAACAAGACAGTCAAGTTAGCAGTTCAAAAGCAGTTAGTACTGCTGAGACAGAGCATTCAACTGCTGGCTCTTCAGAAACAAAAGAAGCAGAATTCTCAGATAATGAGGTGGATTTCAACAATCTTCTATCAAATTATCAAGTTCCTTCCACTCCACAAACAAGAATTCACAAAGTTCACTCCCTGGAACATGTGATTGGAGATATACAGTCAGGTGTGAAGACAAGACATCAACTGATGACTTCAGACCAACAAGGGCTTCTTGATGCCCTTTATGCTTCAAAACAGCATGAGCTTTCAAACTCTTGCTTGTTTGTATGTTTTCCTCTACAAGCTGAACCAAAGAATATTCTTACAGCCCTAGATGAGTCAAGCTGGTTAGAGGCTATGCAAGAAGAGCTTTTTCAGTTCAAGATTCAAAATGTATGGGTGCTAGTTGATTTACCTACAGGTGTGAAGGTAATTGGCACTAGATGGGTTTTCAAGAACAAAAGGGATGAAAGAGGAATTGTGATTAAGAATAAGGCTAGATTAGTAGCGCAAGGGTACACACAAGAAGAAGGAATAGACTATGATGAGGTTTATGCTCCAGTAGCAAGGATTGAGGCAATTAGGCTTTTCTTAGCTTACGCTTCATTTTTAGGCTTCATAGTCTACCAAATGGATGTCAAGAGTGCATTTCTATATGGAACAATTGAAGAAGAGGTGTATGTTTCACAACCTCCAGGCTTCATTGACCCATTACATCCAAATAAAGTGTACAGAGTAGTGAAAGCTCTATATGGCCTTCATCAGGCACCAAGAGCTTGGTATGCAACACTAGCTTCCTACTTATTAGAAAATGGATTTCAAAGAGGAAAGATTGATCAGACACTTTTCATCAAACAGCATAAGAAGGATCTTCTGTTAGTGCAGGTGTATGTGGATGACATTATCTTTGGATCTACTAGGAAGGAGATGTGTTTAGAATTTGAGAAGCTTATGAAAGATAAGTTTCAGATGAGTTCTATGGGAGAACTTACATTCTTTTTGGGTTTGCAAGTTAAGCAATCATCTGAAGGCATATTTATTAGTCAAGACAAATATGTTGCAGGGATACTTAGAAAATTTCAATTTGCTGATTCAAAAATAGCAAGCACACCAATGGACTCTGAGAAGCACCTTCTGAAAGATGAAGATGGAGAAAGTGTGGATGTACACACTTACAGATCTATGATAGGCTCTTTGATGTACCTTACATCATCTAGACCTGATATCATGTTCCCTGTTTGTGTTTGTGCAAGATTTCAAGTTACTCCAAAGGTTTCTCATTTAACTGCAGTCAAGAGAATTTTTATATATCTCAAAGGTCAACCAAGGTTGGGTATATGGTATTCTAGGGAATCTCCTTTTGACTTGGTAGCATATTCGGATAATGATTATGCTGGTGCTAGCTTGGACAGAAAGTCAACAACTGGAGGATGTCAATTCCTTGGGTGTAGACTTGTCTCATGGCAGTGTAAGAAGCAAACAAGTGTGACAAATTCAACAACTGAAGCTGAATACATAGATGCTGCAAGTTGCTCTAGTCAAGTTCTATGGCTTCAAAACCATCTTCTTGATTATGGGTACAATTTCTTAAACACTGTTATTCATATTGATAATAGTAGTACAATTTGTATTATTAAAAATCCAGTGCAACATTCTAAAACAAAACACATTGAAATTAGACATCACTTTACAAGAGACTGCAATGAGAAAAGATTAATTCAAGTACTTAAAATTGCTTCAGAATTTAATTTTGCAGATCTGCTAACCAAAGCTTTTGATGTTGGAAGGTTTCAGTACTTGGTAGCAAGTATTGGAATGCTAAATCTTTAAAATTTCTAATCTTTGTGGTTTTTATATATGTTAAGGTTGTACTGATATCTTTGCAAATTGAGACTGTTACAAGAACAGTTAGTACTGCTAGTACAAATTTTGTTTAAACAGTTCGTACTGTTGGTCATATATTGATACTGCTATAAGACAAATGCTATGCATTTTGTTTCTTGGTTTTAGACTAACAACTTCAGGTATGAACTTTGAGCAATAAGGAAATTTCAAGTGGAATGGATGCAACAAAATCAGCATATCCAGTTGCTACATATTAGGTTTATGATGGACTGAGTTTAGGAATTTAAAACTCCTTAAAACTTCTTTCTTGAAACCTAGTTATGATATTTCACATTGATTTGATGACTTAGTTGATCAGATAGTAACTGATGCAACTCACTTTCTATCATTTTATACTTTCAAGTATAATGAGCAAGTCTAATGACATCTGATAGAAAGAACAGCTAGTAAAAGTGAATCTAACACTTGTGTTAGAGGCAACAATTACTATGAGTTGGAAACCCTGTCAAGAAAGCCTTTTGAATAGGTTTATCTTCACACAGGCAGTTATTTATAACTGAAAAACATTGGTTCTCACACAACCAGAGGTTGCTTTAAACCGAATTTTTGATTAAGTGTCTGTTATACACTTAATCCCTTCAAAATGGTTGAAAGCAGTATGATTTTTCAATTCTAAAATCATGAACATACTGCTAAGTCAAAAAGGTTTCTTAAACGGATTTTCAAAGGATTCACAAAACCCATCCATTGATGGACCATGAATCAAATGTCCACTGATTCACCTCTCATAGGAGTTAACACACCTAGAAGTGATGAGGGCAGTAACTTAAACTCTTAAGGAATTGATGGCTTCATGTACAATATTGTCTGACAACAAGTTCACATTGATAGATCACGAGTGTCATGGGAACCACAACATAATTCACACGAAGAAGTGATTTTGTTCACTTGGCGTGAAGGTTTAGGAGCTTCGTAGGAACTCATTAGAAACTTGACTTGGTCTTCAAGTTCAATGATCCTACGATCGGGAATGCTTGAGTTATTAGAAGGCAAGGATATTGCCTTGACCGTTTTGCTCAATTCGCGAGGGTCATTCCAACATTCTTTGTCATAGAGAGCAAGATCTTCTATGATACCCCACGATTCTTCCGCATTCTTATCACGAAGCTTACCACCGGCCACTTGGTCAATGGTTTGCCTTGTGGAATGGTTGACATGGTCATAGAAAATTTGGACTTGGAGCCAAAGATCAATGCCATGATGAGGGACTTTTTTGAGTAAGTCCTTGAAATGAGTCCACGCTTCGTAAAGAGTTTCACCTTAACGTTGTTGGAACATCCAGATGTCATTCCTTAACTTAGTAGTTCTCCCCGGTGGGAAAAATTGTGCGAGGAACCGAGAAGTAAGATCATCCCAAGTCGAGATGGATCCCGTGGGTAAACGCTCATTGCCAGCTTGGTCACGTAGAGAGAATTGGAAGAGACGCAAGCGCATCGTCTCTCGAGTGCCAACATCAAGGTCAATTGAATCAACGATTTTAAGAAAATCCTTGAGGTGATGGTTTGGAACTTTAAAACCAAGTCCATGGAATGTACATCCATTTTGCACCAACCAGATGGTGTTGGGTCGCAAGGGAGACACATTGGCTCTTTGTGGAAGCTCAATGGTGTTTCAATAGCCTTGGAGGTTTGCTTTGGAGTACTCACCTAGAGTACGGGCTCGAGGTGGTTCGGGTGGGTCACGGTTATTTGGTTTGGCTTGGCGTTGTGGTTCTTGGCGTTGTTGTGCTTGGTTTATGGGTTCAAAGATATTTTCACCCACCATGATGGCAAATGCTATGATTTATGAAACAAAGGAAACAAAGAAAAGATAGACTACGAGAAAGCTAATAAAAGAAAAGAAGATTCTCACTTGATAGGAATCTGGTGAGTAGACCTAAACGAGATAGAAATCAAAACCTAAACTATTCCTCGGCAACGACGCCAATAACTTGATGGGGATAATTGTAAACCTCAAGAAGTTTTACAATCCTCCTAGGTAGGGTACCTAACCGTTGTAGTGTAGTATAGGCAAGACACAAGGGATTGATCGTTTTCTAGGGGAATAGTATTGTGAAGGCCGAAGTGTATGACGAGATAGACAAAGGGTAAGGGATGATTCTTTTTGTATTTATATATTTTTTATAAAGCAAAGTAAAATATCTCGGGGTTTGAAGAGTGTGTTTTAAAACTACTAATTAAACTAATAAAAACTAAATTAATCTAATAATGCGGAACAGTAAAGTGGTAACTATTATGATAGATAAAGGTGTTTACTTAGATTATCCTTACTCCCTAGTTATCTCTTATTGATTAGTTGAATTGTCGCGTCCTTGTTTTAATTAGCGTGTTGTATTCCTTAATATTTGTCGTAGGGAGGTGCCATATGCCCTAACTCTATGAACGTATGGGTCTCCTTTAAGAATCTTAAGGTCATTAAAACTTTTACTATCGACAAGCCGAAATTCATGCAATAAATACAAGGAGAAAACAACTAGTGCACTCTAGTGTTGCGTTTAGTAGGATGGACAAGCTATTACATATAAGAATGAAGCCGGTTTTCCTACTCCTAACGCGAGGCAACCAATTAAACAAGAGACGACAACCAATAATTTATAACTATGTTTCATTCAATCTAAGCAAACACTAATTAAACAAAGGCTCGGAAAATCATGCATAATATGATCCTCCAAGATGTTACACAGAGATGTTACACGAATAAAGGAAAACATACGAAAGTATATATAGATTTACATAGGTGACGGCGTCACATTATGGTCGTGACGCCATCAGCCCGCCGTCTTTAGGGTTTCGTTTGCAGTTGTGTCGTCGTCGATATGTAATCTCTGACGACGTCATGATCTGTGACGCCGTCAGCTCTACAGCCTTGTAATATTTCTGAACCGTCGCTTGTAAAATTTGGATCAAATCATCATCTCCAAATGCAAGTGACGGTGTCACGTTATAGCTTGTGATGCCGTCAGGGTCCCTTTTTTGATGAATTCGTAACTTGGTCGTTCTTTTCGTTTTCTTCTCCAAAATTGCCAAAAACATGTTGATTTCCATTTTTCGCGTCCCAAGTACCTAAAATGTGAAAAGAAAAAACAGATTAGGGCAATAATTGATCACATATGTACGAGTTTAGAGACTAAATGACCCCCTAAAATTTTTTAAATCCTTATCATAAGGCTACTACTCCTACTTTGAATTTATTTGAAGCTTCGAGTACCTTGGTTGATGAGGAGGGGTGAAGGGGAGGCGGGAATCGAACTCATAGTACAAATGCTACCCATGTGGAAGCTAGGATTAATGATCTTGAAAGACAAATGCTGGATAGGAAACTTGTGTTTGTGGATGATCATGGGAAACCGCTGGAAATGAAGGAAACGAATGAGGCATTGGCTAGTAAGCCCAGTACTTCTATGGGGGACCAATTGGTTAAATCTAATGAGGATGAATTTGAGTTGCCTGATGACGAGACTTCTAGATATATGTCTTCGACTGGTGGATGAGGATTATTTGAAGATGATCTTGATTGCTACGACGGATACGAGGCCCAGGTTTGTGATTTACCTGAACAGATGCAGGGTGATCAATTTGATATCTGTCTCCGCAATCGTGTTAGGAAGTAATTTTCCTTCTTTTTGTTTAGTTCATAAGATTGGTATGTCTCTCTTATGATTGTTTAGGTTTGAAACACAATTGGTGCGTTTGTTTTCCTTTTATTGGGTTGTGATGAGGGATTTCACCCTCATCCTATGTTCTTAAATGTTTTTTTTTTTGGAGTAATACAATTTACCAGGGGCACCTTACCCCTTTACCCAAAAAAACATTGTAACTTGAGCATCGTGGAGGTGTCCACTCGTACTCAATACGAATAGTGTGCATCGTGTACCCCTTACCCCTCCAATTTTGGAATCGCAACCACGAGGAAGTGTTTCAACTCCATGTCAGCTCTCAACTCAATCATGGCACGTGCATAACTAGACCTACCCCACGACTCCATGCACATAGTGGTCGAGTAAGAATCAAGCATTAATGGGGTGCTTAGTTTAGTTGCAATATCATTCAAACCATCTTCATTGAATGCGATAATAGGAATATCATAGAGCTTAACCCAAACCAGAACATCACACACATTCTCCTTTATAATATTCGCATTCAGCATCCATTTTTTCAGAATTAATGGCATGTTGCGAATTAACCACGGAACATTTTCAAGCAATGCGTCCATACCATCTTTTTGAATTAAATTTGAAAAAGAATACCCCTTTAGAATTTATCATAGATTTAACTAGACCAAACTTACTCCAATTATTCCTTACATACTTCTCAATTACTGGGTACGCGACACATTTGCCCAAAAAGAAACCATACACAGTGTTACGAAATCGATCATGAACAATGTTGACAAAGTCCCTTGAAACAGTAACATCAGCTCAATCGCCTGCAGGTGCTAGCAATTTTCGAAAGTTAGCACTTTTCCCACTAAATTCGTCTTTTTAAAACCTTGCATATGATCCGTTCTCTTTTTTGATTTCCTTCGGAACAGTTCCACTGGCTTCACTAGATGCGTTATTAGAGTCAGCATTATCATTATTAATTGTTGCACTAGATGAAACCACGTTCTATATGTCAACCCCACCATTATTATTAATTTTGATGCCGGTATAAGAGCACTGGGTGTGGGCTCGTTGTAGAGCTCGTAGTGGTGACATGGCAGCTCGTCGAGCCTCGCCATGACACCCTCCCAGCTCGCCATCCCTCGCTGAATATCACCTCCTCGTCTGCACGACGAAGGAAATGAACTGACAAGTGGGGCCCAAATTAGTATGAAATGTTTAATTTTAGTTTTCTTGCATTTTGTTTAATTGAGAAGCAGAGATTGAGATTCCGTTCAAAAGTGCTCGGCATTTTCTCGTCGGAATATTTTTCCAGTGGCTAAGTTTTTTGTGTGTGGAGAGATTTTGAGAGAGATATTTGGGGTGAGTGTGATTTATGTGCAGTTATTACAAGAGGTGTTTATATAATTTAGTTTATTTTTAATATGTTGTATTGTATTTTAATTTTAAGAGTAAACTCCAAAATACATCCCAGTCGTTTGACCAATTTCGCACGATACATCCCTCCCGAAAAAGTTGCAACATACACATCCCTCCGTTAGTAAAAGTCAAACACAATACATCCCTCCGTTAAAATAAGGACAAACGGCGCAAATCATTTCTCCGTTATCTCCTAACGAGATAGAAAATATTTACACCGTTAGTCCTCTGGGTTAACTCTATTTGCACCGTTAGTCCTTTTTTACGTTTTCGTCGGCTTTTTTACGTTTTCGTCCGTTTTTTTTACGTTTACGTCTGTTTTCGTCCGCCTTTTTACTTTTTCATCCCTTTTTTTTGTTTTTGTCCCCTCTTTTTAGATGAAGAAGACACATTAACCACAAACCAAATATACCAACTCAGACTTTAGCTTATTATAACATCATAAGTCACAAACCAAAGGAAAAAATCAAAATAGACAATTATGATTGTAGCCAAAACCAAGAACCATATCAAACACAATCAAATCCACATAAAAGAAAAATTAAACAATTAAATAGATCTCAGATTTTTCGTATGTTACCCAAAGCATATCTGATATTTGAAGGTCATTCAAACACGAAATAACAATCATCATCGATCTCATTTTTGATGCTTGGCTTCATTAAATATCCGAATCGAAAGACATAAGAATAATAATTATGTTACCCTCTTTTGTCTTCATTCGTACAAATCACACAAACTTAACAACAACAAAACACAAACCAATTAAACCTACCCCAGACCCATCTAGGATCTTGAAGCCCTATGATCTTTCTTGAATCGGTTGGAGCAGAAAACAAGGACATCACAATAATGGTACGGTTGTGAATTATTGTTTGTGATGATCGATTTGAAGGGTTATTGTTTCAGTTGTGGATTTGATCGGGATAATGAAGATGAGATGAGATTTGATTTGGTGTGAGATTAGATCAGTGTTTGGATCGGTGTGGAAGAGAAAGTAGGTGAGAGGATAAGATAGTAGGCGTATAAAATGATATATGTGTTTTTAGGGTTGGGTTGAGTGAAATGATATATGTGTTTTTAGGGTTAGGTTGAGTGAAAAAGGACTAACGGTGCAAATAGAATTAACCCAGAGGACTAATGGTGTAAACATTTTCTATCTCGTTAGGAGATAACGGAGAAATGGTTTGCGCCGTTTGTCCTTATTTTAACGGAGGGATGTATTGTGTTTGACTTTTACTAACGGAGGGATGTGTATGTTGCAACTTTTTCGGGAGGGATGTATCGTGCGAAATTGGCCAAACCACAGGGATGTATTTTGTATTGTATTTTAATTTTAATGAATGAATTTTATGTTACTTGAAAAATTAAATAAAAATAAATAAAGTAGGAAGTGGTGTGACCCAAATGAGTAAGTTGTGGTATGTTATGATAAAAGAGGGTTGGAAAGAGAGGTTTGTCATGGTGACGTGGCACCATGTGTGATCCAAATGGTAAGAAATGGGATGTCATGACACCTGGTGCTCTAAGTGGGTTATTAGTTAAGTGGTCGTGAAAATTACATGAGAAAAAAAAAAATAGAATTAACATCCTTTTATGTTTAATTTATTTATGTTCTCTTGTGTTAAAGATATTGTGTTAAAGATATTGTGTGATTAAGTATACTAATGAGTCTCTTGTTTAAATTAGGGGGCGCTTGGTTCGCATAATATTTTTGAAGAAATTGTAATTCAAAGAAGTGAAATATGTTGGAATTGTAATGTGTGTGAATTGTAATTGATGAAATCTATCTCTGCGTTTGATTGACTCACAACGTAATGTAATTCAAAAAAACATTAATAAATTAATAAAAGTATATTTTGTTAATAATAATATTAAAAACACCCGTCACATCCAAACATGCATCTTTACCTTGAAGCCAATTAAATAATAACAAGTCTGCAGGTCGTAGCTCCTTCCTATCCTCCGAAAGGAACCCCATAGGAGCTTCTTTACGCACCATGATCCCAACCTTAGAGCAGATATCCACAAGAATGTCATGCACCAGATTATGTCTGAACTTCACACCCACTTCATTGGAGCAGTGGACCGCGTGATCCCCCCATATGTCCATGCGATTCACGTTACAACTCGGGCAAAGGCTACCTTCAGAGAACATAGGTATGGTAAGCCTATAACACAACACAGATCGGAATTGGCGATGGTTCATCCTCTGACCTAAGCCGTCAATAGGGATGGTGAAAAGAAAATCCTGTGCATGTGGGGCGCGTATACAAGTTCATACCTTTTGCCTTTTCTACGTTCGGGGAATTCGATACAGAGGCTTTGAACACACTTTCACGTATTAAGTCTATTGCTAATAGTCACTCAAATAATGTTAAAAGTGGTATTTTTATCTTTCACAGAGTTAGCTTTTGTATTTAGAAAGGAGTGGGAGCACAACTTGTGTCTAGACTCCCATCCAACTTTATGTCAAATTTATCAAGTTTAATGAAAATTTTATTATTATTATTAAAAACAAATAAATAAATAAAAATAATAATAATAATAATAATATCGTATGTGAAATGTGAATTACAGTGTAATCGAAAACTTTTCATTCATATTGTTATGTAATCTGACTTACAACGTTAGATGAATTGGGGGAATTAAATTCCTTTTTCAAAGCAAACCAAACACTCTACGTAATGTAATATGAATTACAATTCTTTCCTTTCTGCCAACTAATCAAGATTGAGATTTAATTCAGATTATAATTACATCAGATTTTATTCACTTACGACCAACCAAACACCCCCTTATTGTTAATATGTTTAATTGGTTCAACGTGACAAGATGAGATGTAAATTTCTTACAAGTGTGTGTCTGTGTGAAGCCAAAGAATATTTAAATATTCTTTTTCACCTCTTGTGATCGTCAATAAATACTCTCATCTTCCTATCTCTATCACTCTCCCTCTTGTTGCACCACTGGAAGTACTCCTCCAAGAAAGTTTATGCAATCATGGTATGTTCAAAACATTTAAGTTTATTCACTTCAAAGTATTGTGCTTATTGTCTAACGTATTTTCTAGTTCATATATCTAAACAATTTCAAATTTCTTGCATGGTATAGGGAATTCGAAAGCCAGCTTGGTTAGATGCCCTCTACGCACAACAATTCTTTAACCCGTGCACAATTCATGAACACGCGAAGAAGAACGAAAAGAATATATGCTGTATAGATTGTTGCATTAGCATTTGTCCACACTGTTATCATGCTCATCGGTTTCATAGACTACTTCAAGTTAGACGTTATGTATACCATGATGTTGTACGGCTAGAAGACCTCGAAAGACTTATCGACTGTTCCAACGTTCAAGTCAGTAACGAATTATTTTAAATTTTATACAATTCTATAACTTATTAGCATAACTCAAAGTGAAATTTTGAATTTTATGGCTTATAAAAGTTTTTGTTTTTCAGGCTTATACAATTAATAGTGCAAAAGTTGTGTTCATAAGGAAGAGACCTCAAAATCGGCAATTTAAAGGCGCAGCGAACTATTGCACTGAGTGTGATAGAAGCCTTCAAGACCCCTTTATCCATTGCTCTTTAGGGTGTAAGGTATATATATAGTAATTTTCATCATTTCAGCATAGGATAATGACAATTCGAGCTTCAATTCCAATCAGACAGATGAGTTTTTGTTCTGATTGGATGACTCGAATAGTAAGTTCCTAAACATTAAAAATTACTAATAATTTAGCTTGAAAGAAATTGTAATCTCTGGATATAATCATCAACAGAAGATAATTCACATATGAGCGTCACAAATATTAGCTAGGGCCTTTCAGAAAAGAAAAAGATATTTGCTAGGTCTTCACGAATTTTATGGTTCATTCATTAACATAATTTCTAACCATCTTTATTATTTTAAGAGAATCAAATGAATGGAACTCAAACATGAATTATATAAACGAATTACGTGATAGTATTTCATGGAAATTCATAATTTAATTTGTATCAGTTGCTTGAATTATGGGTAGAAAATCAATACAAATATAACAATATTCATACTTGAATACCATGTGTAATATATGTACGTAGATATGAGTATGTCTACTTGTATATATAAAAGTATAATTTTGTTTGAATTTTTTTAGGTGAATTTTGTGCTCAAGCATTACAGAGACATGACACCGTTCCTAAGGGTTTGCAATTCATTAAAACTTGGTCCGGATTTCTTCATTCCTAATGACACTGGGGACGATGACATGACAAATGAGACACCCCACTCGACCATTGTGGACTCAGATGACCCGATGAGCTCGGGATCGGGCTCATCCGGGTCCGAAACCATGAGTGTCATGTGCACCGGTTTCGTAAAGAAGAAAAGAAGCGGTATTTATAGGTGTGAGAGGTTTTCGACTAAGGTTCATTCTGAAGAAGACATGGCCACAAGCATGAGTAGAAGAAAAGGAATTCCACAAAGATCACCAATGTGTTGAGACTTGAAAATTAGAGAGAACTAATAATATTTAACATCTTTTTTTTTTTTTTTTTTTTTGTATTTCTTTTTTTATTATTATTTATATTTAGTTTATATATTTCTAGACACTTTTACTCATGCAACTACTCCCTCTCTATGATGTTTTTTATGCGTTAATTAATTACTTGGTCGGGGTGTTTTATCTTAATGGCATCACGTGATTCCCAATTCCAAGCAATGGTTTTGTACATTTTTCTAAGATATAACTCATTATTTTATTGAAACATTATACAAATTATACTCATAAAAAACGCGAATTTAACTTAGGGACTTCTTTGTTTTTGGTTTTCATATCAAAATTATATCGGTCATTTTTGTGTTATCAATTATTTTAGTTAATTGTAATTTACAAAAGATTAATAAGATTTTATATTATGCTCGGATACGAATTAAAGAAATGTGGAGTGCACACTCACTTGAACTAATATATTTTCACCACGACAAAGACGCAGGGGTCAAGTGTTAGCGGAAAATGGTCATAAGTAGAATTTGCAGAAATGTATAGGTTTGTTATCAACAACATACGACGTATATGCTTTAGCCTATACGGCGTATGGGTATGATCAGCAGCATACGGCGTATAGGATTGCCCCCTTGCAGGGTCAAGGGCAACGCCCTTTGCGGGGTTCATTCTAACACACGAAAACACACATTTTTCTCTATTTTTTCTTAGTTTTTTTACGCCTAAATATTAAGTGTTCTTCTTAAATAATCACAGTAAGGATTTTCATGATACGCAAGTATTAAAAGGTCAAAATATTTTATTCAAAAATTAAACATACAATATTCAAGTTTATCATAAGTTCATAACATCCCAACCCCAATTTCTAATAAATTATCAAGTCTTCAAACTTGTAAGTAAACTAGAAGGTATCTCTACAAGAGTTTAACCGATCAACTAATCCCGCATGGCCCAATTAGTTTCAATTATAAAAAAGTACTACCTCCGTCTCATATTAAATGTTCACTTTAATTTTTTATAGTCTTTTTTGTTCAATTTTAACTTTAAATTCTATTATTCATGTTATATAATACTTGATGCAAAATATATGAATGTAATGGGTTTTAAATGTATTTAAAATGGTATAATTTTCATCAAATATTATATAACACAAATAAAAATATTTACGGTCAAAGTTTAATAAAAAAATTTTAAAATGTAAAAGTGGACATTTAATATGTGACGGAGAAATTATGTAAGAAACCAAAATGTTGAGATATTAAAAAAAAATAATAATAATAAAATTGAGTATTAAAAAGTGGTTGGTTTGATACAAAAGATCCAAGAGTAGACAAGGTTTTGGAACTCGAGTTTTAAACCCTACTTTCGAAGTTTTTTGCATCCCAATGTGTTTTATAAACCGACTTAATGTGTTGTTTAGATTCCTTATTTAAAATAATGATTTTAGTTTGTTCGTCTATGATTTACAAAAGGTCAAAAGTATGATAATGGTTAGCGTATACGTATTTGTATTAGATGATGGATGGTGAGTAACAAGAGTATAATAAGAATTCATGATCTCAAACATTAAATTATCTCAACTACTCTTTGTTTTCATATAATGATGTCTCCAAACTAATGTTCTGAGAAGGAAACTTGGGGTTTCCTTTGACTTTACTATATGTGTTAAGAGGCTATATAGCCCACAAGTATCAAAACATAACAGGACATCATGTATGTTTTGTTTCTTGATTTGTTTTTTCATACAACTTCCAATAAATTGTTACAGAAAAAGAAATTTTACTTTACTGATCGAGACTGTTTGGTTGCGTCTAATAATCTCAGTTCTGATAATGGTATATGCGTATATGTTGTTTATGGTTTATGACATATCATTTAGACAATCATGGTTTGTGCGTAATGAAAGATGAGACTACCGCCTCCTAAAAAATACATTCTTGGTTCTCAAAAGAAGCTGTATGCGTATATGGCTGTGATTTTCAATAAAGGTTAATCAGTATGTTTGAAAATAGTCGGTAGTACAATTTGGTTTCATTATGCGAGATAATTTGCACGCATTTTGTTTTGATTTGCACATTTTAATGTACAACTAGTTTAAGCAAAATATGTACGCAATACAATAATTTAATGCATAAGTTAGAGTATCCTAATAAAAAATTTAAGTGCGCAAATCATTTCTTTTCTGTATGTTTTAGTTGTATCATGATTGATTTGATCCTTCCAATATGTCCTCGGTGATCATAGTTTGATCTTGTTAAGTATTTTTTGTGATTAATATTTTTCAACTTTCCATACACAAAAAAAAAAAAGAGGAAAATGATCAACATTGGACTTCACATACACCTTCACAAGACCCACGAGATGTGATCCTTTAGGCTACTGGCAGTGGTCGGTCGTTGGAATGGTCGACCCACTGGTCGTGATCGGTCGAGCCAGTGTGGCGGGTTAGTCGTCATCGATCGAGGATCACAAATTCAACGAACTACTTTGAAAATCCGACCGATTTTTAGTACACACAATATTCAAAAAAAGTTACCGTTTGCAATTAAAAAAAATAATAATAATAAAACTTTACTACTTTACAGCTTTATAAATACTAACCTCAAATACACTTCTAAACACACAATTTCAAACAATAATTCTCTTAACACCTTCAAACACATTCTCTTAATTATGTCTTACGAGCTATTTTTTGGTTCTTCGTCTTCCAACGATGATGAAGAAGTTATGAGCGAGTTTGCGGAGTTTACGCAGTTTGCTTGGAACGAGTACCAAACGTCACTGTCAAAAGTTCGACGAAACTATGTATATAGGGATCATAAGGGTGCTCATAATCATTTAGTGGCGGTTTACTTCTCCGAAGACCCGGTGTATGACGAAAGAACATTCCGTCGGCGGTTCCGAATGAGCCTAGAACTATTCACACAAATTGTTCAAGAGGTAACCGATTATTCTCCTTATTTTCAACAAACTCCAGATTATATGGGCGTACTTGGTATTTCCCCATTGGTCAAGTGTACTGCGGCAATTCGTCAATAGGGATACGCGGCTGTTACTGATTCTCTTGACGAGTATCTGCAAGTGGCTACAACAACAGCCCGTCAATGTCTCCGTAATTTTTGTAAGGCTATCATGGAGTTATATGGTCCTGAGTTTTTGCGAAAGCCCGCGTATTCTGACCTTTAAAGAATATATGCTCATCACGAGCATAAGCATAAGTTTCCTGGGATGATGGGAAGTATTGATTGTACAAGTTGGGGGTGGGAGAATTGCCCAAATAGTTTGAGAGGTCAATTTTCTAGGGGTGATCACAGGACACATCCATTCATTTTATTGGAAGCGATCGCCTCCCAAGATTTATTGATTTGGCATGCGTTCTTTGGTGTCTCCGGAATGAATAACGATATAAACGTTTTACATCGTTCCCCTGTTTTCAATGATATCAAATCTGGGAAAGCACCGAATCTTCCATTCGAGGTTAACGATGTACCTTATAAAAGCGGATATTATCTTACTGACGGGATATATCCACAATGGGCCATTCTTATTAAGTCCATTTCAAATCCTTCCACGGGTGATGATAAAAGAATATTGTTCAAGAGGAAGCACGAAGCAGCAAGGAAAGATGTGGAACGAGCTTTTGGTGTGTTGAAGAAGAAGTGGAAAATGCTTAAAAGTTCCGGCTGGAGAGCTGTTACAACAGGATCTCCAAGATATTGTGTACACATGTACCATATTACATAATATGATCATTCAACACAAGGAGCGGGCGATATGTCCTACATGGTTCGAAGATGAGGGCCACCGTGATCATGATCCCTTAACGCATGAAGAATCGTTACTAGTTACTCATGAGATAATGGACCCAACAACTCATCTACACTTAAAAGCTGATTTGATCAAACACGTTTGGAGAAATCGTGGAAATCAAGTCAATCAAGAGAGTGAAGACGAAGACGCAAGTGACGATGACGATGATGATGAAGAATTCATGTAATGTTTTTAATTTTATTTGAATAATTTATGTAATGTTTTTAATGTTATTTGAATAATTTATGAAATGTTTTTATTATTAATGAAGTTTAAAATATTTGAATTTAAAAAAAAATTAACTTGGTCGCCACTGTGGCAACTTGGTCGTCGTCATGTTGTCGGAGAGAGAAAGCTGACGTGGCAGGTCGTCTGCAGGTCACCACTGCTAGTAGCCTTAGACCTACAAGAATTTACATTACAGTCAGTGAGAGTGATGTGAAAAATGTTTACGACGAAACTGAAAATTTTATGGCTTCAAAACATTCGAAAAGTGGAAGTGGTTATGGGAATAAGAGCTTGTTTGAACGTTGGAAGGAAACATGGATTGATGATGATTATTATCAATACGATGATGATGAGTACAATACATATGGTCTATCCGAAGAAAATAGACTTTTTGTGACGATTTGAACATCAAGCTTCGTGGTCGAAGGAAATAGTAGGTTATATTTGGTGTCGTGTTGAGTCAAATGTATCTAGTAGTAGTTGTTACTTCGTTTGTAGGAGTAATTTGCTTTGTTATGTTAGCTTTATTGCCTTTGTAACGGGCTGAGATGTGAGATTTCACCCACATCCTTTGTACTTGAACTTTTTTGAAGTAATCTATTCACCGAATTTAACATCCTTAAAAAAAAAAAAAAAAAAAAAAAAAAAAAAAAAACTCAAAGAGTTACAATTTATAATAGGGCAAATGTTATTAAAAAAAAAACATCATATTTGCTACTATTTTTTTTTTCTGGGTAGCGAACAAATTTTTTTGCTTTTATAGGCATTTTTTTGTTTTTTTGATCTTTTATAGGTACTGATAACTAGTGATTGCCATTTTACCCATCCAAATTACATAAATGGTCCCTGTGGGTTAAGAAAAATTGCATCCACCGTCCATAAGGTAAATTACATAAATGGTCCCTTCAAAAAAAAATTCACAATTTTTTTTCCGGAAATTTTTTTTTCAATTCTTTTTCAATTTTTTTTTCGAAAATTCTTTTTTCAAAAAAATTTTCGGAACTTTTTTGTCGAATTTTTTTTTCGGAATTCTTTTTCATAATTTTTTTCCCCATTTTTCTTTTTCGAAATTCTTTTTCAAATTTTTTTCGGATTTTTTTTGTCAAAAAACTTTTTTTCTGATTTTTTTTAATGAAATATTTTTTTTAGAATTGTTTTTTTGTCACACATGTTGAAAACGTATAAAATCGGATGAAAACGTAAAAAAAACGGATGAATAAATGTGGAAGAAACCTTAAGAAATCGGACGAAAACGTATAAAAACGGATGAAAACGTAAAAAAGGACAAAATTTGTAATGAAAAAACGGACGAAAACGTATAAAAATGGACCAAAACGTTGTAAAACGAACGAAAAACGTATAAAAACGTAAACGGGTCAAAACATAAGAAGTGGATCCAAAAAAAAGTTAAGGGACGGTGGATGCAATTTTCGCTAAAACAGAGGTACCATTTACGTAATTTACCCTACGGACGGTGGATGTAATTTTCGCAAATTCACTTGGCAAAATTGTCATCAAAAGTTTTCAGTACTCATAAAAGATCAAAAAAACGAGAAAAGTGTACAGAAAAGCAAAAAAATTTGTTCGATACCCAGAAAAACAAAGCAAGTATGATAATTTTTTAAAACATTTGCCCTTTATAATACTAACACTTCGTACGTACAAACATATCCCTAATATTAGGGAGGTGATTTGCATACCAAATAAATTGATGGGGACACCACAATATTAACCCTTAATGCATATGTTACAATATACCATTGCATAATTATAGTGTCCCCATCAATTTGTTTGGTGTGCAAATCATCTCCCTAATATTATGTGTGTCATATATAAGAGGACCCGGAGCACCCTCGTTTTGCTTGGGCGGTTTGCAAAACCCCGGCGGTAACACCGCCGCCGGTGGTGATTTTGTGGTGAAATTTTGTGGAACACGGTAATATAACCCGCTGAGCATAAAATCAAAAGGTACAAAAATTGGAACGTTGGGCTCTTTAATGCAAAAGAATGGAACGTTGGGCTGTACAAAAATTGGAACGTTGCAACAATAAATCCAAAAAAAAAAAATGTACGTTGCTATGTTTTAAAAAAAAAAAGAAAAAAAAATCCCTATATATAATTTCAACCACATCTAAACCCAAAAACTTAACTATATTCAACCTAAAAACACACCCATTTTCATATACTCTCCACACACAAAAAAATAATAATGTCTTCATCTTCCGACGAACTCATCATCCCACCTCCGCTACCCGATTTATCCACGGGTAGTACATGGCCCTATATACTAAAAGCGTTGCAAGAGATGGTAGCCCTTGAAGACTCGGGTAGCTCTAACGTTTTAATAAAATGTTAGTGTTTTTAATTAAATTGATTTTAGTTTAATGATTAAAAAAAATTTGGGAGGTATGAGATTTTATGGCCGCCAATGATTTAGGTTGGGAGGTATGGGATTTTATGGGTATGAGTTGGCTGAAGATTATTGGTGGAATTTGGAAAGTATCCATACCTCCCAACCATGACTCCTAGTGCCCTAAGACCAAGGGGTGCAAGCTCGCAGTTCCTCTTCGTTGAATGACATGGCAGCTCGTTGTTGCTCCTCACTGCACCATCATGCTTCTTCGTGGCTCCTCATAGCCAACCTCCTCGTCTCAAGGGAGGTATGTGTATATTCAATTTTTAATAAATTGATGGTGGAAATAAAGTATTGAGGCCCAAAATATGTAAATTTGTTATGTGTTTGAGAAGGTTGTTATTTGGTTTGTGTGCAAATCACTCTCCTGAATATAATGGTGATGTCATCACTCTAATGGTGTAAGTATATATCTATGGTACCAGTACAATTATTTTATGTCTTGGACTTTTAAATAGAACATGGTGTGACTCAAAACTGGAGAGGTATATTATTGTTTACACAGGTATTTTTTGACTGGTCAAACAAAACCAAAGGTTTATATATACACTAGCTTATTTTAGCATATATTTTACATTCTGTTAACGAAGATCAAATTGACAATTATGCATTGATTTATAGAGTGTTATGCATGCCTCATAGTACATATATATACCGGTTAATGACAGAAAAGATTTGTATCTGAAAACTTTTTGTTGCCAAAAGTTATATTATAAACAATTTCCAATAGTTACCTGAGAAAAATGATTCACTTAATTTCATACGAGAGTAATACAGTAAAAATACTTATTTTTAGAAATAAATAGAGATAAATATGAGGAGTTAATTTCATAAATGGTCCCTGTGGTCTGTCGGGTTTAACGGATTTAGTCCATTTACTTTTTTTTTAAAGGATCCTCTCCTTGTGGTTGCACCCATAACGGTTTTGGTCCCTTGACCAAATTTTCTGTTAGTTTGACTGTTTAAAGGATGAAATGACCAAACTACCCTCATATTATTATTATTATTATTATTATTATTATTATTATTATTATTATTATCATTTAAAAACACAAACACACAACATAATCAAACACTTCCAGATCCATCTTCATCTCCATCTTAATCTCATCTTATTCAAACACTTCCAGATCTAACAAACACACAACATAATCAAAGCAAAACAATAACACTAACAACTCCACCTCTTCATCTCCATCTTATTTAACAAAATTCAAAGAACAACAAAAAACCCACACCACCAGTTCATCCACACTAACATAAACACTTCGTCCTTGGTCCAAAACAAAAAGCTAAACGAAAAAAAAAAAAGAAACAGCAAAAAAATTAATAACTGTCCTTCGTCCTTGGCCATTTCCAGATGTCGAACTTCAAAACCTCGATACCCTTATCTGAATCTTGTTTCTGCATCTCGTTTATATACAACTCATCTTCACAACTAATAACCTTAGTAGAATGATTATGGACATCAGAATCATAAGCAAACACATTCAAATCTTTATCTTCATTTTTCCAACCTTCAACATACCTTAGCTCATAGCATATTTCCAGCAAGTAAACTCCTTTATGTACACAAACCTCATTTGGAAAAAATTATTACTCTTATTTGAGACTTGGCATTTATAAACACTTTATATGCATCTCTTTCACCATCACTATTTCTACAAATGGTAGCCCATTATTAAGATGTCTACCATGTGGCCACCTGCATCTATTGTCTTCCACCCAAACACATTACACGAGTGCTCATCACCAAAAGAAAAATCAAAAGAAAATAAACACAAACACTAACACCAATATTCATACTACAAAAATCAAACATCCCTATTAATTTTTAACCAAAATCTAATAAACACAAACACCCATATCTATCTTTACTCATATGTATAATAAAAAAAAACCCCGTTGATTAGATCCACTATAACAAAAACACGTTTAATTTGTGACTCACAAATGTAATAGAAAAAATCAATCTAATAAAATATAATCATAAACCTTTATTCATCTTTTCCTTCACCACATCACACCACTAAATCTCACACACCGCCCGCACACACACCACACACGCACTACACACACACGTGTTAGCTAGAGCAGATCCACACAATTCAAACACACACACGCACATAGATCGGTTGACTTGATGATGATTGTAGGGATGCCACTGAGATATGGTGATGTGATAGTTGTTGTGGTGTTAAAAGTTCAAGAGAGAAAAATGAAAGACAGATAGAGATGAGTGGGTGACGAGGGAGTGTTTATGTTTTTGTATGTGTTTGTGTGTTTATTGGTGTATATGACACAATTACCCTCCCATGTGTACGTCACATGACAAACTTAACGGTCAAACTAACAGAAAATTTGGTCAAAGGGACCAAAACCTTTATGGGTCGCAACCACAGGGAGATGATCCGTTAAAAAAAGAGTAAAGGGACTAAATTCGTTAACCTGACAGACCACAGGGACTATTTATGAAATTAACTCTAAATATGAGTGTATGCATGTATATATTAGGGTTTGGTTTGTGTGTCATACTCACGTGAAGACTTTTAATAATTGTTGGGTCCGTACGAATGAGCTTTTGATGCCTTCCATCCTTTTGAATCGACTTTTCGAAAGTGAAGAAATACTCATGGAACATAATTACGACAATGTGTCTGATTTAACCAAGGGTTTGAAATTTAAATGAGTAAAAACCATACTTAAAATGATGGGTGTTTAGGAGAATGTAATCATCTTTATCATTTCATGTCACATTTTTTGCGCAGTACTACTAAAAATATGCCATCATATATGTATTTCGTGCCGTTACCCATACTTTTTGAATCTAAAAACTAAACTCTAGCCAAATTTTGTGAGGTATCTTATTTGTATTGATTGTACAAGGGAAATATTTCTCAGTATCTCTTTATTACGAAGATATGTCATGAAGTGTGAAAGTTGATGCATAAAGCTATCCAATAATATTAACTTATCTTTATACATTATTGAAACTTGTTACATCACCTTTTATACCTTGAAGACTCCAAATGAGACTCCCATGTCTTTCATTCACACCTTACATAAAGGAACTTCGTACATACTTGATCTTTTGTCAAAACTCTTTTTCGATCCATTTGAGAGTCTTAATAATGGATTGGCATGATTACTAAAGTCATTATGTTAACTAGCTTGATTGCAAAATTATTACTAGCTGTAAACAACCTTATATAGGCAATACAGCTGATAACTTAACAAAAAGTTTCGACTTTCCACATGTAATAACAGACTAACATGAGTCTGCTTGTTTCCTATCTCATAGGCGTATTGAATTACTATTGGGCCTTAAACATATCCCTTTCATCCATTGGCCCAATATGTTTTGGGTTCAATGTAGCTCAACTTCTTTTTGCATGTTTAAAGACCCTAAAACTATTTCACATATGAAATTTTTGGTACAAACATGTTAGTACAAATTAGCTTCACAACATAATCGAGTAGTTCGACCTCCGGCTTGAGTTGACTCAGACCGAGTCGATCTCAAATAACTAACCAATTGTGTCCGTTTACCCCACTAATTATGTATTAATGCTCATATATTTCTTCTTAATTTATCGTTGATTTTAAGTTAGAAATCAACCACTTATTTTGGTGTTTCAAATTATTTCGACCAAACAGTTTTTAAATTTAAAAAAATTTACATGTTTCGTTCATGTGCTTTACCTAAAATCACACTCATCGTCCTTATTCAATTTTAATTACATCATTGATACTTAATATTCAAACTAGTTGCATCGATGGTCTTTATTTTGAAAAATAAGGATCATCTATGTAATAATTTATAGTTTTTTATTACATGAATAATCCTTATCGTTATTACATGAATAGTCCATATTTTTCAAAAATGGGAACTATCAATGCAAATAGTTTGAAAATTATGGATTATCTATGTTATTGAAACTGAATAGGGGTGACGAGTGTGATTTTGGGTAAACCATAGGCAAAAAAGGTGTAATTTTTTCTTAAATTTTAAAAAAATTACATGTTTCGTCCTTGTGCTTTACCCAAAATCACACTCGTCGTCCCTGATTTTAATTATACTAGTGATACCAAAATTTCAAACTAATTGCATCGATGGTCTCTATTTTGAAAAATAGGAATCATATATGTAACAATCTATACTTTTTTATTACACAGATAGTCCATATTTTTCAAAATATGCACTATCAATGCAAATAGTTTGAAAATTAGGGATTATTTATGTAATTAAAACTGAATAAGGACGACGAGTGTGATTTTGAGTAAATCATAGATACGAAATGCCAAACCCCCAAAATGTCGCAGCGAAAAGGTAACTGGGGGCGTGACGTTCATAACACAAAGACAAGATATAAAGAACGACCTATATATGAGCCGTTTGAATAATACACATTCGATTAAATAAATAAGTTTTAACAAGAACAAGTTTTAAAGGTACACATCACAAATGAAAAGAGTTTTAAGTTCACATCGAATGTCATAATAATGCAAGAAATCTTCATAATGGTGAGACCGCAACATGTGACTCTATAAGTGATGCTCCAATGCAATCCATGCAACAACGTCTAAAGACCTGAGAAATACATGCTAAAATGTCAACATAATGTTGGTGACTTCATAGCTTTAAGTAAATGTAAAAGTGCGGACCACAAGATTTTCGTGTGTGACCATTATAAGAAATACAACGTCATAGAAAAAATATTACTGTTGGGTCTGTCAGTACCCAAGAGTCCTTAAAACAGGATTTGGACACAAATTAGCCAAGTGTTAATCAACCATAAACACTCTTAAGTAGGGGTGGAAACGAGCCGGGCCGAGCCCGAGCCTGCCAGAGCTCGAGCTTGGCTCGTTTATATTCTAGAAAGCTCGAGCTCGTTTCGAGCCTAATATTTGAGCTCGAGCTCGAGCTCGGGCTCGACTAATTTGTATGATTTTTAAAGAAAACAAAGTTAAAATAGAGCTCGGCTCGTTAATTACATAAGGCTCGAGCTCGTTTACTACTTTTAAGCTCGTTTATACGTATAGACAATATATATACGTATATATTTCTAGGGCTCATTTAGGCTCGCGAGCCTATTCGAGCTTTTTTTATAGAGCTCGAGCTCGAGCTCGATTACTAAATGAGCCCAAACTTAGGCTCGAGCTCGGGCTCGAGCTCGTTTAGGCTCGGCTCGTTCGAGCTTTTTACTGATCCGATCCCGAGCTTTTCACGAGCGGCTCGGCTCATTTCCACCCCTACTCTCAAGTCACTGAGTGAACAGTCACTCAGTGAGTCATCTTCAGGATGCTTAAGACGAGTCTAAGAAGAAGGATTCACCTCTCAGGAAGGCGGAACTCCCTGAGTAGGACTTAAGCCAAAGAAGAAGATGATGGGTTCAGTGAGTATTGGACAAGAACTCACTGAACCCCAGTCTCCTCAACAACAATAAGTGATTGAAGACTGAAGGCATGAACTGAAGAACCTGAAGTCTGAAAGAAAGGCGGGATTAGGCAGGAAGAGTTTGAAGAGATAAGGAGAAGTCTTATCGGGCCAGAAACGAACCTTCCCTAAAATGGCTAAAAGTCAAGAAGTGTCAGAACTGACACTCGTAAGACTTTTAGGCTATTCCTATTGGTTCTTGGAAATGACAAATACTGTTATAGTTGTCAGACACGCTTGCTTATTCTTTTTGTATTTTAATCATCAGTGCTCTTTTATACTTGTGTATAAATAGGAACAGATTGAGAAAAGTGAAATAAGTTTTGTGCATTAAAAGCTTAGACTTTCACAAAACCACTTTTCTCCTTCAAAGAGTAACTGCATCCCTGAGATAGCTCAGTGGGTCTTTATTGTTGTCACTCAAGTATAACTTGAGTTTAGAGAGGAGAATACACCATACCTTGTTTATTCAATCCCAAGTGTTTATTCCGCAAAACACTTGGGTAATAGATTCTTTGATTGATTTCTAATAAGAATTTAAATATTGAAAAACTTGTGTTTTTATATTTACGTTTTACTTATCAGTTGTAATTAATCAATACATTAATCTCAGTCATAAACACAATTAGATTAACTTTGTAGTTACTTCTAAGCGTGTAAAGGGAACAACAAGTGGTATCAGAGCCTCTGGTTTATAAAATCTTTTCAAAAACTAAGAGTGCTCAAGGTTTTTAAAACCAAGATCCTACTATGGCTGATATTAATGTGCCCCAGCTTGTCGATAAAAAGGGTGGAAGCTTTTCAGCTGTTGCCCCCAGACTCGAAGCTGGAAAATTTAGCAAGTGGAAAAAGCGAATGCTTTGCTACTTGACTGGTATGGAACCATACTACATCACTTGTGTCAAAGAAGTTCCTTATGTCCCTAAGACTGCTGAAGGGCTAAACAAGCATGAAGCTCAATGGACCATAGATGAGAGAAGGGTGGTCAATCAAGACCAACGCCTGAAAAGCATAATTACATCTTGTCTTCCTTGTTAGTGCAAATATTACGATATTTAAACTAAACGGTTTCTTCGGTTTTAATAATGACAAACATGTAACTTGTAATGCATAACGAAAAATGTGCAAGTTATTTGTAAACACAAATCATTAATACATACTTACATCCACACCTCTCGATTTCTTAAGTATGCTTCAACAAAGTCGTAGATTTCCATCCCGACGTAAATCACTCAAGGTATGGACAAACAAATGTACTACTTGACAAATGATCAAAGGATTATATTTTTCTCTAAACTTCACATTTTTAAGGTGACAAAACCTTTCTTTCAAAAATATATCTTACAAATTATTTTTGAATTAAAAAGAAATGTTTTATTTTGAAAAATAAGTTTAAAAATCCCAACAGTCAATTTTCCCCCCAAAACAGCTCCAAACATTCCCAAATAAACCTTCCCCACTAAAAACAAACGGAGGAGCGTCCACGGTACCACTAAAGCACCGACGGCTCTACTAAATTTAGTGGAGCCGTCTGAAAATTAGTGGAGTCGTGCCTCTGTAACGGCTAGTTTTCCCCTTGCCTATAAATAGTGGACCATTTTACACTTCCAACTTGATTTTTCCAGTCAGTTTTCTCTGGTCTAATCCCTCCTCACTTAGAATACTTCCTTTGATCATTTAGAGAGTATTAGTTTGTTTAAGAGTGATCATTTCATCCCACCAAGAGATCCTCTTTATTCCTCTTCAAGTGCAAGAGAAGAACACAAGGTATCCAAGTAGATACAAAGTGTTGTCATTCCTCTCAAGTGCAAGAGAAGAACACAAGGTATCCAAGTAGATACAAAGTGTTGTCATTCCTCTTCAAGTGCAAGAGAAGAACACAAGGTATCCAAGTAGATACAAAGTGTTATAGTTGTAGGTAGAAGCACTTGTAACATTTGTTACACTCTTGATTGTATCATAGCATACATCAAGATCATTTTTCTTTTGAGAGTTTTTTAGGGAAGATCATTGTGATCTTATAGAGATATTGAATATCTCTAGTAGCCATTGGGCTAGTGTGTTGATCAAGCTGATCAAAGGTAGATAGGGTAGATTGAGTCAAGTGAGGGTTGATCATTGTGATCTTGTCGAGATCTTGGAGATCTCTTGAAGCTTGTGGGCTTGTGTGATTGATCAAGAAGATCAAGGGTAGATTGGGTAGATTGAGTCAAGTGGGAATAGATCATTGTGATCTTGTTGAGATCTTGGAGATCTCTTGAAGCCATTGGGCTTGTGTATTGATCAAGTGGATCAAGGGTAGATCAGGTAGATCGTGGTAGATTGGTGCTAGCTAAGATTAGCACTCGGCATTTAGCTTAGTGTCGAAAATTGGATAAGCGACGTGTACGGTTTTCTCCGCCTGAAGGGAGCTTGTTGATTAGTAAAGTAACTCTCGAGTTGGGTACTCGGGGAGTGGAGTAGGGCGAAGAGGAGCTTCGTGACCGAACCACTATAAATCACCGTGTCCGGTTTGTACCTTCTTATTTATCTCTTTACTTTCATTTCATTCTTTATCGCTTTATATTTATATTTGCATGACGTTTATGTTTGTGTGGCTAGTTGCTTATGTTATGTTGATTAAGTACGTGTCATGGTTTGATTGTGCTTGTGTTGTAATTTACTACATTCATCTCTAGATGTTATATGACCATAGTTGACACTTTTCATATTACGTCACACTTGATCGGGTGTTTGATACAAAAAGTTTTTAAGTTTTAAATGGAAATGTATTCACCCCCCCCCCCCTCTACGGTTTCCACATTCCTGACGATGTAATGGAATCAGTCATTAACTGTTCTACAGCCAAACAAACTTGGGATGACTTGATTAATAGCTTTGAAGGTCCCTCAGATACCAAGGAAAACAGGATCATGGACCTGAAACTTGAGTAAAATACTTTCAGGGCAAAAGAATCTGAAAGTCTCTGATGAGTGTGTAAATACTCATCATTTTATGCCCATTTTAGACCATAAAAATACTAAAAACAACCAAATACACCAAATTATACTGTAGATATCCTTGTTTTGTGTTTTTTATGTGTTTCAGGTACAAAAGGATTGAAAACGAGACAAAACAGGCAAAAACCGAGCACATGATTGGAAAGCCGTGAAAAGCTGAAGCCGGGAAAGGAAATTGCGAGTTTGGACCGGGATATTGCTCAAGTGTCAAAGTCAACCTTCAAAGAAATTCAATATGGCAGAATTGGCCCTCGGATATATTTTTCAGAAAATACAAGATTGGTCCCTGAAGTTTGAAACTTGGCAAAAGTGGTCCTTGAACTTTAAGTTAAATTCCATACCAAACCCTTTATCCCTTTAATCCAAAACAACTTATAACCCATTATCCCAATCCTTAAACCCAGCTACAACCCATCACCACCTTAACCCAATCCAACCCATTAAACAAAAGCCCAAAACCCACAACCCGGCTTTCTTTGTTTAGCTAAGATCTGGTCAAACGAGAAAGTCAAACCCACCTTATCCCTTCTTCTAAAACCATCAACGCGCCAAAATACCACCACCCTGACAACCCTCCACCTTCTCCCCGACAAAATTGTCCATGCTTTTCACCTACACACGCCTCCTTCCCCCCTCCTATCACTTAGCCAGTACTAACCCACGTGCTTAGTCTCAGCTAAAAAACCCACTTGGCTCAGTTTTCCCGCCAAAAATGAAATTGATGGATGAGATGAATTTGATCTAATCCAAGGGTGGGGATTTGGAGAGAAGACAGAGAAAAAGCATTTGGGATGGATATAAAAAGAAATGAAGACAGAGAGAGAGACTTGTCACTGCTTTAGACCACAATTCGTAGTGTAGATTTTTAAGTTAAATTTAGTTAAGTTCTATTGTCAGTTTAATTTCAAGAATCTTGTAACCTTCATTTCAGTTTAAGTTTAATTTCAAAAATCTTGTTCTATTTTCATTGTAATTCGAATTTTAATGTTGATTCAGTTGTCATTCGAATCTGTTGTTGTTCAGATTTCCAAAAGCCTTTGCTCTGTTCCCATTTAGCTTACATAAGTTGCATGTTAGCTTATTATTAGTTCCCTATTGCTAAATTCAGTTTTAATTTCAAGATTGCTCATTAGTCAAGAAAGTCAACAATAGTCAACGACTGCTTATTGCTTAATCCTAGTGCTTATTAGGGTTGTTTAGTGCTTTTTCAGGTTCTTACATAGTTGGTTAATCATTTGCTTTTCATAGTTTGTGCTTATTTTAGTCCGAGGTAGTCTATAATTCATAACAGTCATCATTAAGTAGTGTTTGGCATTGGGTCATAATGGGTCAAAAGGAGGTGTTCACTGTTGATTTGCCTTTTTTCTAAGTTTGTTCTTGCTTAATGTAGTCCAAATTAAGTGTTGTTGGAAGCTTTCCATCTGTTTTTATTGCTTTTGAGGTGACTAGTTTAGTTGTAAGTCATAAACTGAGCTAATTAGCTTAATCAAGCTATAAGCTAACCTGTGCCACCCCTTTAGTATTTTTAACTTCCTTTAGGTTCATTTAAAGTGTTATTCAGTGTTTTAGTTAGGAGTCTTTAGGCTTAAATTGGTTTTTGATTGTTAATGTTTCTGTCTGCACAAACCTGCACAGATATGTTCTAGCTCACATCTGTGCAGCTAATTTACTGCTTATTCTTTGAAAGTTTAGGTTTGATTTTTGGTTTATGACTAGTTCATAGTATGATATTGATTTGTTTTAGCTTATTTTTGCCTTTTGAGCTTATTCAGTAGCTTTAATTAGGTCTGCAAATTAGCCTTTAGCCCTGTTCTGAGCCTGCACTCAGTTTTTATGTTTTTAGTAATCTGATCTACGTCCAATTTAGATAAGCAATTGTTTGTATATTTTGGGCATTTTCAGTTTGTAGGTAGTCAGTAGTATGAGGTTTTAGACTATGCTTTTTGTTTCCCCTGAAAAGCTCTTTCCTAGCTTATAGGACAGCTGCAAAAGTGCTTCTGACTCATTCATTTCTGCCTTTAATTGAATCTGTTCAGCTGCTTAATTGCTGATTCCTTGTGCTTATTTATGCTTTTTCAGTTGTTTTATGCTTAAGTAAGTATGTTAATCTGTTTCTGAACTTGTGGTAGCTGTTAGTGCTTTAGTGCTTATTTTAGTGCTTATTTGTAACTGCTTATTGGCCCATTCTGCTTATTTGGGTTGAAATAAGTTCTAATTCCATTTTTCCTAGCTTCAGATTAGCTTAAAGTATTTTTGTGAAAATTTTCAGATTTTTCCCTTTTCATTTAGTATTTTTAATGTATTTTTCTTTTTAAATTAGTTTTTAATTCATATTAAATAAAATATAATTCAGAAAAATGTAATTATTTTTTTTTAAAATTTTCTTTTGTCATTTAGGATTTAGAAAAATTTAATTTGCACCCGTAGAGTTAGTGTTTCACTAATTTAACGTTTAGGCTCGGGTTTTCCCCGGTTTAAACGCGTTTTCAGTTTTCTTTACGTTTTTAATTGCGCGTTCCTTGGATTATAGTTTTCCTTGCCTTTTAAATCGTTTTTAATTTATGTTCATCAATTTTAGCGTAGAAACCCAAAATCCCTTTATTTTCCTTATTCAAACACGTTGCACGAATCGAGATCACGAAATTCCATTCATCCTTCGTTGGGGATAACGACCCGGGAATACAACTTCCATTGTATTCCTTGGAAATAAATATGTGTTGATTCCAGCGAATCAGTCTCTCTCAGACATATACCAGATACAAGACCCTGATAAATGAATTATCAAATGATGGTGTAGTTTTGTCTAAGCATGAGATCAATGTTGGCTTTGTCAACAGTCTCCCTGAGAAGTGGCTAAACTTCTCACAAGGCCTCAGGAATGCTAATCACATTCAGACCCTTGAGCTCCCTGAGATCTATGAGAAGTTTGTCTATGAAGACAACTTAATCTCTAGGAGATACCCAGACTCAAAGAAAGCTCTTGAGATCAAAAAGGCCCTGACCTCCTCACCCATATCAACTGCCTTTTATTCTAATGGTGTTGTGCAGGATTTTCAAGAGGATTTTGAAGATGAGATTGATGAAAGAACTAGTGATGAGTACCTAAATGATTTAAACTTGGAATTCCAAGAAAGGGCACTCCTTGCTAATTTAAAACGTTTTATCAAAAGAAATCAGTCTAACTTTTCAAAAGCTAAAGCAAATGAAACCACTGAATGTTTCAGATGTGGTAAAAAGGGTCATTTTGCTAAAGACTGTTACTCAAAAACCATCTCAGAACCCTCTTATAAATTTTATGGAAACAGTTCCTCAGGAACTAGCAAGTTCCAACCTAGAATGCTTCAGTCGACCCAACATTTTCAAAACAATAATGTTCAAAAGGGTCAAAAAGACTTTGAGGCTAAATATAGGAAAGCTAAGGCTAAACTTGCTCTTCTTGAAACTAATCCCTCAATGTCTCAGGCTGCTCAAACTTCCAAACATGTTTAGACAAAGAACAAGGTTCTTGTAGCAGAAGCTTATGACTGGGATGAAGAAGAGGTCTCCTCAGAATATGAGGAAATTAGAGTGAGTGCACTGATGGCACTTTCTGAAGGTGATCAGGTGGCTGTTGGAAAAAGCCATGCAAGGAATGGAGAATGAGTGAACATAACCATGAAGAAGGTAAATATTTTACTTTCAATGGATGATGATTCTAACTGGCAGTCCTATATAAATTATATTTGTGTAGATCTTAAGTTTGTAGAAGAAAAAAGGCTTAATTTGCTTTCAAAATATAACAATCTTGTGTTAGAATTGAATAAGTGTAGAGATGAATTGCTTGTATTAAAACAAGCCAAGTTAGAAACTATTACACTACAAATTCAAAACACTGAGATTTTGAAACAAAATCAAGCCCTTCAAAATGAACTTAACAAAGAAAAGGCTGTCATTGAAGGCTGGACTAAAAAGAACCCCAAAGTCTATGAAACTGTGAGTCTAATTCCTAGTGAAAACAAGAAAATTATAGGAATAGACCAACTCACTGAAACCCCCAGTGATAGTCACAGAGAAAAGACTTTTATTCCAGCAGAGAAAAGACTTTTATTCCAGCTGGCATATCTTCTGAGCAGAAAATGCAACCCAAGTCAAATGACTGGATTGTCAGGGATAACCCAGTCAGTATGTTACCAAACTTTGAGACTAGAAAAATCTTGCTTCCTGAAAGTCAGGCTCTGGAAAATATGCTTGGACTCACTGACCAACCCAGTAGTACTGATTCAGTCAATGAGTCTGAATCAGAATCATTTACACCACTCCCACCTCTGAATATCCTTCAGGGAGCTGCACCAAGCTCAGACCTCACACCATTGGTCTACTCTTAACATTCTCCAAAGGAGAAGCCAGGAATGGGAAAAACCATCCTGAAAAGGCAAACCCCTGAAGTCTCAGTTTATACTGATGACTCATCAACTTCAGTCCCTTCTGAAGTAAAAACAGAAAGCCCTGACTCAAAAATTGATCAGTTGGCTGAGCTTGTCAGGAAGCTGAGTGAGAAGATTGAATCTTCTGAGAAGCCTTCTCAATCCAAGATGAAGGAACCCAAATCAGCTTCCTCAAGCACCAAGCCAAAACCCTCCAAACCCCTGAAAAGGTGTGAGCTGTGTCAATATACCAATCATTTCACTGATAACTGCTATAGAATCCTTTATTGCATGATATGTAAAAAGGAAGATCACAGGACCTCTGATCACCAATCATACACAGCCACATCAAAGATGGCAAACTTTAAAGCACAGGCTTTAAAATATCCTTCTGATTCTAAACAGAAACAGAAACAAAAGGCCAAGCCTTTTGCACCTTGCCCTCACTGTGGCTTCAATGACCACCTTCCTAAGGATTGTCTAATGGACAACAGTTGTGAAATTTGTGGAGATCCCACTCATGACACATCAGGACATGAGAAGGTCATTCAAACCAGAAGAGGTATGACCAAGTCATCCTCACAGTCTACTGAATGTACCACAGCAATAAAATGGAAAACCTGTGGTAGCTCAGTCCAAACAACCACTGACCATGAATCAATTGTTTCCTTTAAGAAGGCTACTAAAGTCAAGCCCTCCAAGATTAGGGGTCCTAGAAAGAACTAACTCAGTTTACCATTTTTGCAGAGGCATGCCAGGGAGCCAATTTGGCATCTAGATAGTGGATGTTTAAGGAGCATGACTGGTGTGAAAGAGTATCTGCACAAATATGTAGAAGAACCAGGACCCAAGGTGGTATTTGCTGATAATTCATCATGTCTCACTGAAGGTTATGGTTCAGTAAACTGTAGTGGTATAGTCTTTACTAGGATAACTTATGTTAATGGTCTTAAGTACAATTTGATCAGTGTCAGTCAACTATGTGATGCAAAGTACATAGTTCAGTTTGATGATAAGCAAGGAACCATCTTCAATGCCAATAAGGAAGCTGTCCTTATTGCACCAAGAAGGCAAGATGTTTATGTGTTAGACATGACCAGTCTAACTTAGAATGGAACTTGTCTCTTTGCTAAGGCCAATGAAACCCTCAACTGGCTTTGGCATAAGAGACTCTCCCACCTGAACTTCAAAAACATAAACAATCTTGTGAAACAAAACAAGGTCCTTGGCTTACCATCTCTTGTGTTTTCAAAGGATAAACCATGCTCTTCCTGTGAAAAAGGTAAAGATCATAGAGCATCCTTTAAAACCAAAACAAACTTTTCCATCAGGAACTGCCTTCATCTTCTCCATATGGATCTCTTTGGGCCCATCAGTCCTAGATCCATTAACCATGAGAAGTATACTCTGGTCATTGTGGATGAATACTCAAGATACACTTGGGTTTACTTCCTGATCAAAAGGAGTCAGGCAGCTGAAACAATCATGTCCTTTGTCACGAACATTGAAAATCAAAATGATGTTAAAGTCAAACAGATTAGGACTGACAATGGAACAGAGTTCAAAAACTATGAACTTGAATGTTTCTGTGATGAGAAAGGAATTTCCCAAAAATTTTCCTCTCCTTACACACCTGAACAAAATGGTGTTGCTAAAAGGAAGAATAGAACACTCATTGAAGCTGCCAGGACAATGCTAAATGGATCAGTCCTTTCCAAACACTTTTGGACTGAAGCAGTCAAAACTGCCTGTTATACACAAAACAGATCCATCATTGTCAAGAGACATAGCAAAACCCCTTATGAGTTATTCATGGGAAGGATCCCTGACATCAGCTACTTTCATATCTTTGGGTGTCCTCTGTTTATTCATAATAACAAGGATCACTTAGGGAAATTAGATGCCAAAGCTGATGATGGATACTTCCTAGGATACTCTCTTATCTCAAAGGCCTTCAGGGTGTTCAACACAAGGAGACAGCAAACTGAGGAAACATTCCATGTTACCTTTGATGAGAGCACTGATACAATCAGTGTCTCTAACACCTTAGTGGAAGAAATAGGAATTGATGATTCATCAAGATACCCTCCTGATGAACATCATCCTGACAATGACCCTTCCACTCAATACCAAGCATCACTGAGTTTGTTAAAAGTGCAACCTACATGAACTTCAGAGTGTACCAAATGGATGTTAAAAGTGCATTCTTAAATGGCTCACTGAAAGAAGAAGTTTATGTTCAACAACCCCCTGGATTTGAAAGTAGTGAGTTTCCTGACTATGTCTGCAAGCTTAACAAAGCCCTTTATGGACTGAAACAAGCACCCAGGGCATGGTATGAAACTCTCTCAGCCTTCCTTATCCAAAACAAATTTGTCAGAGGCAAGATAGACAACACATTGTTTATCTACAGGATAAATAATGATGTCATACTTGTACAAGTTTATGTTGATGACATCATCTTTGGCTCAACAAGTTATAAACTTTGCAAACAATTTGAGAAACTGATGGCAAAGAAATTTGAAATGAGCATGATGGGAGAACTGACTTATTTCCTTGGACTGCAAATCAAGCAGACTGATAAAGGAACCTCTATCAGTCAAGAGAAATATGTCAGAAGCCTACTGAAGAAGTATGAGCTAAGTGACTGTGCCTCAGTCAAAACTCCCATGGTACCCCCAAACAACCTTGGTCCCGACCTTACTGAAAAACCAGTGAATCAAACTCTTTTCAGAGGAATGATTGGGTCACTGATGTATCTACTTGCATCAAGGCCTGACATCCAATTCTCAGTCTGTTTGTGTGCCAGATATCAATCTGACCCAAGAGAATCTCATCTCACAGCTGTGAAAAGGATACTCAGGTACCTGAAAGGTACTCCAAACCTTGGATTATACTATCCAAAATGTTCAGGCTTTGATTTTAAAGGATACTCAGACTCTGACTATGCTGGATGCAACATGGACAGAAAAAGCACCTCAGGCTCCTGCCAAATCCTTGGTGGGAAAGTAGTCGGTTGGAGTGCTAAGAAGCAACAATCAGTTGCCATGTCCTCAGCAGAAGCTGAATATGTTGTTGCTGCCAGTTGTTGTGCAAATGTACTCTGGATGAAATGTCAACTCAGTGACTATGGAATCCAGTATGTGAAAACTTAAATAACACTAAAGCACACACTTAATATAAGTTTTCTGAACCGTTTTTGGACTCTAGGTTGTTTAGACCTTGATCTAGGATAAACTATGATTAGCATAATGATAATATTGGCGGAATATTCAAATGAAAGAATCGATACTATCACAACAAGGTTTTGTCAAACTTTCTATTTGTTATAAAATCAGCCCCAATGCTATGTGATCAAATATAGCACGGTTACTCTACAACAATAACAGGGATCAAGGAAAACCTTGATTACATTGAGGCTTAACAAAACTAACAACATCAGACCGCTTGTCTGATGTTCCCACACACACACACTTTGGTGTTCATATGGTGACACACCTTTGATGGAGCTACCCTTAACCCATATAACCTTTGTTAGTCCTATAACCCCATGGTTGTAATAACAACCCCTTATCCTCTTTATATAATAGAGGAGTAGGGTTACACAAATAGATATTTGTTTTTCCTACTTGTGTCACTTGCTTGTTGAGTGTGTTAGTATCTTTCTATCTCTAACACTCAACTAGTTCTTTCAACTTTATTTATGTATCTAGACATGTTTCTGTCTTTATACATAAATATCCTTGCTACAAGATAAGAATCTACCCACTATATTTGACTTTTTGTACAAAAGATCTTTATCAGCTACAAAGTCAAACACGTCTGATCTCCACTAAGTAGTACCTTCTGTGAACCAGCAGTACCTTTTTGCACTAGCAATAGAATCGTTGCACTAGCAGTAGAATGAAAATACACTAGCAGTAGAATCAAATACACTAGCAGTAGAATGATTTATGCCTAGCAGCAGAATCTACTTGGTGTATTTTCCTTATCTTCTCAGCAATCTTCATGTTTCATTCTTCTTGTTTTGTATCATCAAATCTATAAAACTATAAATCCCAACAATCTTCCCCTATTTGATGATGACAAAACAAACACATTCTTGTACGAACTTCCCTAGACGAAGTAGAGAAATTGAGATAATTAAATCTCACCATGAATGAAACAATCTGTCTTCCCCTTAATCCATGCCATCCACCATAATATTTCTTCCCCTTTTTGTTATCAACAAATAGGGAATGTAAGCAGTAGAAACTTCCCCTATGGTGATGCACGAACATAATATGATTAAACACATCATAATATACTTCCCCTGAAATCAATGTGTTAACCATCTTCATGATTCTTCAAATCTGTAGGCTTTATATAATGATGAAGAAAACTAACCATTACTAACTTGATGATGAAGTGAAAGAAACCAACCTTGTGTCTTATATCTTGTACTAAATCTGACTTCGAACGTAAACCCAACTTCGATGTATAGGGAGACCGTAATCTCATGACAATAAACTCATCTTCTATGAGACACTGAGCACTACAATGTAACTCCTTTAAGTGTTTGTCATTTCATAGTCACCTGAACGAACGAACAAGTTATCTTTAAATTGTAACACCCACTTTAAGATATGATAAGAGCACAACCTTGAAAAATTCCACTTCATCTTCAAATAAGTAACAAGTAACCTTCTTCTCCAATAAGAAATAAAAACAAGCCTTTAAAACCTTTAAGAACAAAAACCAACTTCTTTTGTGTGTGTTTCTTCCCCTGTGTGTGTATTCCTTGAAAGAAAACCAAAAATTCAATCATACCTCAACTGTTAAATCTTCCTGTGTGTGCATATCTTGCCATCTAAAGCTTAGATTGAAGATCCCTCCGGCGAAAATCTTCCTTGATATGCCAAGAACCTTCAACAAAAATTTTAGCCCGATCAAACGGTTAACGAATGAGCTATAGCCTTTGCAAAACTGCTCTGCAGAAAGTTGCGAAAAATTAAGCAAAAACGAATTTTTCTTCTTTCTTCAACTAAAACCTTGTAACATCCCTAGATCCAGAGCCCCCCGCTCTGATACCATTTGTGAAAACTTTAATAACACCTTCTACTTATAAGTTTTCTGAACCGTTTTTGGACTCTAGGTTGTTTAGACCTTGATCTAGGGTAAACTATGATAAGCATAATGATAATATTGGCGGAATATTCAAATGAAAGAATCAATACTATCACAACAAGATTTTGCCAAACTTTCTCTTTGTTATTAAACTTAGCCCCAATGCTATGTGATCAAGTATAGCACGATTACAATCTAATCAGGGATCAAAGATCCTTGAGGCTAAACAAACCTAACAACATCAGACCCCTTGTCTGATGTTCCCACACACACTCACTGTTTGATGTTTTACATTTGTAACACACTTTGTGTTTTGAGTTCTAAGCACAGTAAAACACTCTGGTGATTAACTTCTAACCACACCTTTTATCTAAGGGTAAGATCTCCTTTTTATAGAACAAAGGAGATCATTACAAAGTTGATAAGTCTTGTCTACTACTTGCTTGTGTATGTCAGTCATTAAGATACAACATGTATCTGTGTTTACAACTTGTTGACTGAACACATATGAAAGATATTATCTACCGTATATAATTGACTCTTATACACAAAATATCTTTTTCATCTTTATCCATTAAGCAGTAGTATGAGTCACTCAGTTATCTTCTCAGCAGTAGCTTCTTTGCACTAGCAGTACTAACTGCTGCCTTCTTTGCACAAGCAGTACTAACTGCTACCTTCTTTGCACCAGCAGTACTAACTTAAGTTAGTACTGCTCGTTATAACTTGAGCAGACTTCAACAATACACTAGCAGTAGAATAAAATACTCTAGCAGTAGAATCTTTTATGCCTAGCAGTAGAATCTACTTGGTGTATTTTGCTTATCTTTTCAGTAATCCTTGTGTTTCATTCTTCTTGTTTTTGATCATCAAATCTATGAAATATATAAAACCCAGCAATCTTCCCCTATTTGATGATTACAAAACAAACACATTCTTGTACGAACTTCCCTAGACGAAGTAGAGAAATTGAGATAACTAAATCTCACCATGAATGAAACCATACTGTCTTCCCCTTAATCTATGCTACCACAATATCTCTTCCCCTTTTTGTTATCAACAAATAGAGAATATAAGCAGTAAAAACTTGGTGTAGCATATAAATGGTTAACCATCTGAACATTTAAGCTTCCCCTGAAACCCATATGTTAACCATTTGAATCTCCAATTCTGTAGGCTTTATGACTGATGAAGAAAACTAACCATTACTAACTTGATGCTGAAGTAGAATAAACCAACCTTGTGTCTTATGTCTTGTACTAAAACTGACTTCGAACGTATAGGGAGACCACAATCTCTTGACAAATTTAATATACGATAAGAACACAACCTTGAAAAATTCTACTTCATCTTCAATGAGACACTGAGCACTACAATGTAACTCCTTTAAGTGTTTGTCAATTCGTAGTCACTTGAACGAACGAACAAGTTATCTTTAAACGTAATGGAGACATTTAAGATACGATAAGAACACAACCTTGACAAATTCTACTTCATCTGAAAATAAGTAACAAATAACATTCTTCGCCGATGAAAAAAAATAAAAACAAGCCTTTAATCTTTTAAGAACATAACCCAACAATCTTCCTTCTGAGTGTGTGTTCTTCCCCTTTGTGTGTGTAAACAGAGAACTCCTTGAAAGAAAACCAAAAAATCAACCAAAATTGAATTTTTCTTCCTTCTTCTTTGACAAAAACACCTTGTAAAACCTAGATCGAGAGCCCCCCCCCCCCCCCCCCCCCCGCTCTGATACCATTTGTGAAAACTTAAATAACACTAAAGTACACACTTAATATAAGTTTTCTGAACCGTTTTTGGACTCTAGGTTGTTTAGACCTTGATCTAGGATAAACTATGATTAGCATAATGATAATATTGGTGGAATATTCAAATGAAAGAATCAATACTATCACAACAAGGTTTTGTCAAACTTTCTATTTGTTATAAAATCAGCCCCAATGCTATGTGATCAAATATAGCACGGTTACTCTACAACAATAACAGGGATCAAGGAAAACCTTGATTACCTTGAGGCTTAACAAAACTAACAACATCAGACCCCTTGTCTGATGTTCCCACACACACACAC
The DNA here is from genome assembly GCA_021014915.2 of Artemisia tridentata subsp. tridentata. Taxonomy (NCBI): domain Eukaryota; kingdom Viridiplantae; phylum Streptophyta; class Magnoliopsida; order Asterales; family Asteraceae; genus Artemisia; species Artemisia tridentata. Next base: position 456,571,575 of record CP139508.1, on the reverse strand, counting down.
TTTGGTGTTCATATGGTGACACACCTTTTATGGAGCTATCCTTAACCCATATAACCTTTGTTAGTCCTATAACCCCATGGTTGTAATAACAGCCCCTTATCCTCTTTATATAATAGAGGAGTAGGGTTACACAAATAGATATTTGTTTTTCCTACTTGTGTCACTTGCTTGTTGAGTGTGTCAGTATCTTTCTATCTCTAACACTCAACTAGTTCTTACAACTTTATTTATGTATCTAGACATGTTTCTGTCTTTATACATAAATATCCTTGCTACAAGATAAGAATCTACCCACTATATTTGACTTTTTGTACAAAAGATCTTTATCAGCTACAAAGTCAAACACGTCTGATCTCCACTAAGCAGTACCTTCTGTGAACCAGTAGTACCTTTTTGCACTAGCAGTAGAATCGTTGCACTAGCAGTAGAATGAAAATACGCTAGCAGTAGAATCAAATACACTAGCAGTAGAATGATTTATGCCTAGCAGCAGAATCTACTTGGTGTATTTTCCTTATCTTCTCAGCAATCTTCATGTTTCATTCTTCTTGTTTTGTATCATCAAATCTATAAAACTATAATTCCCAACACAGTATAAGATGGTTCCCATCTTTTGTGATAACACAAGTGCAATTGCCATCTCAAACATCCCTGTTCTTCATCAGAGAACAAAACATATTGATATTAGATATCACTTCATCAGGGACCATGTCATGAATGGTGACATTGAATTACACTTCATTCCTACTGAATATCAGCTAGCTGATATATTTACCAAACCATTGGATGAACCAACTTTCACAAGACTGAAAGCTGAACTAGGAATGTTGGATATTGAGAATCAGTCCACTGATTGAATTCATCAAACTAGGTGTAAATTCTGAAAAACCCCAGGTCCCTGACTCAATGTGTACCCCAGTGAAAAAGATCACTGAATCACCTTCCCTGAACCCCTCCCTAAATGATAAAGTCATTCAGGGCCCTCAAGATGACATTCAATGCTAACTTAAATGCTCTAAGTATCTAGTTAGTAAATGTCCGAGGTTGGTAACTGAATTCTTATTTAATATAAGAATATTTGTTCTTTTGCCCTTCTGGCATGCACCTTGGTATGTGCTTATTCACATACCTTTTATTTACCAAATTGAGACTAAATCGACCAAAAACTAACCAAAATGCCAAAGATATTTGTGTTTTTGTGTTTATGTTTATGCAGGTACGGATATTGAAAGAAAAGGACAAAAATCAAGAAAAATTCAGAAAACACGAGCACGAGATTTGGGAAGAGAATTAAAAAGCCGAAGCCGGGGAAGCAAATTGCAATATTGGATCAAAGATATGCTCATTCAGTCAAAAGTCAACCTTGAAGAAGCAAAGATTGTCAAAAATAGCCCTTGGATAAATTTTGAATAAATGGCAGAACTAGTACCTGAAGTTTCAGAATTAACACATTTGGTCCTTGTCACTTTATCCTTAACCAAAAACTAAACTTAAACAAAACCAACCCTTTTTGCTATTATAAATCCAAGTCCAATCCACAAATCCCTCAGCCCAACTATAAAGCCCATTTCCCACTTAAATAACCCGGATATCCCTTCCCAGTTCAAAACTAACCCGTGAATCCCTCCTTTTACCCTTGACCTAGTCCAAAACAAGATAATTAACCCTCCCATGGTCAACAAGTCCAACTCTCAGTAAACAAAAAAAAAATCTAAGCTCGCCTTTTCCCCTGAGAATTTACTGTTTATCTTCCTCCTTCCCTTTCACCCGTACAACAAAATTCACCCGAGCCTTCTAGAAACCTGCCATGTCAGAAGGAATGACAACATAATTCTCCACGCTGGCAATCCCAACTTCTCCCATTGGTTGAAACTAGCTGGCACATGATCCAAGGGCCAAAAGTAAAGGAAATGATGACATCTTTCAATCAAGAGTTGACAAGAGAGGATCTAGGAGCTTCCCAGAAACCCTAGCTCCTCAGCAGGCTATAAATAGCCCCACTCACCCACAATTGAAGCTGTTAGTTAGTAGGTTAGGATTTTTAGGGTTTAGTTTTTAGGAGTCGTGTAGAGTAGAGGATGGGTTATGTTAGCTTATTGTAGCTTATTATGTAGCTTATTGTAATCTCATTCTCAGTAACTAGTATTGCAATCAATTTCAGTTTCAAAAAGTCAATGTAAGTCAAACTGCTTAATTAGCTTAATCTACTGCTTATTTCTCATTTCTAGTGCTTATTTCCCTTTTCCTAGCTTACTTATGCTTATTTTGTTCTATTGATGATATTAGTTCTAGCTTCAGTGATAAATTTTGCTTAAAAAAAAAATCTCAAAAAGTCAAATAAGTCAACATTGCTCATTAGCTTATTGATGATATTAGTTCTAGCTTCAGTGACAAATTTTGCTTAAAAAAAAAATCTCAAAAAGTCAAATAAGTCAACATTGCTCATTAGCTTATTTTAGTCCTTATTCTTAGCTGAGAATTGCCTTTAGAACTTAATACACTTAGTTTAACATCTGTGTTTCCAGTCATAGCTTAATTTGTCTTAATTGGCTTTATGTATCTTAAAACAATTTTCAATAGGAGTGTTTTGGTTAAAAACCAAAATGGGTCAAAAAGCGGTGTCCACTGTTCATAAGTCATTAAGCTAAGTTGAGATTAGTTGAATTCAGTCAGTTGAGCTTGTTTTAAGTTATATTAAGCTTTGTCAAGTAGATTAATAGGATTTGAGTTGGTCTTTTGATCTCCTGAGCTTTCAAACAGTGAGATTGAGCTTATTAACTCAAATCAGTTAAAAGCCCTTTCTAGCCTAGTTTTAAGTTCAAATAAGTCTCATAATTCAGTTTTTGTTAAGTCTTAAATGGTTTAGAGTCAAATTGACCATTTCCTAGTTTCATAAGAAGTCTGCTCAGAACCTTTTTTATGCACTACAAAAAAAGGCTTTCAGAGACTGAATTTCTAGGGACTGATATATCAGTTGCTGATACATAGCATCGGTAACTGAGGTTGTGTTTGTTTCGGCTCATTCAGATCTGAATACGTCTGAAGTCTGATTCGGTCAGACATTTTCAGATTCAGACTGTTTGTTTATTCAGACATCTGAAGTCTGAATACATCTGAATAGGGTCTGATTCATTCAGACATTTGAATATGTCTGATTACATCTGAAAAGCTTAAACTTTACACCTACTTCTTTTCAATCCTTATCTCCTCATCTTGGTCTTGATTTTTTATTAATAATCATGAATGGAGGGTCTTTTAGTTTGTTTTATAGCGAAAGGATTGTTTTTTGTTTATTCAGACACTTTATAAAACAAACAGACTAAAACAATTCAGATTCAGACTTTTGGACCACTAATTCAGATTCAGACGTGGTATTCCGATTCAGACATAAAATGTCTGAATAAACAAACAGCACCTGAAACATCAGTTACTGATACTTTTAAGGACTGTCCTTTTATTGACTGATTGCTGCGACTAAAAATCAGTCCTCGATTCAGTGATCCCATATCTGAGACTAAATTTCAGTTACTAATATGCCTGTACGGGAAAAAAATTTGAAGGCAAATTTGTTAGTGACTGAATAAGGGTGACAATTCAGTCCCTAGTACATGTACATCATATCTAAGACTAAATTTTAGTTACAAATATATTTGAAAAATAAAAAAATTTGGCGGAAAATTTGTTAGTGACTGAATTATAGTCACATTTCGGTCCCTAATACATGGAGATCATAGCTAAGACTAAGTTTCAGTTACAAATATGTCTACACAATAAAAAGGTTTGAAGGCAAATTTTTTAGTGACTGAATTTCGGTCACAGCTGCGTCCCTATTACATGGACATCATACCTAAGACTAAAATTCAGTTACAAATATGTTTGCGCAATAAAAAAAGTTTGGAGGGAAATTTGTTAGTGACTGAATTTGAATCACAACTCAGTCCCTAATACATGGACATTATAGCTAAGACTAAAATGTATAAAAATAGATTAAAACGTTTAAAAACGGACGAAAACTTATAAAAACGGCCGAAAACGTTTAAAATCATAAGAAAACGTATTAAAACAGACGAAAACGTAAAAAACGGACGAAAACGTATAAAAATGGACGTAAACGTAAAAAATGGACTAAAACGTATAAAAACTTTAAAATATAACAGACAAAAACTGATGAAAACATAAAAATACGGATGAAATCGTATACAAACGGACGAAAACGGATGAAAACATATAAAAACGGACTAAAATGGATGAAAACGTATAAAAATGGACGAAAACGTAAAAAAAGGACAAAAACGTATAAAAACGTAAAAAAGGGAAGAAAATGTATAAAAACGGACGAAAACGTGAAAAACGGACGAAAACGTATAAAAACGGACAAAAATAGATAAAAACTGACAAAAACAGACGAAAATGGATTAACGACAGAATATACGGTTCTATATATTGTAATGTACTACACTTGTTTTTAAGACCTACATATATTTGTATCGTTGTTAGTAATTGTAAGTTTGTATATAAACCTATTTACGGATTGCTATTTATGTGTAACACTTAGGGGTTCACGCACGAAACCTCGGATTATACCCCCGTGACGTGGGAACTCGAGCAAAATTCAAGTTTCAGACGTTCATAACATCTTTAGTATTCACCGATAGCTTTCATTTTGAGTGTTGACAATTTAAGACGTGTAATCGAGATAATGACATCAATCAGTTGCTTCATCGAGTGCGACATACCTTTTAAAGAAGAGAAAATGCCCAAAATAGGCCAAAAATATTCCAATATTTCAAGACTTGGCCACAAACCACAACATTTTCCCATTTTGTTCACGCTCAACTGCTCGACCCCATAAATTTATCGACACGTGTCATTCCATTATTTTTTTATTAATACAAATTTGGCCCACAATAGTACCAATAAAATATTAATATACATTTTGGTCCCTGTAGTTTGCTTGGTATTTCATATTTGGTCCTTGTGATTATTATTATTATTATAAAAATTCGAAAAAACTTATAAAAATTCGAAATTTTTTTAAAAATTCGAAAAAATTAATAAAAATTCGAAAATTTTATAAAAATTCAAAAAAATTAATAAAATTTCGAAAAAATTTATAAAAATTTTAAAAAACTTATAAAATTCGAAAAATTTATTAAAACTTCGAAAAAACTAATAAAAATTTGAAAAATTTATAAAAATTCGAAATTTTTTTAAAAATTCAAAAAAACTTATAAAAATTCGAAAAATTTATAAAAATTAAAAAAAAATTAAAAATTCAAAAAAAATTTTAAAATTTGAAAAATATATAATAATTAGAAATTTTTTTAAAAATTCAAAATAAATTATAAAAATTGGATTTTTTTTTAAATTCAAAAAAATTTATAAAAATTCGAATTTTTTAAATATTTCAAAATTTTATAAGTTTTTTCGAATTTTTAAAATTTATTTGAATTTTTATAAATTTTTCGAATTCAAAAATTTTTTCGATTTTTTAAAAAATTTTCTTGTTTTTATAATTTTTTTCAAATTTTTCGAATTTTTAAAACGTTTTCGAATTTTTAAATATTTTTCGAATTTTTAAAAAAAAATTTCTAATTTTTATAAATTTTTTCGAATTTTTAAATTTTTTTCTAATTTTTATAAATTTTTTGAATTTTTATAAGTTTTTTTCGAATTTTTAAAAAAATTTCGAATTTTTATAAATTTTTCGAATTTTTATAAATTTTTTCGAAGTTTTAAAAATTTATCGAATTTTATAAGTTTTTTAAATTTTTATAATTTTTTTGTATTTTTATAAATTTTTTTGAATGTTTATAAAATTTTTGAATTTTATTAATTTTTTCGAATTTTTATAATTTTTTTCGAATTTTTGTAATAATAATAATAATCACAAGGACCAAAAATGAAATACCAAGCAAACAACAGGGACCAAAATGTATATTAATATTTTATTGGTACTATTGTGGGCCAAATTTATATTAATAAAAAAATAATGGAATGACACGTGTCGATAAATTTATGGGGTCGAGCCGTCGAGCGTGAACAAAATGGGAAAATGGTGTGTTTTGTGGCCAAGTCCTGAAATATTGGAATATTTTTGGCCTATTTTGGGCATTTTCTCTTTAAAGAAACGACTATTACGTTTTTACCATATATAATAAGTCGTGGGGCCTATAGCAATCGTCAATCTACTATACTATACACACCACTTCCATTCAAGATAATAACAAGAAAGCTGCATATAGGCATATAGCCAATCAACGCACTCTACTTTACACACCACGTATAAAAAACATCATATTGCCTTTACGGGTTCTCACACCTCTAAAGGTTTCCTTATAAATACTATACCATTTTCTCGAAATGGATCAAGCTAATCCCAAGCAACATATCATGCCTTGGGAACTCCACATTCAAGTCTATTATCCTCTAGGGTAATTGACACAAACCAACTGAGTCGACTCGTGAGCGTTACCCCAACTCGTGACTCTTGTCACATTTTGGGGTCTTTACTGAACGTGGGAAACCGAACGGTCAACCAACCCAAACCCTCAATATATACCATATGTAATTGTTGAGTTTATCCATATTTACTTTCATCTATGTGTATGACTTGATTTTATCCATAGGATGAGCTTTGGATGTTAAGTAATTTTACATTGATATTTATATTTTTAGACGCCTCACGTATGAGTGATTAGGGATACACAAATGTCACTAATTGGATAAACGCTTGTTAGACTATTAGGTTAAAGTAGCTAGTTGTAAACACTAAATTAATAAATAGCTAGATAACAACTAGGATTAGTTTGTATCGCAAATGAATCTCAATGATTAGCTGAGAACTTAATAAGTGATTAGCAAACCATTAACACCCTGTTCAAATCGGCTACTAATAGACGTAAGAGTTATAATTGTATTATATTTAATCTTAAAATAAGTTACTTATGAATTGTCACAAAATTTAACTTCAAAATAAAATTATTAAAAAATTATTACCTGTTATAATATCTGGCTAAACCCCGTGCGTTTATGAGTTCTAAAACTAATCGGTTTATAAAATATAGGAGTATAAATTAGATTCTATAATACTTCAAAAGAAAATAAAATTTCCCTCTCTCATTTTCAGTTTTCCCCGCTTTAACTTTTCCCCAAAAGTCAAATTATCCCTACATCCACTATCCAACTATTAAGCGACCTTACATCTCACATCCACAAACTTATCATCTTCATTTCCTCTCACATTATCTCTTTTGGTCTTCAAACAAACCAAATTCGCTTGACCGTCTCCGTTATCGATCATTGCACGTCACCACCCAAAGTCGTCAGTCACATCCTCACCAGTCAGCCACCAGACCATGGCGATTCATAATCATGACTCCCGATCTTATGTCATATATCCACAAATAAGGTATTGTAACGTGTTATATATTTAATTTAATCATCAATTTGAGGTCTTTATGTGTCAATTTCGTGTTTGGGTGATTTTTAGGAATTAGGGTTCATGTAAACCCGAATCTATATGAGTTTGAAACATGCTTTTTTATACAATTGATGCTCACCACAAAGTATTCTCGTGTATATATTCTTGTTAAATGCTTAATTTCCAAGAACATGTATCTATTTATAGAATTTTTTAGATCTTGATTTTTGCGGCTAATATGTGTTCATAATCTTATTTAGTTTTTCGTAATTTTCCACCCTATATACAGCTTGTAAGCAGATAATTCGCAAAATGTTGATAATCCAAAACTGATAATATGTAAAAGACAATGCTGAGTTTATATATGCTCCATGGTTCAAATTGACTCAGCTACCTGCTAAGGATAGTGTCTACTCATATCGAGCTAGGTGGAAATATTTACAAAGTAGTACTTTTTTAACCAACTGAGCTATGGTGTGATGGCTTGCCTCGAAGTAGCTGCCTGCTAGGATTGTATCACTCAACCCATAAATGTCTAGTTGACCTGTCAAATAGGCTTTTGGAGAAATAGGTAATAGGTTCAATCCCAACTCCGCAAAAGGTCACTGGAGAAATTGGGTATGTGAAGACTCCCACGCTCCCAACCACCAGGTTACCTAAGGGTTAGGGTTAACCAACTTTACTACACTATAAATATATGAAAGGGGTATTTGGGATTGCTTACTTTTTTAGCTTATGCATATTTGACCCTGGATAATCAGATAACTAGAATCAGTTCTCACAAATCCGAAACAGATTATTTCACATATTATCAAATTTTTGTTTTGTGCATCTAGAGATTTAGTTTCCACGAGTTGAAGATGCCTAAATTAGATAAATTATATTAAGAATAACTTATTTTGTTGAAAGAACCGGCCTTAATATCTAGGTAACTGGGTCGATTTGAGTTTGAGATCAGACATTCAAACTTAATAGTATTTGAACTAAACGTAACTTCAAATTCTGTTACTATCTAACAAAATATTTGTGGTATTGATAATATAGGTAGCTCTGCTTATCGTATTTGTTGCTGAAAAGTATTATCTACTAAGTGAAGTAGCGGTCTGACGTGAAAAAGTCAAAGAATGTACTAATATACATGATATGTGTCTAAATACACATATATATTAGGGATAATTATTAAAATGCCCCGGTTGCCCAAGTGCTAAGACTATCCGCCCCGGTTTCACAAAATTCTCCCCTTAGACCAGGGCAACTGATCCGACGATCCACATGATGCCACGTCACCGACCAAAATACGTAGTGTATTTTGGGCAACTTTTGATTTTTGGGCAACCTTATATTGTACAAGGGGGTTTTTTGGTCATTTTACTTATCTATACCTCTCTTTCTCTTTCTCTTATCTGTATCTCTTTATAACACCTAACACACCACCACTACAACTCCCTCCCCACCCCAATCCCTCCATAGCCAAACCCCATCACCACCGAATCCCCACCGCCGCCGTAACCCTCCACGACATCATTCACAAGTTTGCTGATGGTACAAATTTCATATTAAAGAAATATAAATACAACTTTGTACTTTACTCTTTTCAGGGGGAAAGGAGCTTGCTTCTTTGAATGGTTTAGATTGAAGAATAACGGTTCCAAGGAAAAACTACATTCTGATGGTGAGTTTTTACTTTTTAACTTGTAATATTGTTGCAGTTACAACTACACTTGACTACCCTTATGACTTACTACACAAGTGACGACTATATTCTTAGCAGAGCATTCAGATTTAACTTTAGAGGATGTGGAAGGATGTGTGGAGCTTGTTTATACACCGGTGCGAGATGATGGAGTTAAAGGGAGCCGAAAGAGTATTGTATCTGGTCCGATTGCACCTGGTGAGTACAAAATACATTTGGTTGTTTGTCTGATTGGTCTGTACATGATAAGTAAAAAATGTTTAATGACAATTTCTGTGACTCAAGTTTGCTGCTGCTGGTGTTGAAAGAAATTGTCAAGAAGGCAGCTTTTTTTCTTCCCACTATTCGACCAATATATATTGGATCATGAATACATCTACAATTTAATATGTATATTGTTTACAAGCATGTGTTGTAACATTGTACCACCCAGGCATTTTTTTTTATCACTTATCTAATAATTTCCTCTTCAGCTGATCCTGTGGGTTTGGAACTTCAAGTTCCTGATTGCTGTGAGGACACGATTGTGATTCCTCTGAAGACATACTTTGGTGGACAACAAGGGGATGGGACGTATATTTGGTACAAAACTCACTCCAAACTTGATGCATCTGCTTTCATGGATATATCAGATGCTCGTGAGGATGTGACTATATGCGGGAAAACATTGTAAGTTTTGTGGAACTAATTCCCCATAATATTTCAACATCTTTTTATTTTCTATTGTTATGCATTCCTTTGGCTAACTTTTTTTATTTCTTTCCGCAGAACATACACTCCATCACTGGAAGACGTGGGTGCATATTTGGCTTTGTATTGGATCCCAACTCGTGCAGATGGAAAATCTGGAGAATCTTTGGTTTCCATTTGCAACAATCCTGTAATTCCAGTTAGACTCATGTTCCTCTGTTATGTATTTGCTTAATCATGATACATCTATAACATATTCATGTCATTTGTTGTGGCAGCTCCTCCTGTAGTTTCCAAAGTTAGCATAAAGCAACTTTCCTTGAGCACTTATTCCGGTGAAGGAGAATACTTTGGTGGTTATGAAGGATCAAGCATTTTTAGTTGGTACAGAGAAACTATCGACGGAACAACTGTTACAATTGATGGTGCCAACTCTAAAACATATGAAGTCACAGATTCAGATTACAATTGCAGATTATTGTTTGGGTAATTGCCTCACCTTTGTTGTTATTCACTCTTAATATTTGTGTATACACTTAATTATCAAACTTAACAAATACTCCTATAGGAAGGTTTAATATATACTGCTTAGAATTTTCTACACATTTATGAAAACTTAGTCTCTGCATTTTGAAGGTATACACCAGTTCGTTCTGATTCAGTTGTTGGAGACGTGAAGCTTTCTGAGCCAACTGATTTGATTTTCCCAGGTATCAATAGCATGTTGTAGTCTTGTTGCTTTTCTACTATTAATGTTTTTTGTAGTTTCTTTTTATTGAATTTACTTTTCAATTGAAAATTTCATATATCTGCTGCATTTCAGAGCTTCCAAGAATTGAGATGCTTGCTCTTACTGGTAAACCAGTTGAGGGAGATGTACTGACTGCTATTGAAGTTATTCCAAAGGCTGATGTGCAGCAGAACGTTTGGCAAAAGTACAAGAAACATGTCAGATACCAGTGGTATAACTCTACACCACAAAATTATATGTAATAGACTGATTTTACATACATTTTTAAACCTTAGCAGAGTATTACTGAACCATAATGTAAAGAATTTAACAAAAAATATTCATTTTGAAGCGGTACGGTTATAATTTGAGTATTTGCACATATGTTGTATTTCCTCTTTTACTTTCTTTATTTTCTGTTTTCTGTATGCGTCTTTTCTGTTTTCTCTTACATTTCACAATATTGAGTACTTACCTTCTTATACTTTGTTATGTCTCAAATTAATATATTTTTTTTTATGGTTCCTCTTTGGCTAAACAGTGGCTGATGTGCCAAGTAGCAGTGCAGGTCTCTTGAAGCAGGACAGGCTCAGCCCAGATAAATATTCTTATTCAAATAAATACGCGGTTCTATGCATTAAAAATGCTCTTCGGTGACTTTCGGCCAGTTTGACTTGTATATTTTCTAGGTTAAGCTGGTTCGAGTGACCAAGAGAGTACATGAGGCATATTTTGCGCGGCTATATCTAACAAAGGTATAGGCTTTCAAAGAAACTAGCATGCTGACTAATAACATACTAAAGTCGATAATGAGTACAAATGACATTTTTGTTATTCGAACGTTAGGTGGATGCTGAAAATGATTGTGTTAGCTTTGATCTTCGTCCCTCTGATGCCATCAATATTGCTGTAAGGTGTAAGGTATGCCGTCATGATTTATGAACACTTGATTTCAAGTTATGTATAATTAAAATTAGGAATATTGCGGACAAATATGTGTTACGATTTTTAATTTTAGTCATTCTCATAGTGTCATGGCTACTGGTTCAAATTCAGTAGACAATTTCTTTTTAACTTGAAATATGGCTACAGAAAGTTGAAGTTACTATAATATCCTTGTAGGTACCAATACAAGTGAACAGGTTCTTGGCACAGAGTGATGGGATGAAGGTTGTTGAATCTGCAAAGCTTTCGTTACAGGGTTCTCCAGATGGTTTGATTTTTAAAGAACTTGACCGGTAAAGTATACCTATTCATTTCCATTTATTTTGGCTGGCAAAATTGAATTACATCTTCTGAAATGAAAACTATTTGACAAATATAACTGGGCATCATAATTTATCATGAAGTTCAGTATGTCATACTTTTATAATTTGGAATGTATTTACTCTCTTAGGAATGATTTGTTACTACTATGGAAGCATAAATAGTTACTTAACAAAGATTGCAACTTCTTTTCAGACCTAGTGGCCAGCCTTGTGTTGAAACCAAGGAGTTTAATCTTGTTCGAAACATGCTTCTTGCCGCTGTTGAGGAACGCTATAGAGATGCAGGTCTACTACTGGCTATTCCATTTCTGTTGGGTCTGAAATGCTGCTGATTCGGAGAATTACAACTCTGCTGGATAGTTATGTAACTCTGCTGATTAGCACAAGAACTCTGCTGTTTTGGTAACTCTGCTGTTTTGGTATAATAGGCACATTGTAACTCTACTGCTAGCTCACGAAGACTCTGCTGCTAGAAGGATTACTCTGCTGTTTATTAATTATGTAAAGTATGTTAAGATAAGTATAGAAAAGATACGTATGAATATTTTTCTTGTATAGGAAGTCTTGTAAACCGACTAGGACTCCTTACGCTATAAAAGGAGGTTCTAGGGTTAGAGTTAGACATCGATTGATTGGTAATCTTAGCATACGCATTGTTTTACACTTCAAGGTTTCTTGTAACCCTATTGCTATTCAGAGCAATCGTATTAATATATTGAAGTGTTGTTTGATAATTCGTTTGTGTTTATTCTTCTTAAGATCAAATATTAGTTTCCGCATAATATTTGATATACAACTCAAGATCAGTTTCTATACCGATTACCTTAGATTTATCTAAAGTAATTAATAAGATCGTGAAGCTCAACTGGGATCAACAAGTGGTATCAGAGCTTGTGATCTAGAAACTGGTACCAAGAAGAATTTCTAAATTCTAGATTTGCTTATCATCACTGTAAGCAATGGACTCCGACTCTACACACATGGTTACTGCATCAAGGGTTCCCATGCTCAAGCCTGGAGAGTATGAGATCTGGAAGATGAGGATCCAACAGTACATAAGAATGGTTGATTACTCACTTTGGGAAGTTATTGTTCATGGAGACACTGTGCAAACCACGACTGCTACTGGATCAGTCTTGACTCTCAAGACAAGTGAGGAGAAAGCACAGAGAAGATTGGAAGTTAAGGCTCACAGTATTCTCATGATGGGAATACCTAATGATTATCAATTGAGCTTTAATCATATTGAGTCTGCTAAGGAGTTATGGGAAGCAATCGAGCTTCGATTTGGTGGGAATGAAGCTACAAAGAAATCAAGAAAGAATCTACTGAAGCATCAGTTTGAAACTTTCACTGCTTCAAATTCTGAGGACATTGAAGGAACTTATGATCGACTTCATAAGCTAACCAGTCAGATGGCTCTGTTGAAGATTGAGCCATCTCAAGAGGATGTCAATCTAAAGTTTCTGAGAAGTCTATCTTCTGAATGGAACACTCATACAGTGGTTTGGAGACATAAGGAAGATTTTGATTCTATGACATTGGATGATCTGTACAACAACTTGAAGGTGTATGAATCTGAAGTTAAAGGATTGTCAAGCTCATCCTCTACTACAAATAATCTTTCTTTTGTTTCCTCAAGCAACAAGACTTCTAGTAGACATCAAGAACAGCACTCTGCTGCTGGTACTTTTGCTCCTGCTGTTGGTTCACATGTCTCTGCTGCTGACTCTGCTAACACCAACACCATCAGTGATGCTGCTATTTGTGCTTATTTGGCTGAACTGACTACTAGTACTTCAGTCATGCCTCAAGATCTGGATGAACTTGATCCTGATGATGTTGAAGAAATGGATATGCATTGGCAGTATGCAATGCTAACAATGAGGGCAAGGAGGTTTCTTAAGAGAACTGGTAAAGAGATGAAGTTCAGAAGAAACAAGAATATGGGATTTGATAAGTCAAAGGCTGAATGTTTTAACTGCAGAAAGAAGGGACACTTTGCAAGAGAATGCAAAGCACCAAAAAGAAGCAATGAGAATTTCAAGAAGTCTGCTGATGAAGAGCCAAATTCCACTACTGCTATGGTATCATGTGATGGGTTAGGTGATTTTGATTGGAGTGATCTTGCTGAGGATGGTCCAAATTGTGCATTGGTAGCTGAAGAGGAACCTGAAGTACAGCATTTTGCTCTCATGGCTTATTCTTCTTCTGGATCAGACTCTGAGGTATCCAATGATTCAACTTGTTCTTTTAAATCATGTTCTGATAAAATTGAGATGCTTGAGTCTAGCTATGGAAACCTTAAAAAGGAAAATGATATAATTAAGCTAGATAATCTTAGTTATGCATATGGTTTAAAGAACTTAGAAGAGAAATTAGAATTTTATAAAAAGGCTGAAATTGAATACCTTGATCAGATCACTGTCTTGAAAAATGAAATTATCATAAAAAATGATGAGATTAAGGTTCTTATGGAAAAAGTAGAACAGGCTGAACAGGCTAGAGATACAGCTAAGAGTGAGACTGAAAAACATGTTGTTATGATAGAAAAACAACAATTTGCCACTGACATTCTCAGTAAACCTTTAGGAAGACACTTTACTGGTTTAGGATATAATGCTGTTTCTCATCCTAATAAGCTTAGTGCCAATGCTCCTCCTACAAGGACACTAACTTTCATCTCTGAGTCTGGGGTTAAACCTGTAGGTGAAATTAGTAAACCTGTTGTGGAAACTAATGAAAAAGAAATAGAGTCACCTAAGGTTGAGGTAAAGAAGTATGATGAAGCACCCATTATTGAAGATTGGGTGTCTGACAGTGATGATGATGAAGTGGAATCTGATTCAACTCCTAAGAACAAAAAGGAAGAAATTCCTACTGTTGTTGAATCAAAAGCACCTAGGGCTAAAAAGGTTGATTTTGTTAAGCCTAGGTTTGGTAAAGGTATCTCTAGGAAGATGGCTGAGTTTGACAACACACCTAGAGTATATCCAAAAAGAACAAATAACTTGCCTAGGGGAAACCAGAGAAATTGGAACAACCTAGTTTCACACAAATTAGGTACTGACTTTCAATTACTTAAGAAGGCATGTTATTGCTGTGGTAGCTTTGAACATTTGCAAGATGAGTGCTATAAGAAACCAGCATGGAACCAGTACAATAGGGTGAACCATAGAAACTCTGCTAGAAAGACTCACCCTCACCCTAAAAGAAACATGGTTCCTAGGGAAGTTTTGATGAGAGATGGTACTTCTAGAGTTATCTCTCCTATTGCATCAACAGTGCCCATTAAGAAGGAAAAAGTTGATTCTGCTGAAAAGGCAAACTCTGCTGTTAAGGCAGACTCTGCTGTTTTGCCTAAAGTTGTTACTGATACTGTTGTAGGCAATCATTTTTATGCTGTTAAAGCCTCAGCTTGCTGGGTCTGGAAACCAAAAGTTAAAGTTTTAGATCATGTTCTCAGACACAGCAGTGCACCAATGCAGTTGAAGAAATTTGACTACTTTGATGCACAAGGTAGATCCAAGTCAGTAATGGCTTGGATCCCCAAGAGAAACTAATTCTCTTACTTTTTGTGCAGGGCAATCTACAAAAGGAGCTAAAGGACAAATGTATTTTTGATAGTGGATGCTCTTCACATATGACTGGAGACCAAAGCAATTTGGAGAATTTTGAAGCTTTGGATGGTGGATATGTGGCCTTTGGGAATGACCCTAAAGGTGGAAAAATCGTTGGTAAAGGCATCATCAGAACTGGAAAGTTGGATTTTGAGAAAGTGTATTTGGTGAATGGTCTCAAGTTTAATCTTTTTAGTGTCTCACAAATGTGTGACAGGAAGAATTTTGTTCTTTTTACCGACACTGAGTGTCTTGTCTTGTCCCCTGACTATAAGATACCTGATGATAAATTGGTTCTTCTTAAAGTCCCTAGACATGACAATATATACAGTGTGGATATAAAGAATATTATTCCCAAAAGAGATTTGACTTGTCTGTTTGCCAAAGCCACTGTTGATGAATCCAAACTATGGCACAGAAGGCTTGGACATTTGAACTACAAGGCTATCAACAAGCTTGTGAAAGGGAACTTGGTCAGAGGATTGCCTTCAAAGGTCTTTGAGAATCCTGAAGTCTGTGTTGCTTGCCAAATGGGAAAGCAACATAGAGCATCTTGTAAGTCCAAATTGGTGAATTCTATAACTGAACCTTTGTTTATGTTACACATGGACTTATTTGGACCTACTTATGTGCATAGTTTGAATAAAAAGATGTATGGCTTAGTGGTCACTGATGATTTCAGTAGGTTTACTTGGGTATTCTTTTTAGCAACTAAGAATGAGACAGCTAGCATTCTTAAGGCTTTTATAACAAGGATAGAAAACCTATTTAATCACAAGGTTAAGATCATCAGATGTGACAATGGAACTGAATTTAAGAATCAAGTGATGAATCAGTTCTGTGAGGAAAAAGGGATAACTAGACAATTTAGTGTAGCTAGAACTCCTCAGCAAAATGGTGTGGCTGAGAGGAGAAATAGAACATTAATTGAGGCTGCTAGAACTATGTTGTCAGAGTCTAAGTTACCCACTATCTTTTGGGCTGAAGCAGTCAACACTGCTTGTTATGTGCAAAATAGATCTAAGATAGTCAAACCTCACAATAAGACCCCTTATGAGTTATTACATGGTAGAAAACCTCTGATAGATTTCTTTAGACCATTTGGGTGTCCTGTCACTATCTTAAACACCATTGATCACTTAGGCAAGTTCAGTGAGAAAGCAGACATAGGTTACTTTGTTGGATACTCTACTGAAAGTAAGGCTTTTAGGGTTTTCAATCAAAGAACTGGGCATGTGGTGGAAAATTTGCATGTTAGAATTAGAGAAACCACACCTAATGTTGAAGGAAAAGGTCCTGAGTGGATGTTTGATATTGATTCTTTAACCAAGAGCATGAATTATCAACCAGTCCTTGCAGGTACCACTAACATGTCTGCAGGTACACAAACTAACCCCAATGCAGGTACCCAAGCAAAGAAGGATGACACTGCAGAGGAGTTTGTTTTGATTGAAAGGAGCACGTTTGATCAGTACTTCACTCCTAAAGAAGGAAAAAGTTCAGATGATGCTGCTGTTCACAAAGATGTACCAAAGGTTGATGTGGAAGGTGTTGATGAACCTTCTCATGATGATAAGGAAAGAAGTATAGAGTCACAAGTTGATGGAATTCAAGGGAATACACCAAGCAGCAGTTCTCTTAACTCTGCTCCCAAGTCTAAACACTCTGCTGTTAAGCCAAAGCACTCTGCTGTTAAGGCAAAACACTCTGCTGTTCAGCTTGGTAACTCTGCTGCTGAACTCAATGACTCTACTGATATAACTGGTGATTCTGATGATGATTCTGCTGATGAGATACCTGACTTAGAGGAAGTGTATGTGGATACTGATGATGAAGTTGTTGATGTTTTTGGTGCTGAAGGTGATTTATCAAACTTGGAGACTGATATACCTGTTAGTCCCACTCCTACAACCAGAATCCACAAGAATCATCCAAAGGATCAGATAATTGGTGATGTTCACTCTGCTGTTCAGACTAGAAGTAAGTCAAAAGGGTTGAGTGATTTGCTTGATCAGGGATTGTTTGCCCAAACACTTAAGAAGAGGAATAGCCACAAGGATTTACAGAATTGCATGTTTGCCTGTTTCTTATCTCAAGAAGAACCCAAGACCATTCACAAGGCTTTGAAAGATGAAAGTTGGGTTGAAGCTATGCAAGAGGAGTTGCTGCAGTTCAAGCTTCAGGAGGTCTGGACATTAGTTGATTTGCCTAATGGAAAAAGGGCAATTGGTACAAAATGGGTGTTCAGATGTAAAAGAGATGAAAGAGGTATTGTCATCAAAAACAAGGCTAGATTGGTGGCTCAGGGATACACTCAGGAAGAAGGGATAGACTATGATGAGGTATTTGCTCCAGTTGCAAGACTGGAGGCTATCAGACTTTTCTTGGCATATGCCTCATACAAGAATTTTCCTGTGTATCAAATGGATGTGAAAAGTGCTTTCTTGTATGGAAAGATACCTGAAGAGGTTTATGTTATGCAACCACCTGGGTTTGAAGATCCTAAGTATCCTGATAGGGTCTACAAGGTAAAGAAGGCATTGTATGGACTACATCAAGCTCCTAGAGCTTGGTATGACACCTTATCTCAGTATTTGTTGAATAATGGTTTTAGCAGGGGAACCATTGATAAAACATTGTTCATTAAGAAAGACAAAAAGGATATCCTACTTGTTCAGGTTTATGTAGATGATATCATTTTTGGGTCTACAAATAAGGTGTTATGTGAAGGATTTGAGAAGCTTATGCACAGCAGGTTTGAGATGAGTTCTATGGGAGAACTGACTTTCTTTCTAGGGCTTCAAGTTAAGCAGAAGTCAGATGGGATTTTTATTAGCCAAGACAAGTATGTGGCTGATATATTGAAAAAATTTGGTTTCAAGGATGTGAAAGCAGCCAAGACACCCATGGATAAGAACAAGCCTTTGCTCAAAGATGAAGATGGAGTAGAGGTTGATGTGCATCTGTACAGATCAATGATTGGCTCATTGATGTATCTGACTGCTTCAAGGCCAGATATCATGTTTTCTGTGTGTGCTTGTGCTAGATTCCAAGTGTCCCCAAAAGTTTCACACTTGGAAGTAGTCAAAAGGATTTTTAGGTACCTAAAGGGTCAACCAAAATTGGGTCTTTGGTATCCTAATAATTCACCATTTGACTTGAAAGCATACTCAGATAGTGACTATGCTGGAGCTACTATGGACAGAAAATCAACCACTGGAGGTTGTCAGTACCTTGGACATAGGCTGATCTCTTGGCAATGTAAGAAACAAACAGTGGTGGCTAATTCGACAACTGAAGCAGAGTATGTTGCTGCTTCTAGCTGCTGTGGTCAAGTGCTTTGGATACAGAACCAATTGCTGGATTATGGGTACAATTTTATGAACACAAAGATTTTCATTGACAACAACAGCACAATGTGTATTATCAAAAATCCTGTTTTTCATTCTAAAACAAAACACATAGAGATAAGACATCATTTTATTAGAGATTGCTATGAGAAAAAGCTAATTCAAGTGGTTAAAATACATACTGACAATAATGTTGCTGATCTACTTACCAAAAGTTTTGACATAAGTAGGTTTCAATTTTTAGTTGCTAGTATTGGTATGATCAATCTTTAAATCTTAAACCATCTTATCTCTGTATGTTTTTGTAAAGTTTTGTAAGGATTTGTGCTGTTTGTTAAGTCAAAATTTGCTGTTGGTTAAGTTGTTTAGTTGTCTGCTGCTATGTCTACTTTGCTGCTGTTTTTGGAATATTCTTGCTTGTGTTTGTTGTTTGCTACTAACCTTTGTAGATACATATACAAATACTCAAGTAAAGCAAGGAAAATTAAAAACTTCATTCATTCATTCCATTAGCAATGTACAGAGCAAGTTTTCTTACAACCATCATTCAAAAGAAAACATCAAAAGACAACAAGCTACATTGATTCACAACCTACATCTTAGCAAATTCTGGCATGACCTTGCTTCGTGGTCCCCTGGTGCCCATAGCTTCAGACACCCTTGGGCAGGGGAGTGCAAGTACCACTGAACGTGGTGGTGGATTTTGCTGCTGGCTGGTAGAGGGTGCTGCTTTCTTCTGCTGGGTTTTCTTCTTTGGCACAGAGGGCTTCTTCTCAACAGAGGGTTTCTTCTCAACTGGACTAGGATTTGGCTGAGGAATGTGGACACTCCTTGCAAAAGCAGCTGCGGCTTTCTCCATTTGTCTCTGAAGTTCAGCGGTTATTGGATGTTTTGGAGGGATGATTTCCCAAGCACCTTGGTAGTAAGTCATGTGTTTTGGCCAACCTTGCTGTTTCCCAGGCCAATCTGCTGTTTCGTCATCGCTTGACTCATCGAACGACGATGGTGTTGAGGGGAGTGGATCGGAGTATGATTCTTCTTTGATTGCTTTTCCTTTGTTTTGCGATGTGGATGCATTATTCGGAAAGTAACTCGCCCAACCTTGTGATTCATCCGATGATGAATCAGACGATATTTCAATGATTGGCATCTTTGAAGAACTCATGATTTGAATGTTATTGGAGTTAGGGTTTTGAATTGGGGATTTGATTCAGTGATCAAGGCTTTATGGAGTTAAATATGGGGTTGGTATGGTATTTATGGAGGTAATTTTAACGAATTTGGGAATGTTGACTTTAGGTCAACACTTTCATAACTCTGCTGATGAGTTTGAAAGTTGAAGGGTCAAATTGTAAATTTTGGCGCGATCTAATTTCATTTCAATTGCTCAAGAATTACACTCGACTATCACCACGAACATCAATTCATAACCTTTCACCCAAAACCCCCA
Source organism: Artemisia tridentata subsp. tridentata (assembly GCA_021014915.2). NCBI lineage: Eukaryota > Viridiplantae > Streptophyta > Magnoliopsida > Asterales > Asteraceae > Artemisia > Artemisia tridentata. Next base: position 456,551,351 of record CP139508.1, on the reverse strand, counting down.
AATACAATGGCTCAAAGAACGTTTCCAGAAGAACACAATCAGATAGCATTTCTCAGTAAGGTCACTGCTGCTGATGGATTCTATGAAGTTATGGATTTCCTGAGTGCTTCGAAGTTAAGGTATGCGTTAACTGCTGATCCTACCATTTATACATCACATATGAAGCAATTTTGGTCCACTGTTAAGTTGGATGTATTAGATGGTGAGGAACGATTGGTAGGTAGTGTAGATGGGGAGAATATTGTAGTTAGTGAAACCACAATTAAGAGAACTTTACGCTTATCAGGCACCCCAACACCCCCTACTATTACCCCAGAAGTAGTTATGACTGAGCTTGAGACTTTTGGATATGAGAGACCTGAGGCTGGTAGTACATTATTGAAAGGTCGTCTCTGTTCACATTGGAAGTTTTTACTGCATACTCTACAACACTGCCTGTTTCCCAAAATAGGTGGATGGAATGAGTTTAGTGCTTCTCAAGCTATGGCTTTGGTATGTTTAGCTACAGGGCAGCCCTTTGATTTTTCTGGTATGATATTTGAAGGGTTGAAGAAGTTTGTTAAAAAGAAGTTTTACTTGTACCCAAGGTTTCTACAACTTATAATTAACAGACAGCTGAGGGAACCTTTGAGGCATGTACATGTTGAGCCCTGTAGTAGAATGGCCATCAAGATGTTTGCATTTCTAAAGAAGAATGGGAAAGGATTTTCTGGTGTTATAACTCCCTTAACTGAGCACATCTTGAATGTAGTGGCTGAAGTAAATGAGGATGAAGAGGCTGGAACACCCACAGCTTCCCATCACACATCCTCATCAACAAGTTTAAATGAATCAGTGTCACATGAAACCCAAAACACCCAATCACCTAGGAATTCACAAGAGGGCATTGTGCAACCTCAGGCCAATGTCAGTATGGTAGCAGATGAGGCTGATACAGGTGTTGGAGGTATCATGATGGAAGAGGCTGGCACTACTGTTTCCAACTTAGTAGTTGAACAGGACAGTGTCAACATAATTAAGACCTCAACCATGGCAACATCATTTGTAGAAGGTTCTCAGGAACCTGACACAACTGGTGGTAACCCCAGCCAAATGGATTTTATGGGGGGCTCAGATGTTCATCCTAGGGATGAGACTGAGTTTATGTCCAAAGATTCACCTCTCAGAGAAGGTAACACATCTCGAAGTGATGAGGACAGAGATGAACATATTGAATTGATGGACACTTATGTACATATGGACATTGCAAATGATACACCTCTCGGACCAGGTCACACAGGTCGAAGTGTTGATGCTAGTATTGAACTTGATACTGATGATTTGACGGCTAACACACCTGTACAAAATGTCAATTCCAATGATCAACCTCTCGGGTCAGGTTACACAGACTGAAGTTGTGAGGATATCATGAAACAATTGAAAGAATTGACGGAAAATTGTACAAAATTGTCAAAGGAGGTGCTTGATCTAAGAAAGGAATTAAAGACAGTCAAGGCTACTCAAGGTGCTGAAATCAGGAGGCTTAAGTTAAGGGTTACACACCTTGAGGGGAGGCTAAAGAAGAGGTCCAAACCAAGTTTGGAAGAGGATGCTTCCAAACAGGGGAGGAATGAACAAGAGGCTGTGGTGAATGAACAGGATCAAGAGGATGTGACAGGTTCAGGGGAGGTTGAAAAGGAAAATGTTGGTAATGAGAGTGGAAAGGTTGACTCTGCTGATGCAAACAACTCTGCTGATGGGTTGAAGGTTTCTGCTGATGAGACTGAGCAGAGTGCAGGTGTAAAGGACTCTGCTGGAGTAAATGATTCTGCTGATTCAGATGATGATCAGATGACCTTAGCTCAAGTGTTGCTGAACATGCACAAAGAAACTAAACTACCTACACCATCACAAACACAACCTGCTGCTGAATCTGCTGAAGAACTTGAAAGAAAGAAAAAGTTAGCTGATGAACAAGCTCAAATTGCTCAGGATGAAGAACTTGCAAGAAGTGTTGCAGCTAGTGAAGAAAGAGATCAGTCTGAACTTATGGAAAGCACTGCATTTAAAGAAGTTAGTCAAGAAGAATTAGATGAACAATTGCAGTATTTCATTGATTCAGATATGATTATAAGAGGTGAAGCTAGGCTGATATCAAATGATGAGCAGTTGGATGGTACTGAAAAGACAAAAGAGCTTGTTGCTTTTATACTTAAAAAGAATGGATTAGCTAAATGGGAAGAGCTAATTAAGAGGATAACAGAAGCACAGAAGCATGGTTATAAACCAAAGTCAGCTTCAAGGAAAGCATTGGTGAATGACATGAAATACTATTTGAAGAATGCTAGAAACTATCAGATGAAGGATTTCAAGGGTAAGGCAGATCACTTAATTGAAAAAGAGTTTTATGAAACTTATGCTAAGCTAAATCCAAGAAGAGTTTCTGAAAAGAAAAGAACTCCAGAGGTTATGGGATCTGAAAATGTGAAAGCATCTGGAAGTGTTTCAAAGAAACAAGATGACAAGGAAACCATGGAGTCTGAGAGAGAAGAAGTTAAGAAAGTTATTGGTTATAAGAGGACAGGTAAGAGAGTAAAGCAGGTGAGTAGGAAGAAGAGAAAAACTCAGTCAGTAGTGATGAGTGATTCTGAGGAAGAGGATAAAGAAGATAGTGATTCAGGGAATGAAGAAGTGACTGGAGATGAGATGAAAGGGATTATGGATCTCACAGTTCATGAACCTCAAGAAGAGCCTGAGTTACTTAATGAAGTACCTTTATCAGTAAAATATCCAATAATTTCATATTCACATGATATTTTAGCTGATAGTAGTGTATGTTGGATTATAAAGAGATCAAATGGTTCAAGTGTGGGATATATTAGTTTTTCTCAGATGTTACACTATATGGATAGAGATGATATTACTCAACTCTGGAATTTGTACAAGATGAGGTATGGAGATACTAGACCAGAGATAGTGTATGAGAGGCTAAATTATTACTACTTGAAGAACATGTTTGAACCAGATGAAAGAAGTATTGAATGGAGGAAGTTACTGAGCTCTACAGTTCAGAAGTGGTACTTATATCAAAGTTGTGGAGTTCATGTTTTGTCTTGCATAGGTGTTACTGTGTATATGCTTGTGGAGAAGGATTATGTCATCAATAACAGTACATCTATTCTGTATCAAATGTTGCAACCGGGAAAGTTGACACTTCAAAGACCATTTGATGCAGATCATCAAGCAAAAGAATTGATTGAGAAATACAAACAGTTGCTGGTATCACAGGTTTCAAAACAGTAAGGTGTTTGGAAGCATCCTCCTGGTGGTTATCTGGGATTATGGAAACTTGATGATTTTTGGAGAAAAATATCAAGTTTAGGGGAGGATTGTTGGGTCTGAAATGCTGCTGATTCGGAGAATTACAACTCTGCTGGATAGTTATGTAACTCTGCTGATTAGCACAAGAACTCTGCTGTTTTGGTAACTCTGCTGTTTTGGTATAATAGGCACATTGTAACTCTACTGCTAGCTCACGAAGACTCTGCTGCTAGAAGGATTACTCTGCTGTTTATTAATTATGTAAAGTATGTTAAGATAAGTATAGAAAAGATACGTATGAATATTTTTCTTGTATAGGAAGTCTTGTAAACCGACTAGGACTCCTTACGCTATAAAAGGAGGTTCTAGGGTTAGAGTTAGACATCGATTGATTGGTAATCTTAGCATACGCATTGTTTTACACTTCAAGGTTTCTTGTAACCCTATTGCTATTCAGAGCAATCGTATTAATATATTGAAGTGTTGTTTGATAATTCGTTTGTGTTTATTCTTCTTAAGATCAAATATTAGTTTCCGCATAATATTTGATATACAACTCAAGATCAGTTTCTATACCGATTACCTTAGATTTATCTAAAGTAATTAATAAGATCGTGAAGCTCAACTGGGATCAACAATTTCTATTTCTTCTACACCTTGCATGTCTATTTTCATTGCACAATCACATTGCCATTATTTTTCCCCCATACAAATAGGACCCTTTAGAATGAAAAATCATCTAGGCGAATGTGGTCCCTCTTTTGAGGAACATGCATCACATTCTGGACAGGCTTTATTATGCTTTATTTCATTCTCAAGTGGCTAGGTCTACTAACCTCAATTAATGCACTTAATTGGGAACAAGGCATGATAAATTTTAAATTGGGATCTTTCAAAAAAAAAAAAAAAAAAAAAAAAACAATTAAATTGGGGATATAGAATCTATTGATATGATCCTTTAGCACTTACCATTCATAGTGGCAAAATAGGTGGGTTTAGTAAAAGGTCAAAATGGGTCAGAACATGTTACTTTTGAGTTCAGTTGGAATGTGTCAGGTTGATTTAAGGTGACCCGCAGGCAATTTTTTTGTCTCATCTGCTTTGAATTTTTATATAAAGTTACCCTGATTACAAAAAAAAATTAGTATCAGAATAATATTTTAGTTCTTTGTTTAAAAATGCTTCAGGAGTTGGTATGCATTTTGAATTTATTTCAAGTTACTTTCGATGCATTAACCTGTTTCATTTAATTTTATCCGTTCAACCTGCCCAACTTGATGATATCTTTTACCCGAAAAAATAGTTTTTAAATCTTGATTGTGGTTTTATGGTCTGATTGTATTTTTGGTTGTTTTTTCACAGCTCAATGGAGAGATAAATTGACCCAGTTCCGATCAAAGGGAAACAGGTGCCAAGCCGTTCGTTTGATCAGAACCAAACCCTTTAGTGGTTAACCATCTTTCTGGTTCTGTATATGTTGCAGGATGATCCAATGTGTAAATAATTGGTCTACTAAGTTGGTTTCCTAAGTAAATAATGTGGTCTAAGTAGTACTGTGTATTATGTCGTTATCTATGTAAATATGTGAATAGTTAAAAGAATGATATGGATGGTTGTCTACTCTTATGGACACTTGCTTTCCTGCACGTTTCCACTATTTACCTTTGAAAATCTAATATGTGATGTGTGATTGTTTTATATACCTTATTGAAAAAGTCACCTGCCTTGATCTGAATTAATGATTGGAGAATTTGGAACTGATTCATCATTCCTTATTAAGTTGTTCTGCATGGTGGGGTAAGGTATCTGGTGATGAAAGCTCAACATTCACTGCAACGGGTCTACGGGGCAACTTTTGTTATTTTTTTTGGGAACTTGTGTATTTTTGGGCAACTTGTGTATTTTTTGGGTAACTTGTGTATTTTTGGGCAACTTGTGTATTGAAAGCTGCCAGCAGGAATGAGTGTTGGCCCAAAAATACAATAGTTGCCCAAAAATACACAAGTTGCCCAAAAAATACACAAGTTGCCCAAAAATACACAAGTTCCCCAAAAAATACCAAAAGTTGCCCAAAAATGAGTCATTCCTGCTGGTAGCTTTCAATACACAAGTTGCCCAAAAAATACCAAAAGTTGCCCAAAAATGAGTCATTCCTGCCGGTAGCTTTCAATACACAAGTTGCCCAAAAAATACACAAGTTGCCCAAAAAATACACAAGTTGCCCAAAAATACACAAGTTGCCCAAAAATACGTCAGCATCAACTAACACTACCAGCAGGAACCAGCTAAAGCTAACAGCAGCAATGAACTTATTCCATAAAAAATATAAAATTCCTAACAGTGTATTTCCTTGATCTTTTCAGCAACTCCAGCAGTAGTATGAAATACTGTAGCAGCAGTATGAATAAGCCCAGCAGTAGAACACAACTAGCGGTAGTAACGAACGAGAGCATTACTAATCTAGTTAACACAAGCATACTACCAAAAACTAAACATTTCATTTGTGAAGTTGTCCCTTGTGTCTGACACTTGTTTTAAAGTTTCAGAAGCAAATAACGAAACAGACTTCACAATTTAAGTCAACAAAAACAAAACAATTCTGATAACTTATAGTAAGGACTCTCAGCAAATATGATTAGAAAAAAGCGATTAACACTTTCAGAATAAAATTAAGATGACTATCCCAATCCTTGTCTAAGTTGTCTGATACGCCAACTGCTTAGAGTTTTTGACAAACTCTTCAATGAAAATTTGCAACGAAAAAACTACGCAAACACACGATATTTGTCATAAAAGTTAGTCCAAGTAACATGAATCTCATGTATAAACTAGATACAGATTGCGACATTTACACCCCAATATTACCATATAAATTACTAGAAACGTAATAATCAGCATTCCCAATAATTCAAACAAGCAAAGGCAGAATCCAAAAGTTGTGTCTATTTATTCCAAAAGATGAAGTGACAACATAGGCTTACACAAAAAGTAGAACATACATATGTATTGTTTCTAGTTATCGACCTCTATTCCCTTACAACTTTCAAATCCTCCAACTTTGTGCCGATCTCTTCAGCTCTTATGGGCTTCACCTCTTTGCTTGGCCCGTTTGGAACAGGGCTTTCTTTCTCCTTTGGATTTGAAGGTACTGTCTGCCATATTCTTATGGTTCCATCTTCGGACCCAGATGCGTATGATTCACCTCCAGGTGAGAACCTCACACAATGAACTGGACCATGGTGACCCTTGTTGCACCCTGCAACAACATTCACACATAAATGAGCCAATTTTAATCATGTTTTATCCCAAGTGCTTGAAATGGGTTAAGCTAAATGTTTTACTTAAAAACGGAAACACATCCAATAAAACCTTGCATATATTGCTAAATGGAAAAAGAGGTTTCATAATTTCTGTAATATCATTTTTTAATAACACGGACAAAAAATGCACCCACGTGTACCCAACATGCCCATTTTTCCCCATATATAATCCAGTATACACACAGGGACAAACCTAGATAATTTGCAGAATATCTCGAAACAGATGTACAAAAGATAACATATGAAAATTTGTGACATTTGTAATTCAAATGCATCTTATACAAAGTGTTTCTGAGAATGTATATTTTGATTGGAAATCTTTGGATCCATGTGACTGGCAGCAATGCATATTTGGTGTATAATAGAAGCAGTAATATGTAACTGAGCGAACACGCAATAAGTCACCCAAAGGATGAGCATAGTATATAACAGAAGCAGCAAAATGAGAGAATGGTAAAATCAGCAGAATGAAAGGATAAGCATTGTATGTAACGGTATAGCATTGTAACGTCATAGACTCATAGTGTATACAAGAAAAGCAGCTGAATGAAAAGGAGTCAGACATGCACAAAGTCTTGTATTTTTAGTTCACAGTCTTTTTATTAAATAATTATATAAAAAAAAAAATAAATAAAAAAAAAAAAAAAAAAAAAAAACCTTCTACCTTATTATTAAAATTATATAATTTTGAAATCATATTTGACACACTAATTATTTAGAAATAGATTCAAGAGCCCAGACAAAAAAGTGTTTCAGGTCAACCTGCCCTGTACCAAATAATTACCCTTTCTTACCCCACCCATTTTCTCCCATTATTATGTTAAAGAACAAGTTGCAAAATGTGTACCGATTTCTTCACCAGTGTTGAAATCAAATAGGCGAATCCACATGTCTTCTCCTCCAGCAATAAACTTATCACCAAGCTTTGGTTCCAATGAGGCTGATTCCACATTGCAAGGCATCTCATAACTTTTCACCAATCCAAAACTACAAAACAGAAATAAAATTGTCGTTTGAATTATATTCAAAATAAATAATGATGCAACAGTCATGCCCATGATGATGATTTGGGTAGAAAACATACTTGGTTGGCATCCCAGAACTTGACGGAAGTTCCATCTGCAGTGGTTATATAACGACCATCCTTACTGACTTCAGCACTGGTCACAGGTGATTTTGTTTCAAGAGTATGGGCAATCTTTCCACTTCTCACATCCCATAGTCTGCCAATATAGTTAGAATAGCATTAAATATGTAACTTTTTATTACAACTTCAAGAAACAAATGATTTTAATGATAACTATGAAAAAGTTTGGTAAACATACCTTACTCCTCCAGAATCAGAGCAGGAACTTAGGATTGTTTGGTCACTGTGGAGGTACGCAACAGTTCTGACAGAACCTGGAGAATGTTCAATTTCTATAGGAGGTGCCTCTGGTCGATTTAGATCAAATATACGAAGCAACTTTTCAAAACCACCAGTCAGCAGAAAACGTGTATCCTGCATAATTATACAAAATTTATATCCATCCATTAACCATGGACGACAGATATGATAAAATCCTTGTAACGAGTTAAAATCATAGGTTTTCACAGTGTTAACAAATTCAGGGCAAAATTAATCCAAACTGAAAGAAAGTTCAGCCACGCAACGCAGTTCAGTTAGAATAAGCAATACGCAATATGTGGTTTGATTTGGGTTCGGTAGTACATAAAAATGTGATTACTCAAACAGAGATGCCCACTAAGTATTTCTGTATGTACTAGCCATCACTTGATCAATCATACACAGAATCCCTTTTATGCTCTTTTTATATGTTCAAGCACGAACGTCATATGTACAGATGACTCAGATCATCTGTAAATATTTTCAAATTGTAATGGAAGCAATAATTATGCAAGAAGTTCTTACATTTTGTGCAAGGGGTCAATGCTAAGCAAACTAAATAACAATAAAAAATGTCAAGCTTAGCTTCCGAATGTCAGCCCAATTACATTTGAGGTTCTGTTCGAAGTTTCTTCAAACTCCAGAGGCTAACTTAACCGCAAAAACTGCTAGAAAAAAGTAAGCACCTACACGGAATTTCTCACAACGCTAAACATTATATATTTTAAGTACAAAGGCATCCATATGCATCTAAGGTTCCCTTCTCTATATGGCATATTCAACTGTATAGTAACTTTGCTTTTTTGCAGCAAAGGAATTTGAAGAGAAAAAAACTCAGAAAAACCAGCTATGTAACAAGAAAGATGAACTCACCTCAGAGAAGGAACATGCTCGAACGATATGTTTGTGGTCAAACGAATGCAGAACATCGCCAGTTAACGCATCCCACAATTTCCTGCAAATAAAATGGCCGTCAGAACATTCAAGTATTCAACAAGATACAGAAAAGGAAACCTCTTGATATAACAGAAATAAAGTAACACAAAAAAGTGAAGAAATCCCACGATAAGAACCAATAACGAAAAAAAAATCACCACATACGCTGAGAAATCAGCAGATGCTGATGCAGCACGCAGAGCATTAGTATCTAAGCAGCAACTCCAGACGGCACCTTTATGCCCCTCAAAGGTACCTATCCAGTCGCCAGTCTCACCGTTTCTAAGCATAGGGGTGGAATCTGTATAGCAAATTTTTCAGCGTAAGTAACAGACTCATGTACATCCATCTAGTCACTAAAATAACACATTCATATAGCATTCAACAATTCTTATTGTGATAATACTATATATATCTCCTAACAACCAATGTGCATTTAGGATTTGTAATGGGGATACGAGTACACATAGTTTAATGAGTCAATTGTACTAAAATGTGACATACATTCACCTTTTTCCTTAGTAAAGATCCCAACACCACATTCAATACCAACTTTGGTCAAGAAAAGATCATCAGCAAGCAACCTTTCCTTAAAGCCACTAAACTGAAGCAGCCATCTAATCAAAGCAGCCATCATACCTCCGTGTACATCGCTGTGGTGGAGGGTTACGGCGGCGGTGGAGGCTTACGGCGGCGGTGGAGGGTTCGGTGGTGATGGGGTTTGATGGTGTGGAGGGAGTTATAATTGTGTGAAATTGGTGATGGTAGTGTTAAATGTGTTGAATCTGTGAATACATAAACAGTTAATAAGATGTAAAATGACCAAAAAACCCACTTGTACAATATACGGTTGTCCAAAAATCAAAAGTTGCCCAAAATACACTACGGACAGGTGGCATCCTGTGGTTGGTCGGACAAGTTGCCCTGGTCTAAGGGGAGAATTTTGTGAGATCGGGTCGGATAGTCTTAGCACTTGGGCAACCGGGGCATTTTAGTAATTATCCCTATATTTTATATTATTTAAACCCACAAAAACGACCAAAAACACACAAATGACCATATAAATGTTACAAATAGCATTGAAATGTGTTTTTATGTGATTCAGGAACAAAAAGATTGAAAACAAGTGAAAAACGAACAAAGTTTGCATAATTGTCATTTTCAGTCCCTGAAGTTTCATAAATTGGCAGAATTAGTCCCTGAAGGTTTATTTTGAAAGAAAAGTCAACTTTAGTCCTTGGGATATCAAACATATTCACTTTTAATCCCTGGATGAAAGTTTTCTAAAAATGACAACTTTTACCCCTCAAGTTTCAAAATTGGCAAAACTAGTCCTCGGGTATTTAAAAATTGGAATTTATCAAATATTACCCTTGTGCAAAATAAACTCTTTTGATAACTTTGGAAAATTGTCAACTCACACCCTTCAAGAATTCAGAAATTACAAGATTGGTCCTTGTGATTAAATCTAAAACCGGATCCAACACTAAAATTAAACCCAACCAACCCAACTATCCTACCCTTAACCCATAAATAAAACTAAACCCAATCCAATCCCTACACTAAACCTAGCAACAATAAACCCAACCCAATAAAACCTTAAACCGGCCCACTCACCCTAACTAAATATCAGGGTCAAACCAAAGTTTGACCCGTCTTCTTCCCCAACTCGCCGCCAATACCACCCCCACCTCACCTCTGCTGCTACCACCTCATCACCAACTCACCCAACCCTGTCTCCTACACCTCCACAACAATACAAGAACCCTTAATTGCTTTTTCAACCCTCCTCGCTACTACAACTGTCACAAAGACTTTTCCCGCCAAAAAGTTATTTTGACGGCCAGGATTAAATAGACCAAATCAATGGTCAATTGTTGCTGGGAAAGTCTCAGAAAGCTGCTAGGGACTCAAAAGATTATCTATAAAGAAAAGAAGGAAGCAATGGAAAAGACTATCATAGATTTTTTAGTTTATGATCAATTTACTTAAATGTCATTTACTGCTTTTCTTAATTAATTGTCATTTACATGCTTTCAAGGATCTTGTTACACTTTGACAAAATGTAATAAACCTTATTTACAGTACCTTTCAATCTATCTTTACAGTTTTAAATTATTGCTTAAATGTCATTTAAATTTCCAAGTCATTCATTTATTGTCAATTATAGTTGTCTAGTGGAATCTATTTAAAACTAAATAAGCTCTGACAAAGCTTATACAAGCTTTTAGAATTCTTAAAACCAACTATAGTTATTAAAAACAAAAATCCAAAAAGAATCAAGAAAATAGAAAAACAAATAAAAATCAGTGTTCATGAAGAAGAAGCTTGGAGCAGGATTGATTGTGGATTGATTGGGTATTAGAAGCTTGTTGGGAAGCTAATAGGTGTAATCTAAACCCTTGGTTCTCAGTTTTCACTTGGATTCCATTTTGTAAGCTTTTTATCAATTTTTGCTTTTTACTGTTGAAGTAAGTTTATTGCTTCAATCTTTGTGTTTTTATGTTTCTATGGTGTGATTAAGTAATATAAAAGCTTAATCTTGCCTGCTTGTTTGTTAATTTTCATAGTTGCTTCATATCTCATTTACACAGTCAAACTAGCATATGGTTCATTTCTGTGTTTCATGCTTATATTGCTGGTGTTTTATGCTTTTATGGACTGTTACAATGATAATATAAAGTTTGAAATCAGTGTTTAGGTCTAAATCATTAGGTTGCTTTGAAAATAAAAAATCAGGCAATATATAAGGTGTGTTTGGATCAGTGAGATTCACTGAGCTCTATGTAGTTTTTGTTGTTGTTCTTGGTTCATACATGACATATTAGGTTTAAGTAATTCATTTTAGTCATAAAAGTTAGTCAATTTTCAGTTAAAAGTCAAAAATCAGTTTTATCTCATTTTTTCTGCATAATCATTAGTGTATCAGTTAGTTTAATCTTACTTATAGTTGCAAAAGTTGTTTATCTAGTTTAATTTCATCTTATAATAGCATAATATTATATAATCAGTTAGTGAATCTAGATCAAAGTTCACCAAAGTCAAGTAGTTAGTTTTACTGCAAAAGTCAAAACTTGCCCTGTGTACCCAGTTTAGCCCGTTTTTCATAAGCTTGCACAAGCTTCATTACTTGGACTTAGCTTGTGAAATTTAGTTTTTTGTGAAGCTTATCCACCCATCTCAAAGGTTCAGGGCTTAATTTTCCTTCTTAAGCTTATTTAATAGGGCTCAAGGAGTTGTTTATCTGTCCCATTTCTCTGCAAACACTGAGAATTCAGTGAATTTAAGGCTTTTTCATAAGCCCTGCATAAGCTCATCTGTGGTCCCCACAGGTTGAGCTTGGGCTTTTTGGAAAGCCAACCAACCCAACTAGCAACTCAAAAGCTTATTTTGGCCTTTCAAGCTTATTCTCTGAGCTTAAATTGCCAAATGAATTAGTTGCAGGGTTGTTTGGACCTGCAGTGTAATGGAATTGCTTATTTGCTTATTGTAAGCTTATTTGTTGATTCCAGTACACTTGCTTGTTCATAGTTGTCCATAACACTTGTACATATAATACTTTTCCTTTTATTTTCCTTATCAAGCTTGTTTTGAGCTTATGACTTGACTGTGAGCCAAAAGCTCTACTGAATTAGTCATAAGCTCATAAACTGCTTATTTTCTTAGTTTGTAAAGTTCCATTTTCATTAAACTTGTATAATATTAGTATTTAGTTAGATCCAGAAAAAGAAATACCAAAAAGAACCATTATAAATTAAGTGATAGCTTCTATTTAAGAAGTTTATTGCTTATTAGCTTATTTTTGTTAAGGACATATAGTTTTTAGATTTTTCTCAGCTTCTTATACTTATTTTAGAATTATGTAAAAAGTTTCAGATTTTTATTTATTCATTTAATACTTTTAATAAATCAATAATAGTTTTTAGTAATTAATAATAGTAAATAATTAATAATAAATAGAATAATTGTGTAATAAATATATTTTTAGTTTTAAAATTCATTTTATAATATTTTAGATTTTTCAGATTCTTTATTTTATTTATTTAAGTTAATTTTAGATTTTCTTATTATTTAATTCATTATTAAATACATTTAATTCATTTTTAATTTATAATAATTAAGTAAATAGTGTAAAAATTTATTTTCTTTTTTCATTAATTTTCTTTTATCTTTAGGATTCCAAAAATATGATTTTCACATTTGTGGGAGTTATATTGGACAGAATTCACTTTTTATTTTGGTACGTTTACGTAACTGTTATTTAAACGTACGCGTTTTAGGTTTTTAGGTTTTCTTAACTTTTATATAAGTTTGTAAATTATAAGTAAATATTTTAAGTTTGTTTAATTTGCATTTAAGCCCCTAAGGCATGCAAATCCCTACTATAGTTATAATCGTTTTGTTTTTGTACGTTTACGTTTTCTTGAATCTAGAAACGTACGTTTGTATATCCTTTTACGCTTTTAGTTTTTCTTATTTATAGATTTTGTTCATATAGCTCATTTGAGCTATTTTCTATTATTCCCACGTGACAGGTGGGAATACTGAGTGTAAATTAATTCATATACACTTTCCTGTTCAACATCACACACATTCGTTGTATTACAGTTTACACACCTCGTTGGGACATAACGACCCGGGGATATAATTCTATACTCCCATGGATTTAAATTGCATTTTTCTCCCTTATAGTTTGACTTATACGGTCGACCGTTCGCAAGTGGTTGGCTGATACAAAGATGACTGTAAGGGAGGGATCAATACACCATTTTAAAAAGGAGCCGAGCAGCAGGGCTGCAAATTGAGTCTGATTTATCATAAGTGTGAACTTGATTCAACAGCTTGATTCGAGCTTAGCTCAAGGATGATTCGACCTTGACTTTACAGCTCAAATTGCTCAAGAATATGCATAATACAACATGCTCAAATAAGTAAAGCTTGAGTTTAACTTAATTCAAGAGATTGATATAGCTGGACTTGATCGAGCTGAGCTCAAATAGGCTCGTCATATGCTGCAAGCTCGTTTTTGTACTACAACTTGATAAAATCTCGGCTCAAAAGAACTCAGAGTCGAGTTGAGCTGAGGCTCAATTAACTTGATAAAACCTTGACTCGTTGGCAGGCTGGAAGCGCTGTCACGGAGGAATAATATTATGCCATGGATCATGGGTGTCTTAAGTAGGCATGGAAAATCAGTGAGAACTTTCATGCGATCATTAGTATTTTGTGTAATGACTTAGATCCGATCAGGAGCATAAGATTTAGGTCCCTATTTGACTGAATGAATCATTGCAATTTATTGAGGTTATTATGTGATTCTACAGGACCACATGATTCGAAAAATGGCATTCCCAGCACGAAACCTCATATTGAGGAGTCAAACTCAAGCAAGAAAACAAAGGTCAAAGATCCAGGTAATGTCTTCAATTCATGCATCTTGTTTTTACTTTCTGTTATTTTCTTTAAAAAGTAAACCGACGCTAATGGTTATTTTCTGTAGATGCAGGAAGCCGTAAAAGCTTTATAAGTAATGCGTTTAACTTGAAGAGAAAACAAGAAGATATACTGTCTTCTTTGAAGAAACTGAAAGTGGACGAATCAGGTATGCCACTTGATTTTCATGCAAGTTCCTAGACGGCAATTTTGAATCGATTACTTATAAATGTGTGATCCTGGCTATACTTCAACTCTAATGGGTAGGATAAAAAAGTTAGTTAAAAAGGAGACTGATCAAATGGGTCGAACATGTCGGACATGTCACTACACTCGAAGTGTATTTTAAATTATATAACCTCATAAATCACTTTATCAAAGAATTGAGTAAGTATTGTAATTATATAGTTTTTCATAATCATGTTTACCACTCTATATAAAATTTGGATAATAAGTGTTTCGGGTCAACTCGAACTACCCCATTTTTAACTCTGTGACCCACTTTGCGATCTCTAAATTAAGGGTTCTTAGGGAAATTGCAGATTTAGTTTCCTCCCACAGAGCCTCTGATTGATTGCAAATTTCAGGTCTGGCAACCAGAGAACGTCTCTGCTCGGGATCCCTTTTCAAAACAGGAATCCCATGCAGTTTTCTCGGTGTAAGTATGAAGCGGATGAGAGAAGACGAAATGGTTCCCCCTGCTTCTTGCAAAAAAATTAGATAATGTAAAGACTTATGCTGTAAGTAGATTACATTGACATTTGACAAGCCTGCTCGTTTCTTTCCACATTGGCAATTTTACAATGGTTAGTAGCGTCTAATTTTTGTGCCATATATCTCATGTTGGTATAGGATTATATCTTAAATTTTGGTATAGAGACAAGCCATAAAAAGTGTTTGTGGCCGAAAGAAGACAATACAGTCAGCATGGGAGGTGGGTGTTGGGCTAGTGATGAGGAAAAAAGATTATTGGATGAAAGAAGCAGCTGAATCATCTCAACAAGCTGACTTAACACCTAAACAAAACTCGACTGAGATTAATGAATTGAGAGCAAAGGTTAGTGAACTTGAACCGTATAAACGTAATTATGAGAAATTGGCAAATTTCTTGAGCCAAAAATTTTCAGACTTCGAGAGCACAATAGACTCACCAAATACTACTGAAGGTGATGGTAACGATGATCCATTCACCGATAGTGATATATAGGACGTTCAAATTTATTTCTATTGAATTTGGTTTTATTTTTAAACATATTGAATTGTAAACTCTTGTTATTTGGATTGGTGATTATTATGCTTTAAAGAAATATTGTTATTATTATTGTTTATGGTTTGGAGTTTTATATACTATTGTAAGGGGTCATGTATGCATTGTGAATGGGGACTGAATTAAATTGTATTTGCAACTAACTTTTAGTTTATAATAGAAATATAATGGATCGGCGCCATCATATTGGAGAATGTTATTTTGTATCGATTAACATATATTTTGAAACTAATTTTCAGTCACTAGAAAAATAAATTAAGGACTAATTCATCTGTTTTTTGTGACTAACAATCAGTCTTTAAAGCCTTTCATCGGAGACTAATCAGTTTTTAAATCCTATTATTAGAGACTGATTTGGTACGGTAATCTACAAAACAACGAAACGTATTAGGGACTATAAACAATGTTTATGGACTAATTTTCAGTCCCTAAATCCATGTGTTAGTAACTGATCTAACAAGTATTGGCGACTGAATTTCAGTTGATAACATGATACCAACCCATAGAAATTAGGACTGAATTTCAGTCCCTAACATGATACCAACCCATAGAAATTAGGACTGAATTTTTTATTTTGGAGACTGATCTCTAGTCCTCGTTGGTTCGATACAACAAGGACTGAATTTCAGTTGATAACGTCACTTTCCGTAACTAAGCTGTTATAACTGATTAGTGACTAGCAAAATCAGTCCTTGATAGACCATTCGTAACTGATCATGGTGTATCGGAGACTGATTTTTCAGTCTCTGAAAGCCTTTTTTTTTGTAGTGCTTTTTTATGCAGCCAGCATCAGCCTATCTGTCCCAACTAGCCACTTTCTCAGCTAATTTTCTGCTTATTTATAAGTCCCCTAGGTCTAGCTTTTGGTTTTTGAGAAGTTCAGAGTATGAAATTTACTATTGTTCAGCCTTATCTGTATTGGCTTATTGTTCCTAGCTTATTTTTGAGCTCCAAAAGCTCCCAGTTTGACTGATATGCCCTGCATCATCAGCAGCCCTTGTGTGGTTATTGCTCATTATTCTAGTTTAATAGCTTATTTAGGGTAGCTTATTAGATTAGAACTGCTTATTTAGATTCCTTTTAGTCCCCTAGTAGCTTATTTAGTCTTAAGGATTAGTTTATTGCTTATAGAGTAGCTTTTCATTTTCAAAATTTCATTTTAAAACTTTTTAACCCAAACTGTTTTAGCTTTCTGCTTATTTCTAGCTTATTTTTAAGTTTCAAAAAATTTTCCTTTGTTAAAGTTGCTTAATTTTCTGCTTTTTACAAGTTTCAAAAAGAAAAATAAAAAAATAAAATAGTTTTGCAAAAAGCTGAGGCCAAGGGTCCCCTGGAACTCCAGCCTTCCCAAGCCTCACACACACACACCTGTAACCATAGCGCCCTTGGGTCTTTTTCATTAACGATTTGCAAAATTTGATACTTAACACCTCCTTCCTTCTTTTAGCTTATTTAAGTAAAACTGCTTATTACTGCTTATTCCGAACTGCTTTTTCTTCCAATTTATTTTTCTTCTATTTCTTATTATATTAAGTAGTTTCCATAAAAATTTCAGATTTTTCTTTAAAGTTTTAGTATTTTTAAACATTTTATTTCTTTATTATAGTTTTTAATTCGTAGTAAATTAAATAAAAATCAAAAAAATATAATTCCTTTTTCTAATTTTTTTTTATTAATTAGGACTTAGGAAAATTAATTTGGCATCCCTAGGATTAGTATTTCTTAGATTTCACTTTTATTCTCGGGATTAGCACGGGAATTCGCGTTTTTAGGTTTTCCTTTACGTTTTCACTTACGTATGCCTTAGATTAGCATTTCCCTTTCGTTATTTACTGTTTTTAGTTAATATTTCATTATCTTAGTTATAAATCCCAAATATCTCATTTTTATTCACCATTCACTTCACGATTCACGATCCCAAAATCACATATTCCATTCATCCTTCATCGGGACAATGAACCGGGGTCTTGCATATTTCCTTTGCAATCCCTTTGGAATATAAATTGTTACAAATCAAATTTTTAGCGCCGCTGCCGGGGAAGGTTGAAGTGAGTTTGATGAACTCAAATAAGTACATTTTATTACTATCATTTATCCTATTAATTTGACTTGTTTTATTATATTATGTATGAGGATTGATACTTAATCGTTTACTTTTGTAATTCTCAGGTAAAAACAAGCATTTGGTGAAACTTAGCGATTTTGGACTAATTATGGAGCAAAACAAGCAAGAAGTTAAGAGTCTACCGAAATGTACAAGATCAAGGCATTCTGCTCCAGATGCGCCGCATCTCACTTATTACATACGGCGCATCACTATCCAGATTTCACCAGATACGATCCAAGATACAAGAGGACATGCGCCGCATCTGTTTATGGAGTTACGCCGCATCTTCTGGCGGTGTACGAATATTCCTGAATATATTAATCTTGGACCCCACGCGAAGTTAAGTCAATGCGCCGCATCTACTTATTAGATGCGCCGCATCTTACCCTCAGACAGAAACTATAAATACCCCAAAGACCAGACGAAAAAAGTTCCGAAGTTCGACAGAAGACCGAAGTACAGAAACCCTAGGACGAATTCAGTCAAGGCAGCAGCACAAGACACACCTCGAATGAAGATACAAGAGCTATAAGAAGGTCCTGCATGTATTTAATTCATTAAGTAGTTTTGTTTTATTGTGTTAGTAAACTTTAATTTATCAGGATTGGTGGCTTGTGTAATGTGACAACGGAAAGATTGCACTCCCTTAAAACTGCTTTCCCATTAATTAAAGTTTATATGTTGATGTCTTTGGTGACTTTTATTAGTGCATTGATAACTTCTGTGTCTAGCTGAGCGTTGATCGGGTCGCCATGCCTCTGCCCTCGCCTATTTATTAGATCGCCTGTGCATTCTATCGTCTGTAGAAAAGTAGGAAGAAAGATAAATAGGATA
Source organism: Artemisia tridentata subsp. tridentata (assembly GCA_021014915.2). NCBI lineage: Eukaryota > Viridiplantae > Streptophyta > Magnoliopsida > Asterales > Asteraceae > Artemisia > Artemisia tridentata. Next base: position 456,532,767 of record CP139508.1, on the reverse strand, counting down.
GTCATAAGTAATCATTAAGGGTTTACTCGCCGATAAGATTAGAACCAACGAGAAAGGACTTAATCTCGGTGCGTTGCATCGAACTATACACTTCATATAAAACTAGCAATAAAACAAGTGACAAGCTACTTATCTATCAGGACAGGTCTTCTTATTGTCTCGAGTATTTATCTGTGTACGTGTGTGCTACTTGCTGATTCGTGCCTATTGGTTTAGTTTATTATTTAATTGCAACCAAATCGTGCCAGTCTCTCAGGCTGAACCCCCTTGCGTTAGATTAGGTTGTATAGCTAACTTAGAATATTAAAATACTAATTAGAATAACTAGATAATACGTTCCACTCTTAGTGATCGACACTCTACTTACCATTATATTCATACTGACCGGGTACACTGCTCGTTAAGTGTGTGTGTTATTGATAAGTCGGCTAAATATAAATTTAAAACTTGAGTAGGCATTAATACTGCTAAACCACAACGACACATCACACGCATCAAGTTTTTGGCGCCGTTGCCGGGGAGTGAATTGTTATTATCTGTTAATTTGATTAGTATTTTAATTAGGTTTTTAATTTTTAATCTAACTGCTAACTGTGTTGTATATTAGATTAAATTGCATTCATTGTATTATTTTGCATATTTTCTGTTTTTGTGTGTTATTTGTTTTCTTTTATTTTTGTTTGTTTTCGTTTGTGTTTTTTATTTGTTTTTATTTTTTGTATTTTTTGTGTTCTGCTATCGTTGTACTGAGCTAAATCGAATGATACGGCGCATCTATTTTCTTAGATACGGCGTATTGCGTTTAATTTTTATAAAATACAACGCGTTTAATTAATTCGATACGACGCATCTTTCCCCAAGATACGGCGTATCTGTTTTTAATAAGATTTTTTTTTCTAAACGTTAACGCGATACGACGCATCTGTTTTAACAGATACGGCGTATCTATTATTTTAATTAAAAACAGTTTTCGAATTATTAAACAGATACAACGCATCGATCTCTGTCGATACGGCGTATCTTCTGAATCAAAAATCTTATATTTTGAAACGTAACGAAAATACGGCGCATTAACTTTTGTTAATACGACGCATTTAATTTTAAATAAATATCGATTTTTGATAATTAAACTGATACGGCGCATTCTTATTTCTAAACGGCGTATCCATTTTCTAAATAAAAGTCTGATTAAATTTTAACGATTATAAGATACGGCGTATCCCATTTATAGGATACGGCGCATCAACAGCAGATATCAGAAGCTTTTATTTTACTTTGATTGTTTCACTCTTCTTTTGCACGAGTAAGTTTTATTTCAGGAAGATGGACGATCCGGATATTACAATGGAAGAATATATCAAGTTTAAAGAGGAGAGAGCCTTGAGCAATAATCAGGTGTATGATTGGAAAATAGCAAGATATGGTTCACAAGTCATTGAGACGAAAGAAATCACTATGGAAGAATACTTGATTTTAGGACAAGAAAAGTCAAAGAAAGAAAGAAACAAATTGCCATTTCAACACACTTGGTGTATGTCAAATGACGATGAATAAGATTCATATACCTTGAAACCAATTCCGGCAATTGTTCTTGATAGTACTTTTTCTCCGGAGATTGCACAAGATGATGTGTATACGGAACCTTACATCGAAGAATATTCTGCAATCGTATTACCACCATTAGACAATCCAACGGATGAAGATGAAAAGTATTCTAATTTTGATTTCGAACCATTTGACGCAATTGTATATGATGACATACCTCAACCAGATTTTGACCCAACGAGGGTTTTTGAAGAAATCTGGGATGACTTGTTTAATAATGAAATTCGGGACGATGCTGAAATTGCAAGACCACTGGTTGAAGATGGAGATTCACATGATGAATTGGAATCACTTACAACACAAAGTGGTACAAATTTATTTAATATTATTAATCCCGTTACTAATAATCTTGCTAGTTTTCCTAAACAGGTTGCAAAACAAAATGATGATGAGGTGAAATTTATTACACTACCTATTGAAGCACCTGTGATCAACCCGTATTTGGTGGAGCTCGAAGAAGAGTTTGGTGATGAGCTCTTAAACATTGCTATGATTGATGAAGATGATGATTCCGACCCTATGAAGTATATAGAGGAACTCGAACTTTTACTTGCCAAAGACCCTTTCTCATCTTCTGCGGAAGTCAAGGGACGCCTTACTACCAAAGAGACTAACCAAGAAGAAAGGAGACTCATTTTTCCTCAATATATTACTCTTTCAGATGTAATGATCAAGTCATCCAATTTATCAACCAAACCGGGTAAGGATAGGAAAGATGTACATATATTGCCAAGGTATGATCTTTATTTATTTCTTCCATATTTACTAGCAAATTTACACTCTTTTCGTGTTTATTGCTACTATCACCCGCACTTAATCCCAAGTGGGGGGAACAACACCCTATTACACAGTAAATAAGGGTGGAGTCAGGCTCGTGACTCGAACAAAAACAAGCGCTTCGTGGGAGGCAACCCATGCTTATCTTTTATTTTATATTATGTTTTGTGTCGAGTCAGTCAGGCCCGCAGAGGATACGGCGCATCTCAATCCTGAGATGCGACGCATCTCCTGCACTGGTCATATCTTACTTTATTTTTCCGCATATTTATATTTTGACTTTAAAACTTTTTATCAGTTTATTTCAATGCGGCGCATCCCTGTTAAAGGATGCGGCGCATCTTCTATTATGATCCGTATTTATTCCAGGCTCGATACGGCGTATCTTCTTCCATAAGATACGGCGCATCGACTGACCTTATGATTTTCAGTTTTAATTTTTATGTTTTATTTTTTTTCTAACTACTAATGTATTATGCAAGTTGAACCTTTCTTAATTTAGGTGTGTTTTAAGTCTTGGTGGTATTTTAGATTCCTGCATTTCCTGTGGATACATTGATTATGAAGCTTAAACGTTCTAATCCACAAGAAGATGATTTTTGCTCTTATACAAATGGAGGATCATACCGAGCAAATCTCAGGGGAGTTTTTCTGTTCTAATTCTTTTATTTTCCAGTTTTTAAACTTTTATACAAACAACGAGGACGTTGTTTAACTTAAGTGGGGGGATTGGAGAATTAGAACACTTAACACTTACTTGTCCTAAACTTTTCAAAATATGCTTAAAATGTGCTTAATATATCAAAATTAAAATTTTTTTAGCATGTTTTTGTTTAAAGTCTAAGTTGCATAGCTGCACACATGACGTTATTTTCAAAAATTGTGATTTTTCAAAACTCACAAATCTATGAGTGTGCCGGTGACTTGTAAACTTTAGAACTTGGCTTGTATACTATTCGAGACCACCATAATAAGTATTATTTTATATAATTGGAATGACTTGTCTAAATTGGTAAAATTCTAGGATTACACCCAAATAGCCTTTATATGTTATGTGTTATTAGCTAACTACACTGGTTAGTTAACCCTCGTATAAACCCTTTTGTTACTCTCACTTTTAGAGTAAGATCCCCCTAGAAAAACACTCAGAGCCATTCCTTTCGTTTCTTACACCTTTGTTAAAATGTTTCGTTACACCCTTACACCTTAGCCTACCCTGTAGATTAAAATCCGTGGTTGGTTAATTGCTTTAGGCAAAGTGTGTTTCCTTACATTACCTGTGTTCGAGTGCATAATTCATTATCTTTGGTTAGGTCGGGAAATTGCACAATGCAATTGGAGTGAAAGTAAATATTGTATATCTTTGAGTTTATTTTTCGTGTGTTTACTACTTTCACTATTTCCGTTATTTCTGAAGTCATGAAAAGTATGGAAAAATTATCCAGAATTATCATTATAGTGATGTGGTAAAATTTTACACATCTTTGTTTATGTTATTAAAAAAAAATAAAAAAAAAAAAGAAAAGAAAAAAAAAAGGAAGAGTTGGATGTCTGATTTAACCAACTTATGTAAAGTTTTGTATTAAGTGGTCGATATCACCACTAATTGTGGTATATTATATCTATGGATTGAATGAGAGTTGGCAGTTATGGGAACACCAACTAAGGTTTGTTCTTTGATTGAGATCTTGTTGAGTATAATTCGTGTCTACCTAAAGCGTGTGTTTCAAGTGTTAAAGCGTGAGTTATTCAATGATACGAGTCTTATTCATGGGATGGTTGGGATAGTGATTAACCACACTTAGGATTTTAATCTATTTGTTTTGTTTATTTTTCATTTTTACACCAATTTATATCCCAAATATTATCCATACCCTATATTATTCTTTATCCAACCAAACATTTGATTTATTGAGATTAGGGATTTGAGCAATCTTAAGTATCGTAGTCGTGGATTCGGCTATGTATTTATGATTTTGTCGCCCTTTTTGATATAATATTATTGGTAAAGTTTGGACCTGTCTTTAGCCTATTCGAGTTAAGGATTTGAGCAATTGCAAGTATCGTGTTCGTGGATTCGATCATGTATTTGTGATTTTGTCGCCTTTTCTGGAATTTGAGATCGATAGAGATAAGGAGAATGATTAACCCTTAAACCTCAAAACCTTTTTTGCCGCTTTAGACTTGTTATTCCTTGGCTTTAGTGGGGGAGATGTGTATACTTGCCAAGCTTATGATAGAATATTCGTCGCGACTGGACAGTTAAACGATTAGATTTGCTTTTATCAAAATATTTTATTTTACTTCTAATTCGTTAAGTGTTTGGTTGTGTGATTATGACAAAAATGAATACATGCTTAAATATAAATATAAATCCTAACATCTTTTAGGATACATTTTCATAAGATTAATCTAAGGTTTACTTGGGGACAAGTAAAGTTCAAGTGGGGGGATATTTGATGAACTCAAATAAGTACATTTTATTACTATCATTTATCCTATTAATTTGACTTGTTTTATTATATTATGTATGAGGATTGATACTTAATCGTTTACTTTTGTAATTCTCAGGTAAAAACAAGCATTTGGTGAAACTTAGCAATTTTGGACTAATTATGGAGCAAAACAAGCAAGAAGTTAAGAGTCTACCGAAATGTACAAGATCAAGGCATTCTGCTCCAGATGCGCCGCATCTCACTTATTACATACGGCGCATCACTATCCAGATTTCACCAGATACGATCCAAGATACAAGAGGACATGCGCCGCATCTGTTTATGGAGTTACGCCGCATCTTCTGGCGGTGTACGAATATTCCTGAATATATTAATCTTGGACCCCACGCGAAGTTAATTCAATGCGCCGCATCTACTTATTAGATGCGCCGCATCTTACCCTCAGACAGAAACTATAAATACCCCAAAGACCAGACGACAAAAGTTCCGAAGTTCGACAAAAGTTCTGAAGTTCGACAGAAGACCGAAGTACAGAAACCCTAGGACGAATTCAGTCAAGGTAGCAGCACAAGACACACCTTGAACGAAGATACAAGAGCTATAAAAAGGTCCTGCATGTATTTAATTCATTAAGTAGTTTTGTTTTATTGTGTTAGTAAACTTTAATTCATCAGGATTGGTGGCTTGTGTAATGTGACAACGGAAAGATTGCACTCCCTTAAAACTGCTTTCCCATTAATTAAAGTTTATATGTTGATGTCTTTGGTGACTTTTATTAGTGCATTGATAACCTCTGTGTCTAGCTGAGCGTTGATCGGGTCGTCATGCCTCTGCCCTCGCCTATTTATTAGATCGCCTGTGCATTCTATCGTCTGTAGAAAAGTAGGAAGAAAGATAAATAGGATAGTCATAAGTAATCATTAAGGGTTTACTCGCCGATAAGATTAGAACCAACGAGAAAGGACTTAATCTCGGTGCGTTGCATCGAACTATACACTTCATATAAAACTAGCAATAAAACAAGTGACAAGCTACTTATCTATCAGGACAGGTCTTCTTATTGTCTCGAGTATTTATCTGTGTACGTGTGTGCTACTTGCTGATTCGTGCCTATTGGTTTAGTTTATTATTTAATTGCAACCAAATCGTGCCAGTCTCTCAGGCTGAACCCCCTTGCGTTAGATTAGGTTGTATAGCTAACTTAGAATATTAAAATACTGATTAGAATAACTAGATAATACGTTCCACTCTTAGTGATCGACACTCTACTTACCATTATATTCATACTGACCGGGTACACTGCTCGTTAAGTGTGTGTGTTATTGATAAGTCGGCTAAATATAAATTTAAAACTTGAGTAGGCATTAATACTGCTAAACCGCAACGACACATCGCACGCATCAGAGTTCGTGATTTCCGTGTTTCGATTCGTGTTTTGAAGACCCTTCCTCGTGGAGTTATCGTTTTCATTTGTAAATATTTTTCTTATTATAAAAATTCCAAAAAGATTTTCTTTTCCAAATTATTTTTCCTTTTTCTTTTGTGATTTTCAATGTTTCTAAAATTTAAAAATCCAAAAATATTCTTCTTATTCCTCTTATCCGTATAATTCTTTATCTCTATCCCTCTATCCGTTTAATTCTTCTTCTCTATGTCTTCATCTTACCATTATGGTTGCCAATGGTGTGGAGGTCCTCATAATGGTGGGAATTGTCCCGGTTGTAGCATGGTGGAATCGGGAAACGGGTTTGTCTATGACCAAAATCCTTATTCCTACCATGAAACAACCGACTTTTTCAACCAGCCCCCACAACACCAGATGGAGACATACTCTTGTGATTCTTGTGGAGGTAGTCCTCACCCGGGTTTTGATTGACAAACAGGGAACATGTTTGTCTATGAGCAAGTTCCATGTAATCAAAACTTCGGTTATGACCATTATCCGTACAATTCACCGAATCAGTCACAGCAATCATATTGTTGTGAGTACTGTGGAGGTCCACATTATAACTCTGATTGTCAAACGAGGAACCAGCTTGTCTATGAGCGTGGTCCTTGTAACAATTATGACTATTCTTATCATGACCAACCTCCACAGTACCAAATGATTCAAACACCACCTCAAGAACTTTCTCAAGACATTCTTCATGTTCTAAATTTAATCGAAGAAATTAAGGATTCGATTAAAAAACTTCCCCAAGAAGATCCTCATCAGAAAACTTATGGAGAACTTCTAGCTGAAGAACAAGCAGCTAGAGTAAATTCCCAATATCGTCAAACTTTCGTTTACGATGACGATGATGATGAGGATTCTATTCAAATTGGGACGTTTTACACTAATTCATCAGTTGCTATCACTCCCGTCGAAAAACAGGAAGACAAACGAAGCATGGAAGAATTATTAGCAGAGGAGCGGATGCAACTTATCAGAGCTTTATATGATAAACATAGGGTCGAAGACGATTATGACAAGGAGTGTGCCCCCGAAGTTCTTGAAATTTCAGATAAACCTCCGAGTGGCAATCCCACTCCGTCTTCAGATCCTATCATTTCCGACTCTTCCCCTTCCCTCACTCCGGTTGAGGAAAGTGATCCTATCTTGGAAGAGATCGATGCTTATTCAATTTCTCCGGAAATTGATGATTCTTATCTTGATCCGGAGGGAGATATTCTTTTACTTGAGAAATTATTGAACCAAGAACCATCTCTTTCTCTCCCTCCGAAGGAAGTTGAAATCAATCCACCAAAGAAATTTGATGACCTTGTTCCCGAAACTTTCAAAACGACTATCACCAACCCTCTGTTTGAGTTCGAATCTGAGTTTACTTTGATTTCTGATAACCCAATCTTTGATATTCAGATGGAGGAGAGTGATGAGTCCGTGACGGAACATGAGCTCACAGATTCTCATCATATGATTGATTCTCTTCACGAGGAGTTCTCCGGTGAACTCGCTCCTATCATATCTCCTCCAGAGTACGATTACTTTAATTTTGAGGAAGATCCTGACCCGGGGGGAGATGTACTCTATCATGAGCATTTGCTTATCAATGACATCATCCCAACCCTCCCTCCCGTGGTTTTTATTGATGGTAACCATAAGAGCTTCAATGATGATATGCAAGATCAGAAAAATGGTAATTTTGAGGATGAAGAATGGATCCTCATTGTGATAAACATCCTTCTCCCTTTCTTCACCTATCCGGTGACTTCTCCTTTCTTTCATTCCTTCAGGAGTGAAGATACCATCTTTGACCCCGGCATCTCTCCTTCTTTTAAGCCGTGGGTATCTCATCGGAGTGGAACTTTCGTATGCTTCAATGTTTATCCAAACATCTTGAACGAAAGTCCGATGGAGATTTTCTTTTCCACATGCTCCCCCAAGAACAATTAAATTCGGGGCGAGTCTAAGCTATACGACTCGATAAAAAAAACAAGCGCTTCGTGGGAGGCACCCCATGCTTATCCTTCTATCTTCTTTGCTATTTTCTAATAAGTGACGTGAGGAGGGGTACCTCTTCCATTTGTCGTGTTTCGTGGTTGTTTGTGTATGTCCAGGATTTGCCCGAATTATGAAGTCTCTCGTGCTCGTGGTTTGGTTCTCTCCACTCGAGTTTCATCATTCGTTGCTTATCTGATATCCTTAATCTTATCGTTTAACGTTTATCTTTGGCATAATTAATAAACGGCCTTAGGTTTATGTAGGAGAACCCTTACCTTTAAGACATTGAGGACAATGTCTCGTTTTAGTCTGGGGGGGGTAATCTTTCGATTTGATTTTTGCCTTGCATTTTTTGCCGTTTACTCATGCAACCCCGTTTTTCCTCCAAAAAAAGTCCAAAAAATGAGAAAATTTAAAAAATTTTGCAAAAAATATAATAAATTTTGACATTTTGTTGACTTTCCGCTGGTGAGAGTAGGAATAAAATTCTGACTTGATCGGGCGTGTTGAGCCCTAGCTTGTCTCCTTAACCTTTCTTGGCTAAGCATTCGCGGATCTTATTATTTAAGATTTTAAATTTGCAAAGAACCAGAAATGATAGAGTTTATTTAGAAGTTAGATGCTAAGCGTGGAGTAGTTGGTTCTCTTTAGAGCTCATCGAAGTTACTTGTGGCCTTTTGCTCCCGCAAAATTGTTTCACCATATATAACTATAAGAATAATTAAAGATGTTAGGTTTGCCGATGATTAGTTCTTGGTCTTCTTAAAAGAATCATTGCTTTAAAAATTGGGTACACATCAAGGTTACTTAATAAATACGTTTAATAATAATAAGTTAAGTGCTCTAAGCTACGGATTCGAGATCGGGCCTTGGATCCTTATTTCTGGAAGGCGTTTAGGTCTTGGCTACCCTCTTGCACCGGCCCTTGGACCTCTAGTTCAGGAATGTGTGAGGTCTTGGTCTAACCACCTTGGATCCTCATTTCAGGAATGTCTAGAGTCTTGGAACACTCCGCTGTAACGGCCCTTGGATCCTTAATTCCAGAAGGTGTAAGGTATTGGAACTAAACCGTGAAGCTCCGTCGTTTAGGGTACGCAATGAAAAGTTAGTGATATATATATATATATATATATATATATATATAAAAAGGAAAAAAAAAGAAAAGAAAAATGCAAAAGTCACAAATATAAATAAAAACCTTGATGTGGACCTCATTTTCAAAGCAACGGTTCTCGAGAGAAGATTGAAAACTACTTAGCGTCTTAATTTAGTATCTTTATCGGACTAAAAACCTATCAAAACGAGAAAATATGAAGCAATTCATTTCTCACTAAAAATAAAATAAATAGAGGCGAATTAGGAAAATGGGAGCAAGAGGTAATTACACAAGTAACTTCCATGGGTAGTGTTGGCATCTAACTTGTAAATAACAATGATCTTGTTTTTAAGCTTAGTTTGGGGGCTCGTGAAAAATCAGGGACGACGAATTTTATCCGTATGGTCACTTCTTTATGAGTCGTGTTTCCTACTCGTTGACCCTAAAAGTTATTGATAGATAATGATTGTCAACAAAACCGTCACATGACAAAAATACAAAAATAGAATAAAAAGGAAAATCGGGGAGTTTTTAGAACTTAAGATTTCTTAATCTCTTTTGAAAATTTTGCTACTTCTCAAAGTTAGTAAAAAGAGATTGGAAATTTTTGGTTTTAAAAACGTGTTTTTATAACATTGCGTGAGGACACTGCAATATCTTAGTCTGGGGGAATTTTGGTATGTTCTTAAACACATACCTTTTCTTGACCAAATTAAGACCAAAACGACCAAAAACTAACCATAAATGCCAAAGATATTGTGTTTTTGTGTTTGTTTCTATGCAGGTACGGATATCATGAAATATGGACAAAATCAAGCAAAAACCAAGAAAACGAGCACGAGATTTGGAAAAGGTCAAAAGCCGAAGCCGGGGAAGCAAATGATCAAAGTTTATTCTCAAAAATTCACCAAAGATCCTTGAAGAATCAAAATATTACAAGAATGGCCCTTGGATTTATTTTGGAAAAGTGGCAGAAATGGTCCCTGAAGTTTCAGAATTAACACATTTGGTCCTTGTCATTTTAACCATCTAAAATCTATACTTAAAACCAAATCCAGATTTTAAATCCAATCCATTACCCAACAATAACCCACAACCCAAAATAAACCCAAGCCCACCTTTATTAACCCCAACCCGGATCCCCCTTTGCTACCCATGACCCGGTCAACAAATAAACCCACCCACGGTCAAACTCATAAAAAAATCTTACCCGCCTTTTTACCCCATACACCTTTTTCCCCAATTAACCCAGGCATAAACCCTAATTACCCCATCCCCGAAATTAACCACAATTAAGGGCAATTTGGTACTTCTCACGAGTTTCTAGAAAGATTCTGACATGTCAGGACTGACATGTTAGCAATCCCAAGAGAATTCAAGGCTTATGATTGGTGGATGATGCGTGGCATTTTGATCCAAGGGCTGAGGTTGATGGAGTGATGACCAAGAGATGATCCAAAGGCTGATATCAACATAAAGAAGCACAAAGAAGGCGTGGATCGATGACATGGACATCCTAGAAGCTTCACAAACCGGCTATAAATAGAACCCTCATCTTCTTCAAATTTCAAGTAGTTTTTTTAGTTATTGTTATGCTGTTAAAATAGTTTCTGAATTGTATTTAAAATTTCTTTTGTAAATCTTTTAAGATTGATTATAATGAAAGTTAGTTTGATTCTCCTTTAATTCTATTCTCTTTAGTTTTAAATCTCATCTTAGTTTCTAAACTGTTTTCATTAGCTTATATTCAACTTGTTTAGATTATTTAAACTTTCAGTTTCATTGTTGTTCAACTTATATAAAAAATAAAAAAAATAATAAAAAAAATATCAGAAAATCACTTAAAAATACAAAAATATCTTCAATTCAGCTTTCAATAAGCTATTTACATTTAGATTAAGCTCATATAAGCTCTCTAGCTTATTGTGAGTGTTAGTTAAGGTTAAAACTGTTTTAATCTCAAAAAGTGCAAAAAGTCAACAAAAGTCAAAGTTACTATTCAATAAGCTGTTGAAGAATAAGCTGATTTGGAAGAGCTATTGGGTTATGATTGGCTTATGTAATAAGCCTGGGTTGATCAGATCATAGTTCCTCTCTAGTTTCTTCATTAGTCTCTTGTAAGTTTCATTTTAGATTAAATTTCATAGCTATTACTGTTGTACTTCTTATACCTAATCTATTAGTGCTTATTTGAGATATTGTAGTGATTTTGATCTTATTTGAGCTCATTAAGTAGTTATTAGAGTGCTGATCTATTTTGTTCTTTAAAATCATAGAAAAAAGCTAAAACAGTTAGAATAGCTTGTAGCTTATTAGTGCTTATTCCCACATTAAAAGTTGCTAAATAGTTCATTAGGTAGTTAGATAATCAGTAGTTAATAAGTTGCATAGCTTATTTTGGTGGTTTTTAGTGTAAAAGTTCAAAACAATTTCAATTAGGGGTGTTTGGTTTAAGTTAATGCTGAGTGGTCAGAGCTTGTTACTGTTCATTGACCAAGTTGTGAAGTTTGATTGAACTTATTTGAGGTTAGTTAAGTGGTTTTTATTAGGTGTTAAGCTGTTTTAAGGTGAATTGAGGTTTTGAGTTTGTAGGCTAAAAATTAGATCTTATACTGCCCTTATAAGCTAAGTATAAGCTGAGCTTATTTAGGACATTACCTTTGGCATATTTGAGTTCTTTCTAGTGGTTGAAGTGTGTGTTCAAAACTTGGTACTATTTCATTGAGTCTGGAAAGATTTAAGTGCAAAAAAAAAACCATTACTGCTGCATCAGAATCATTTGTGCAGACCTGCACAACTTTTGCTTATCTCAGCTTTTTACTTGGACTATAACTGCTTATTTACTTGGACTCCTTTCATGGTATTTGGTTAATGAGTAGCTAGTAGTAGTAGCTTTAGAGTTGTGAGCTTGTACCTCACTCAGTAGCTTATTAACTAGCTTAAATTTGGGCTGCAAAGTACCCCATTAGACTGATCAAGCCTGCATCAGATTTTAGTTTCTATAATCATCTGTTATTGGACTTAATTGAATAAGCAATTGGTTATATAATTTGGGCATTTTCAGTTTGAAAGTAGCCTCTAGTATAAGCTTTTAGAATCAGCTTTTAGTTTCCCCTAAGAAGCTTTTCCCTAGCTTCTAGAGCAGCTTAAAGTAGTGTATCTGATCATTTGTCTCTGCCCTATTTTTGCAACTGCACAACTACTTAATTGCTTAACTTGAATGCTTATTTGATTTTAATAAGTTGATTTAAGCTTGCATAAGTATGTTGATCTGTCCTTGAGCTTTTGGTGGATTTTGGTGTTATATTGCTTATTTCTAGTGCTTAATTGAAATTGCTTTTTCCCCGAAACTGCTTATTAAGATTTAGATTAGTTCCAATTTTATTTTTCATAGCTTCTTAATTTCATTTTAGATTTTTCTGCAAAATTTCATAATTTTCCAAATCATTTTACTATTTTTAATCATTTAATTACTTTCTTTAAGTTTTTAATTCATAAAAAAATAAAATAAAAATCAAAAAAATATATTTCTTTTTTCCAAAATTTTCTTTTAATATTTAGCATTTAGGAAAATTAATTTTACATTTTTAGGACTTATAATTTAGAATTTCACTTTTTAGATACGTTTTTAGAATCGTAACGTTCGTCTTAAAGTTTTAATTACGTTTTAGATTTCGTGTGCTTAGTTTGCTTTTACCCTTAGCCTAAGTAATTGTTTTTACTTATTATTTCATATTCGTAGTGTAAAAACTCCCAAAATATCACTCTTATTCACAATTCACTTCACATTTCAACACCGTAAACGACGACTCGACTTCAACCTTCGTTGGGACTACGACCCGGGGGAAATACATTCGTTGTATTATCTTTGGAAAATAAATATACTACAAATAAACAAACCACACCTCATGGGCCCCAACTTTCCCACTTGGCATTTAATGCCTCTCCAATCACATAACAGATATGTGATGACTCAACCCTACAAATTACACTTTTTGCAGACAGTACAACTGTTCACCTCGACTGTTGCGCAAAACCAGGGAAAAGTGGAGTGGTGGCATTTAATGCGGATCCCAAACGTTTTATACAAAATGGTTTTCAAAAAATTTCTTTTGAAAGAATAAAAACGCTTAATGCCTAAAATACCCTCCTCTCCACTTCCCTATAAATACCCCCAAACAAAATAACACACACACGTTTTTTTAGAAAATCTTAAGCAAATTTTTGCCCTTTTTCTTTCAAAAAAAAAATTGTATGTGTGTTCTTAGTCTTTAGAAACTCAGACCATCTTTGTAACCCAGACTTACCAAACAAAAATGGCTACTTCTAAAGCTATCACATACGCCCCAAATGTGGAATTCACAATGGAGGGCGTAGACATGACCAAAAACAACGTTGTAGGAAATTTTGCCTACCCCGAACAATTTTGGGCGTACAAGAATGTGGTTAAATACCTTCAAAACTGCTTTCTTGCTACAGCGTTTACAAAAAAAACCCCTCAGTCATATATCATGACTATCTGAGGGAAGTCTGGTGTACTGCAGTAGCAACGAACCCTGAGGACACCAAAGACTCAATAATCACTTTCTCAGTGATGAATGGGAGAAGGACCCTCTCCCTTGATTACCAAACCTTCATCAAGGCCACAGGCCTTGATTTCGCTGAGAACTTTGAACCTCAGCCCACTGACCAAGAAGTAAAGGCCGAATTGCTTTTACTTGGGCCACATGACCCAAAACAACCTGATGTGGCCCCAGGAACCCTCTTGTCCAAAGCGCCAATCATCAAGACCTGGTTCCCACCTGCCTGGAGGATCCTGATGACTTTTGTCATTCAGGTCCTTGGAGGCAATAAATCCTCCACTGAGCAATTGAACACATCACAACAAATGATTGTGTTCAGCCTCCTGGAGGGTAAAAAGATAGACATCGGAGGAATAATCTTTCGTGACCTCGTAGCCAAGCTCTCAGGAAAATCTAGGCAAAAACACTTGTCTTATCCTAGATTCATTTCCTGTGCGCTTCAGGCATTACTAGGCTCTGAGTATGTTAGGCCTAACGTTGAGGAATCTAAACCTGACGTCCTTCATAAAACCAACTATTCCAGAGACCTCACTGAGGTACAACCAGTCTCCCTGACCACATACATGTTGTTGGTCATTCAGGGAGCAAATGCTGTCTCCCTGTTCCTTCTCCTACAAAGAAGGAGAAGAAGAAAAAGAAGGCAGGGTCCAGTAAGGTGGTTAAACCCAAACCACACGCCACTGAGACTGCTGCCTCAAACAACCCTAGACAAGGGCAAACTATGGCCAAGACCTCTGAGACACCCATCAGTGAGACCCCCTTGGCCATACAACAAAGGCCAACGGAGGGTACTGAGAAATCATCCTCAGTATCCTCGGGCAAAACCCTTCCTCATGGCTCTAATGACATACACAAGTCAGTGGGGTCAGGAACCTTCACCCTCTCACATCCCGATGAAGGCATTGCCAAATCACAAGCTATGCCTGAGGGAGTACAGGGTCCTGAATCCTCGGTAGGGCAGCACTACTATACTGAGAAGGGGACCCACACCCAATCACATCCCGTTCACGGCTCTGAGAAATCACACTCAGAGTCTCAGGGAGTCAAGGACCCTAAATCCCCAAAAGGGCAGTACAACCCTGATGGGAAGGGGGCCCACCAACAATCACAATCTGTACCTAGTGATTGTACTGGAGAACACCCACCAGTGCTTGAAGGCACACATGGGGACAAAGAATCAGGGGGCATGCAACCACCCACTGATATGGAGCCACAACCCCCTCATGGCGCATCCATTCTCTCGGGAACTGACTCCAAGAGCCAGGTTGAGCAAACCCACTCAGTTATTATGGTGGGGTCAGGACCTGGCCACAACCAAGGCAAGTCTTCTAATGAAGAGGAGCCGGCTAACCAAGTTTTGCAGATTCAGTCTATGGCAGATTTTCAGGCTATTCTCTTTTCTGATGATGAGCTCAGCAATGACAGTGAGGAAGAAGTTTTTGAGGCAGGTGATGATCTGGACACTGATGCTCAACCCACTGAACAACCGCATCAGTCTTCTCCACCACAGGCTGAAGAATCAGCATCTCAGACAGATCATTCATCGGACTCTGAATCATCCTGCCCAGCCAATCTCAGGAAGTATGACAACATTCTTCCTCTCACTGAAAGACAGTTGGTCAAGTTCTTGCAGAAAACCAACAATGCTCTCTTTCGTGGGCTCACTGAATAACTCTTTGATCAACATTGTGAAGCTGCAGTTCATTATGTCAACCTGAAGGAATCCGTTGAATCTTATCATGATGAAGTTAATGAGCAACAATCATCGATCACCTTCTCCTTGACATCTCTTGATACCTATCTTAAAAGGTTCAATACTTCTCTTTCCAACATTAAGAAGAGCGTTGCAACTATTCAAGAGTTAGTAAAAGATGACCCTAAGCTCACCAAGAAGATTCTTCAGGCTTCTGAGACCTATCAGCAACAGTCAGCCCAGTTCACTGAGCTTGTCAACATGCTAACATCTTCTAACCTTCAGGGTCTCAGCTCTTCAGTGGACTCCATCAAATCTTCACTGGTTCTTATGAAGGCAAATTTAGCAGCTTGGGCAAAGTCTTCGAATTCCTTGGCCTGGAATCTTGGGCTTCGTATGACCGCTATAGAAACTTCTCAGGCATCTCTTGAGGCCAAAGTAACCACTCTTCAGCAAGACACCTCAGACATCAAAACCATGATGACTGAGATCTATCAGGCTTTTAAAGGTCATGCTGCTCCCTCAACTTTAGTGAGCACTCCAACTCTTGCTCTCACAATGGCTCCAGCAACAGTTGAGGGGGAGAAAGTCACTGAAGCAACATCCAGCCAACAACCTCCTTCTCACACTGAGGGGGAGATACCACCAAATCCGGCAGCAGCTCCTGAAACAACCCCATCATCAACTCACCAAGATAAAGGCAAAGGCATTGTCACAACAACAGAGCCTAAACCTACACCAAAACTAGTGCCTGCTTCCTTGGTCATAAGGCCTGACCCTGATGAACCAGTCAAGATCCCTTATGAAATTAATGGAGTGTTGTATCATCTCACTGAGGCTGAAATTCAGGCTCATATGGAGAGGGAAGAGTTGTTAAAGAAAACAGCTGAAGAAAAAAGGCTGAACAAGACTGCTCTCATCTAAGTGGTCAGTGAAGAGGCTGAAAAGCTTGGAATACAACCACAAGCCCTTGCTGGAAGAAAAGGTGGTGAGAGCTTTATAAAAGCTCGGGATGCTGAGATAATTGCTCTCTGGCATAAAAGGGATGAGAAAATGAAAAAGGCTGCAGAGCTAAGGAAAAAGAAAATTGAGAGGTACCTGTGGGTTATGAAAAGCAGATTGCGACCAGAACTAATCACTGATGTCAAGATTCATCAAAATACCAAGCCTGCTGTCATTAGTGTCTTCAGAGGTCCAGACAAGAGACACTTTGAGGTTCATGATCCCTTTACATTATCTGACTTTGGGATCACGGAATTGGATGAATTGGGTCCAATCATAGTGAAAAAGAAAAACATGGCTGTCAAAGACCTGATGAAATCCCTGAGGCAAAGATATGACAAACTGAAAAAAACACCTGATGAACTTGATATTCCCTCTCTTCTCCCTACTCCGGCCAATCAGCCTGCTCCCTCTCAGTCCTCTAGAAGAAAGAGGAAGAAAATTGAATCTGATCCTGAGATCAAAGTTCCTGGCCTTGAATGCAACAGAGCCCTCCCTGAAGGAGTTACATTTATGAAAAACATGGTCATTGAACAACCTGAGAGAGGTCTCTTCTTCACTAGTGAGTTTGGAGACCCAGCCTTCCAAAGATTGAGCGACATTGATCAGACTGGAATCAAAGCCATGCTTGGTTTCCTCATGATGGCCTCCCCAATACAGAGTCCTGAAAATGTGAGGTTCTGTCATGACTTGAGAACCAAGATCCAAGAACATCCTGACCAACATGAGCTGGAATCTAAGAGACCAAACCTTGAAGCCCTTGGTTACAAATTTGACTGATGAATCTGCAACACCACCGCTATCCTTTACTTTGTTTAGTTGTTAGGACCTCTGTAATAAATATAATAAAATGATGGCCTATGTTTTTGTAACGCCCCGTGACCACTTATACCAAAAAAAATTGAACTTTATACTTGGAAACGATTGACTAAAACGGACTCATACAAATTCTTCATCTATCGACCAGAATCTATAACATTTAACCTTTTAAACATACTTGCAAGAACATATACTCGAAGACCCTTCAAAACATTTCACACAATTTCCTAACACGACCAAGCAACCCTTCTGAGACCAAGATACGCTGTATCCTTTTTAGGGATACGCCGTATCAAAGCTGAGAGACAATACGCCGTATCAATCTGAAGTGATACGCCGTATTATCCTAAACTTCTGATACGCCGCATCTATTAAATTAGATACGCCGCATCGACCCATTGAGACAGACAATTTCAAGAAAATAGCTACGATGCGCCATATCCCAAAAGGAGATGCGCCGCATCACCTGATACGCCGTATCTCAAAGGAGAAGCGCCGTATCTACCCTGCACCACAGAAATTCTGGACAGACCTACTGTCCCAAATATGCATAATCAAAATCCTCGGCTGGAAACCCGACCTCCCGGACTCGAAACTTGACGAAACTTTCCAGAGTCCTTTAGTATGTCCGTAAGATTAATTTCATGCAAAAACATCACCCGTTTGACCACCCATAATAGTACCTCAAAATTGGACGGGTTATGCATTAATACCCAAAATGACCCATTACACTACAAGACCATTTATACTACTACCAATTCACAAATAACTTGACCATAACCATTAACTTAACATATCAAAAGCGTTCCATGCATACATGACCCGTTAACATCTCAAAATGGGTAGAAGCATGCTTATACCAAACATCCCTTAAACGTCTAGAACTACTAACATGTACCATAGAGACTTCATGACTTACACACATAGTTAAACCATAATTTAGACATCAAGACATGACCGTGAACTAACAAAATGACCATATAAAAAGAAGTGTACCCACGACACAAAAGAACACTTGGGGCTTCCAACTTCAATATGCTTGGTCCAAAAGAGTTCCGATCTTCTAAGCTATCTTCTTCAAGTACGAAGCTACTACTACATAATCACATAACCTTATCTTTACCTTTGCTCGATCCTTCGGTACCTATCAAGAAAACATTACAACTAAACATGTAAGCGAAACGCTTAGTAAGTACATGGCATAACAAGCTAACATCAAAAATCATACATAACCATAACTAGTCTAACCACTAGTTAAGCTAGCGATATAGGGGCACTTACCTCACGCCAACATAGTCAGCCTAAACACGATCAACCCATAAGGTTGAACCTCATCCCATAGTTAGCCTGACGACTAACTAAGCTACACCTAGTGATGGATCCATAACTAGCTAACGCACCCTATACCCTATCCTTCACCATTATCATGTAAACAAACATGATAAAGCTAACACATAATCCATTATCATACATAATATATGATAAAGCTAACAATAACATGTTAATACCATATACTTACCTTGATTCTCAATCTACAACTTCACTAGCAATGGCTTCCAACTTTCAACTTGTTTCCTATATCACAATTATCTCAAATTAGGCTAAATAACTAACAAATCATAAATTATCAACCTTAACTTATCATACTAAATTTTCACTTCAAGAACCCTAATTTCATAATTTGGGGAAAATCACTTACTTGATGAAAGGACAACAATTAAGGGTTCTCAAGGCTTCTTTGATCACTTCACAATGGTAATTTGAGCTCAATTGCCAACTTGCTCTTCCCTCCTCTTTTTCTCTTATAAACCGATCTTCACAAAGAGGTACCAAAAGAAAGTCCTGGACTTTTCTAAAATTGTCTAGACCAAGACATTTAACTAGTGCACTTTGCCCAAATGGCAATCCTAGCCCTTCTAGTTCTATTCTTCTAACTTACCACTCATATATTTATTTATCTAGCCAACTCATAACACTTAACTTTTAATATACATAACATGATATATATATATATATATATATATATATATATATATATATATATATAGTACCTCATCGGGATACGGGTGTAACAATTCTCCCCTCCTTAAAATAAGATTTCATCCTCGAAATCTACTCTTGAAATAAATGAGGATACTCCTTCCTCATCTTCTCCTCTAACTCCCATCTAATGCTTGTACCCTTACGATGTCTCCATTGCACCTTCACTAACGGAATTTCTTTGTTTCGAAGTTGCCTCACTTTCCTTCCTAAGATCGCTTCCGGTTCATCCTTTTGTGAAATCAATTCTGGATCAATTTCTATATCGTCTAAAGTGACCACACTAGCCTCATCCGCTAAACATTTCCTCAAGTACGACACATGGAAGGTATTATGAATACCTCTCATTTCTTCGGGCAATTCTAACACATACGCTACCTCGCCAACACGTTTCAAGATTTTAAACGGCCCTATAAACCGCGGACTTAATTTCCCTTTGTTTTTAAACCTAAAAATGCCCTTCCACGGAGAAACTTTTAGCATAACCATATCACCTACCTCGAATTCTATTGGCCTTCTTCGATTATCGGCATAACTTTTCCACCTATCTTGTGCCGCCTTAAGTCTTGCTCGAATCATCTCAACCTTTTCCGTCGTTGCCAACACTATATCCGTGCTAGCCAATTCCCTCCTTCCCACTTCTTCCCAACATACGGGCGTCCTACACTTTCTTTCATAGAGCATTTCATAGGGTGGCATGCCTATACTAGCATGATAACTATTATTGTAGGCGAATTCAACTAGGGGTAAATGGTCGTCCCAATTACCTCCAAAGTCGATCATGCAAGCTCGAAGCATGTCTTCTAAAGTTTGAATCGTCCTCTCGCTTTGCCCGTCGGTTTGGGGATGGAAAGCCGTGCTCATATGAAGTTTAGTACCTAACTCTTCTTGGAAATCTTGCCAAAAATTTGAAGTGAAACGCCCGTCTCTATCGGAGACTATAGATATAGGTACCCCATGACGCACGACTATCTCATTCACATAAACCTTTGCTAACTTATGAACAGGCATATTCTCCCTAATCGGAATAAAATGTGCACTCTTAGTCAAACGATCGACTACTACCCAAATGGTATCATTCTTCTTTTTCGTCTTTGGCAATTTCGTGATGAAGTCCATAGTAATCTTCTCCCACTTCCAAACTGGAATGTCTAAGGGTTGCACTTTTCCATACGGCTTTTGGTGTTCGGCTTTCACCTTCAAACAAGTTAAGCATCTTTCTACGTACTTCACACAATCTCTTTTCATACCCGGCCACCAATAGTTTCTTTTCAAATCAAGGTACATTTTCGTAGCTCCCGGATGAATAGAATACTTCGACTTATGGGCTTCTTCCATGAGTAATTCTTTAATGTTGCTTCGAAAAGGAATGTAAACCCTTCCATATCGTGTCTTAATCCCTCGACTGTCTTCTTCGAGATGAGGAATGTGAGAAGTGATACGTTCTTTCTTTTGATTCTCTTCTTTTAACGCTTCCTCCTGAGCTAATTTAATTCTGTCGAAAAGATCAGATGTAATAATCATTCTCAAGGAGTGAATCCGAGTAACATCACTTCGGCCCTGACGACTTAGCGCATCCGCTACAACATTCGCCTTACCCGGATGGTAGCGAATTTCACAATCATAATCTTTCAGCAAATCTAACCACCTACGTTGCCTCATATTCGGATCTTTCTTATCAAAGAAATACTGAAGACTTCTATGGTCAGTGTAAATTACGAACTTCACACCATATAGATAATGCCTCCAAATCTTCAAGGCAAAGACTACGGCCGCAAATTCAAGATCATGAGTCGGATATTTCTCTTCGTGCTTCTTTAGTTGTCATGAAGCGTAAGCAATCACTTTACCCCTTTGCATAAGAACACATCCAAGACCGGAATAAGATGCATCACTATAGACCACCATGTCTTCGGTTCCCTCCGGTAACACTAAGATCGGTGCTTCACACAACCTCTTTCGTAAAGTACGGAAGGCTTCTTCTTGCTTCTCGCCCCACACAAAAGGAACATTCTTTTTGGTGAGTTGTAACGCCCCGTGACCACTTATACCAAAAAAAATTTGAACTTTATACTGGAAACGATTGACTAAAACGGACTCATACAAATTCTTCATCTAATGACCAGAATCTATAACATTTAACCTTTTAAACATACTTGCAAGAACATATACTCGAAGACCCTTCAAAACATTTCACACAATTTTCTAACACGACCAAACAACCCTTCTGAGACCAAGATACGCCGTATCCTTTTTAGGGATACGCCGTATCAAAGCTGAGAGACAATACGCCGTATCAATCTGAAGTGATACGCCGTATTATCCTAAACTTCTGATACGCCGCATCTATTAAGTTAGATACGCCGCATCGACCCATTGAGACAGACAATTTCAAGAAAATAGCTACGATGCGCCATATCCCAAAAGGAGATGCGCCGCATCACCTGATACGCCGTATCTACCCTGCACCACAGAAATTCTGGACAGACCTACTGTCCCAAATATGCATAATCAAAATCCTCGGCTGGAAACCCGACCTCCCGGACTCGAAACTTGACGAAACTTTCCAGAATCCTTTAGTATGTCCGTAAGATTAATTTCATGCAAAAACATCACCCGTTTGACCACCCGTAATAGTACCTCAAAATTGGACGGGTTATGCATTAATACCCAAAATGACCCATTACACTACAAGACCATTTATACTACTACCAATTCACAAATAACTTGACCATAACCATTAACTTAACATATCAAAAGCGTTCCATGCATACATGACCCGTTAACATCTCAAAATGGGTAGAAGCATGCTTATACCAAACACCCCTTAAAACGTCTAGAACTACCAACATGTACCATAGAGACTTCATGACTTACACACATAGTTAAACCATAATTTAGACATCAAGACATGACCGTGAACTAACAAAATGACCATATAAAAAGAAGTGTACCCACGACACAAAAGAACACTTGGGGCTTCCAACTTCAATATGCTTGGTCCAAAAGAGTTCCGATCTTCTAAACTATCTTCTTCAAGTACGAAGCTACTACTACATAATCACATAACCTTATCTTTACCTTTGCTCGATCCTTCGGTACCTATCAAGAAAACATTACAACTAAACATGTAAGCGAAACGCTTAGTAAGTACATGGCATAACAAGCTAACATCAAAAATCATACATAACCATAACTAGTCTAACCACTAGTTAAGCTAGCGATATAGGGGCACTTACCTCACGCCAACATAGTCGGCCTAAACACGATCAACCCATAAGGTTGAACCTCATCCCATAGTTAGCCCGACGACTAACTAAGCTACACCTAGTGATGGATCCATAACTAGCTAACGCACCCTATACCCTATCCTTCACCATTATCATGTAAACAAACATGATAAAGCTAACACATAATCCATTATCATACATAATATATGATAAAGCTAACAATAACATGTTAACACCATATACTTACCTTGATTCTCAATCTACAACTTCACTAGCAATGGCTTCCAACTTTCAACTTGCTTCCTATATCACAATTATCTCAAATTAGGCTAAATAACTAACAAATCATAAATTATCAACCTTAACTTATCATACTAAATTTTCACTTCAAGAACCCTAATTTCATAATTTGGGGAAAATCACTTACTTGATGAAAGGACAACAATTAAGGGTTCTCAAGGCTTCTTTGATCACTTCACAATGGTAATTTAAGCTCAATTGCCAACTTGCTCTTCCCTCCTCTTTTTCTCTTATAAACCAATCTTCACAAAGAGGTACCAAAAGAAAGTCCTGGACTTTTCTAAAATTGTCTAGACCAAGACATTTAACTAGTGCACTTTACCCAACTGGCAATCCTAGCCCTTCTAGTTCTATTCTTCTAACTTACCACTCATATATTTTTTATCTAGCCACCGCATAACACTTAACTTTTAATATACATAACATGATATATATATATATATATATATAGTACCTCATCGGGATACGGGTGTAACAGTTTTGTTAATTCAGTGTCCTTAATAGCTTTCTAGTATATTCAGTATGAGAAGAATTCATTAGCTCACTCATAACTGATCAAAACACTTAAGCATAATTTATATCCAAATAGGGGGAGATTGTTGGGTCCGTCAGTACCCAAGCATCCTAAAAACAGGATTTGAATACAAATTAAGCTAAATGTTAATCAACCGAAAACATACATAAGTCACTGAGTGAACAGTCACTCAGTGAGTTACCTTCAAGATGCTCAGGACGAGTCTAAGAAGAAAGACTCACCAATCTGTGAGGCGGAACTCCCTGAGTGTTACTTGAGACAAAGAAGAAGGTAATGGGTTCAGTGAGTGTTGGACAAGAACTCACTGAACCCCAGTCTCCTCAACAAACAATAAGTGATTAAGGACTGAAGACTGAAGAACCTGAAGCCTGAAAGAAAGGCGGGATTGAGCGGGAAGAGTTTGAGAAGATAAGGAGAAGTCTTATCAAGCCAGAAACGAACCTTCCCTAAAGCGGCTAAAAGTCAAGAAGTGTCAGAACTGACACTCGAAGACTTTTTAGCCCATTCCTATTGGTTCTTGGAAATGACAAATACTGTTGTAGTTGTCAGACACACCTTGTATTCTTTTTGTATTTTAATCTTCAGTACTCTTTGAATGTTTGTATATAAATAGCAACAGATGGAGAAAAGGGGGTTAAGTTTTGTGCATTAAAAGCTTAGACTTTCACAAAACCCTTTTCTCCTACAAAGAGTAACTAAGTCCCTGAGATAGCTCAGTGGTTCAATATTGTTACCACTCAAGCAAAGCTTGAGTTTAGATAGGAGACACACCATACCTTGTCTATTCAATCCCAAGTGTTTGTTCCGAAAAACACTTGGGTAATAGATTCTTTGATTGATTTCTAATAAGAATTTAAACGTTGAAAAACTCTGTTTTTATATTTTCGTTTTACTTATCAGTTGTTATTAATCAAATACATTGTATCAGTCATAAACACAATTAGATTAACTTTTTAGTTATCTCTAAGCGTGTTAAGGGAACAACATCTTCTCCATATGGATCTCTTTGGGCCCATCAGTCCTAGATCCATTAACCATTAGAAGTACACTCTGGTCATTGTGGATGAATACTCAAGATACACTTGGGTTTAATTCCTGACCAAAAAGAGTCAGGCAGCTGAAACAATCATGTCCTTTGTCAAGAACATTGAAAATCAAAATGACATTAAAGTCAAACAGATTAGGACTGACAATGGGACAGAGTTCAGAAACTATGAACTTGAATGTTTCTGTGATGAGAAAGGAATTTCCCAAAAATTTTCCTCTCCTTACACACCAGAACAAAATGGTGTTGCTGAAAGGAAAAATAGAACACTCATTGAAGCAACTAGAACAATGCTAAATGGATCAGTCCTTTCCAAACACTTCTGGACTGAAGCAGTAAAGATGGCCTGCTACACACAAAACAGATCCATCATTGTCAAGAGACATAGCAAAACCCCTTATGAGTTATTCAAGGGAAGAATCCCTAACATCAGCTACTTTCATGTCTTTGGGTGTCCTGTGTTTATTCATAATCACAAGGATCACTTAGGAAAATTTGTTGCCAAAGCTGATGATGGATACTTCCTAGGATACTCTCTTGTCTCAAAGGCCTTCAGGGTGTTCAACACTAGGAGACAGCAAACTGAGGAAACATTCCATGTTACCTTTGATGAGAGTACTGATGCAATCAGTGTCTCTAACACCTCAGTGGAAGAGATAGGCATTGATGACTCATCAAGATACCCTCCTGATGAACATCATCCTGACAATGATCCTTCCACTCAGTACCAAGCAAATGCTGACATCTCCTACTACATCATCCCACACAACATTCCTTACCCAGCCATCACCGAGTTTGTTGAAGCACAAAGAAGTACTGATACAATCAATCAGTCTGAACACAGTGCTCAGGAACCAAACAATCACAGTGATCAGTCAACCCAGTCAGACACTCAAGATGCTGAAGATCATCATGTGTCTGCACCAGACCCTACCAATCAGGCCTCCTCAAGTTCTAATCAGTTTCCAAGACCTCAGGACAGTTGGACTAGGTCTCAGGATATAGAACTTGTCAATATAATTGGAGAGCCTATTGAAGGCATGCTCACCAGAAGCATGGCTGTACAACTAAGAGCAGCCTCAGCAAATGAATGCTTATTTGTGGACTTCATCTCCACAATTGAACCCAAAAGTATCAAAGAAGCACTTAAACATCCAAGTTGGGTTCAGGCCATGCATGATGAACTGGAACAATTTGACAGAAACAACGTAATGACCTTGGTCAAATGTCCTGAAGATGTTTCAGTCATTGGCATGAAATGGGTGTTCAAAAAAAAATCTGATGAAAATGGCATAGTCATCAAAAACAAGGCCAGACTTGTAGCCAAAGGCTATAATCAACAAGAAGGCATTGACTATGAAGAAAAATTTGCACCAGTGGCAAGGATGGAAGCCATCGGGATCTTCCTTGCATTTGCAACCTACATGAACTTCAAGGTGTACCAAATGGATGCTAAAAGTGAATTCTTAAATGGGTCACTGAAAGAAGAAGTTTTTGTTCAGCAACCTCCTGGATTTGAAAGCAGTGAGTTTCCTGACTATGTCTGCAAGATTAACAAAGCCATTTATGGACTGAAACAAGCACCCAGGACATGGTATGAAACTCTCTCAGCCTTCCTGATCCAAAACAAATTTGTCAGAGGCAAGATAGACAACACATTGTTTATCTACAGGACAAATAATGATGTCATACTTGTTCAAGTATATGTTGATGACATCATCTTTGGCTCAACAAGTTATAAACTTTGCAAAGAGTTTGAAAAACTGATGGCAAAGAAATTTGAAATGAGCATGATAGGAAAACTGACTTACTTCCTTGGATTGCAAATCAAGCAGACTGATAAAGGAACCTCTATCAGTCAAGATAAGTATGTCAGAAGCCTGATGAAGAAGTATGAGCTAAGTGACTATGCATCAGTCAAAACTCCCATGGTTCCCCCCAACAATCTTGGTCCTGACCTTACTGGCAAACCAGTCAATCAAACTTTATTCAGAGGAATGATTGGGTCACTGATGTATCTACTTGCATCAAGGCCTGACATCCAATTATCAGTATGTTTGTGTGCCAGATATCAATCTGACCCAAGAGAATCTTATCTCACAGCTGTGAAATGGATACTCAGGTACCTGAAAGGTACTCCAAACCTTAGATTATACTATCCAAAATATTCAGGCCTTGATCTCAAAGGATACTCAGACTCTGACTATGCTGGATGCAACATGGACAGAAAAAGCACCTCAGGCTCCTGCCAAATTCTTGGTGGAAAATTAGTCTGTTGGAGTGCTAAGAAGCAACAATCAGTTGCAATGTCCTCAGCTGAAGCTGAATATGTTGCAGCAGCCAGTTGTTGTGCAAATGTACTTTGGATGAAAAGTCAACTCAGTGACTATGGAATCCAGTATAAGATGGTTCCCATCTTTTGTGATAACACAAGTGCAATTGCCATCTCAAACAACCCTGTTCTTCATCAGAGAACAAAACACATTGATATTAGATATCACTTCATCAGGGACCATGTCATGAATGGTGACATTGAATTACACTTCATTCCTACTGAATATCAGCTAGCTGATATATTCACCAAACCATTGGATGAACCAACTTTCACAAGACTGAAAGCTGAATTAGGAATGTTGGATATTGAGAATCAGTCTACTGATTGAATCCATCCAACTAAGTGTAAATTCTGAAAAACCCCAGGTCCCTGACTCAATGTGTACCTCAGTGAAAAAGATCACTGAATCACCTTCCCTGAACCCCTCATTGAATGATAAAGTCATTCAGGTCCCTCAAGATGACATTCAATGCTAACTTAAATGCTCTAAGTATCTAGTTAGTAAATGTCCGAGGTTGGTAACTGAATACCTATTTAATATAGGAATATATATTCTTTTACCAACTGGCATACATATCTTGGGCCCCCACATGCCTACTTGGCATTTAATGCCTCTCCTCACACATCATATATATATGTGATGATGTAATCTCTGCAAATTACACTTTTTGCAGACGGCACAACTGTTTACCTCGACTGTTGCGCAAAACCCGAGAAAGTGGAGTGCTGGCATTTAATGCGGATCCCAAACGTTTTATACAAAACGGTTTTCAAATTTTTGAGAACAATTCGCTTAATACCCAAACCACCCTTCCCTCCACTTTCATATAAATACCCCTAAAAGAATTAACACACACACGTTTTAGAAAATCTTAAGCAAACTCTGCCTTTTTTTCTTTCAAAAACTATTGTGTGTGTTCTTCATCTTTAGAAAATCAGACAATTTTTTTGTAAAACCAAGACCTTTCAGAAAAATGGCTACTTCTAAAGCTATCACCTACGCCCCAAATGTGGAATTCACAATGGAGGGTGTGGACATGACCAAAAATAACGTCGTAGGAAATTTTGCATACCCACAAAAAAAAATTTGCGTACAAGAATGTAGTCAAATATCTTCAGAACTGCTTTCTTGCTACGGCGTTCACAAAAACCCCCTCAGTCATATATAATGACTATCTGAGGGAATTCTGGTGTACAGCAGTGGTAACAAGCCCTGAGGACACCAAAGACTCAATAATCACGTTCTCAGTGATGAATGGGAGAAGGACCCTCTCTCTGGATTACCCAACCTTCATCAAGGCCACAGGTCTTGATTTCACTGAGAACTTTGAGCCCAACCCCACTGACCTAGAAGTAAAGGCCGAATTGCTTTTACTAGGGCCACATGATGAAAAACATACTGACGTGGCCCCAGGAACCCTTTTGGCCATAGCGCCCATTGTTAAGACCTGGTTACCTACTGTCTGGAGGATCCTGATGACCTTTGTCATTTAGGTCCTTGGAGGCAATAAATCCTCCACGGAGCAATTGAATACATCACAACAATTGATGGTGTTCAGTCTCCTGGAGGGTAGAAAGATAGACATCGGAGGAATAATCTTCCGAGACCTCGTAGCCAAGCTATAAGGAAAATCTAGGCAAAGACACATGTCTTACCCTAGGTTCATTTTCTGTGTGCTTCAGGACTTACTAGGCTCTGATTATGTTAGGCCTGACGTTGAGGGATCTAAACCTGACGTCCTACATAAAGCCAACTATTCAAGAGACCTTACTGAGGTACAACCAGTCCCCCTGACCACCTACATGCTGATGGTCATTCAGGGGGAAAACTTTGTTTCCCTTGTTCCTACTCCTACAAAGCAGGAGAAGAAGAAAAAGAAGGCAGGATCCAAGAAGGTGGTTAAACCCAAACCACTCGCCCTTGAGACCTCTGCCCCAAAGCCTATAGAAAGGCAAACTATGGCCAAGACCTCTGAGACACCCATCACTGAGACCCTCTTGACCTTAAAACAAACGCCAACGGAGGGTACTGAGAAATCATCCTCAGTGTCCTCGGGCAAAACCTTTCCTCATGGCTCTACTGACATACATAAGTCAGTAGGGTCAGGAACCTTCACCCTCTCACATCCCGATGAAGGCATTAGTCAATCCCAACCTTTGCCTGAGGGAGTACAGGGTCATATACCCTCGGTTGAGCAGCACTACTCTACTGAGAAGGGGACCCACACCCAATCACATCCTGTTTATGGTCCTGAGAAATCACACTCAGGATCTCAGGGAGAAAAGGACTCTAAATCCTCAGAAGGGCAGTACAACCCTGATGGGAAGGGGGTCCACCAACAATCATTGCCTCATGATAGTACTGGAAAACTCCCTCCAGTCCTTGAAGGCACTCAGGGGGACAAAGACTCAGAGGGATTCAAACCACCCGCTGATACGGAACCCACAACCCCTCATGGCGGATCCAGTCACTCAGGAACTGACTCCAAAGTCCAGGCTGAGAAAACCCACTTAGTGCACTTGGAGGGGTCAGGACCCGGCCACAACGAAGGCAAGCCCTCTTCTGAGGGGGAGTCGGGTTCAGCCAAGGTTCCAAATCTTGCGGATATTCAGAATCTCATGGATGAAGAATCCGATGAGGAGATGGTAGATTTCGGGGACGAAGAAATTTTTGCTGCTGAGGAGGAAATGGAGACTAAAACACACAACTCTCCTCAGCACCCTGAACAACAACAATCATCTCCTCCTCCTGAGGATCAACAACCCCTCACCCTAACCAACCCAACAACATCATCAACATCATCAGGTCACTCATCTGCTCCTGCTACTCCTCAGTGGTTGCAAAAATATGATAATGTTCTTCCACTTACTGAAAGGCAGCTGGTAATGTTTCTCCGCAAAGCCAACCATGCTCTCTTTCGTGAGATTACTAAAGAGCAATGGGATCAGCATACTGAAGCAGCAGCTAACTATGCTGACTTCAGGGCTACTATTGAAGAATCTCAGGGCAAAGTGCTTCAGGTCGCCAAACTTACTGACAAATAACTCGGTGACCTGAGGGAATCTCTTGATTGTATGGGAACTGAACAAGACAAGCAGCTCACCAACATACTGAAGGCTCTTGATCATATTCAGGAAGAACTCGGAGATGATCCCACCCTGATCACAAAGCTGAAAGAGTACATGGATACTCAGAAGACCACCTCCACCAACATTACTGAGCTTCTCAAGCTTCTTCATGGGGTGGATCTCAAAACCATAAGGTCTCAGCAAGATTCTCTTCATCAGTCAGTCGCTGATTCCAAGGAGTACCTGAACAAAATATCATCAGCCTTTGACCAGCTTTCAATAAAACATAATGAGCTGATCACCCACTATACCACCAAGGTCACTGAACTCACCACCACTCAGAATGCCATGGCCGAAGAAATGTCCACACTGAAGAATGAGACCTCTGAAATGAAGAAAATGGTCTCCAGTATTCTGTCTATTCTTCAGGCCTCTCCGGTTACCCCAACTCCTCAGTCAACAGGTGCATACACTGAAGTTCCATCACCTGTTGAGGGGGAGAAACTTGATGATCGTACTCCTGAACCTTCATCCTCAGGACTTGTTGTTGCTACAATCCCTGTACAACCTGAAGCCATAGCAACAGAAGTGCCTGAGACTTCCACCAGTCAACCCCCTCCCGCTGACAAAGGGAAGGGAATCATGGTGACTGAAGATCCTCCTCAACTACAATTGGTTCCGGCATCAACTGAAAGGCGTCCAGACCCTGATGCACCATTTATGGCTGAATTGGATGGTGGAAAGACATTCTTTGGAACTCCAGCAGAAGTGGTCGTGGTCTTGCACGAACAGGACATAAGAAGAGCCAAAGAAAAAGACTAGCAACTCAACAGACCAATAATTGCCGAGGTTGCCAAGGAGGTAATCAAGGAGAATGACAAGGTCATCAAAGGGGAAGAATTCCTCAAGCTTCAGGCTGATCTCATTCTGGAACACAATCAGCAAGCCAAGCTTAGAGAAGATAGGAGGAAGAAAATCTATGAGAGGTACATGTGGCACATGACAAAGACCAAAGGAGAAGACACCATCACTGATATGACCATTCACCTGACAAATCCTATAAGCGTTACGGTTCACAGGGGACCAAGAAAGTCTGAGGTAAATAAACCCTTCAAGTTCTCAGACTATGGGTTAAGAGAATGGGACATGATGATGCCCATCCTGAGGAAGAAGCATGGCAAGATTGTTCCTAGCCTTCTAAAGACACTGAACGTCAAATATGAAGAACTTAAAAAAGTGGCTAAGAGTCTAGGAATAGATCATGAGAAGGCGCTTGCTTTTCAGGGACTGTCAATCCTTGAGCCTACTCAGAAGATTGGGAGGAAAAGGAAAGCTGTGGAACAAGAACCTGAAAAATTCATAGCTGCCCTTCACTGCGACAGGACTCCACCTCAAGGGGTCAAATTTGTTCCCAATTAGGTTATCAAGAACCCTGAGTATGGTATTTTCTTTGTTGATGAGTTCAGCCAACTGGCCTTCCAAAGAGTCAGTGACATCAACCTTGTGGAAACGACAACTCTTCTAGCATACAAGCTAATGGCACTTTCCATGAAGACTCCTGAAAATGAAGATTTTGTCAAGCTAATGGATAGGATGATGAAAGAGCGACCTGACAAAGAAGTGTTAGTGTCGAAGAGAGCTAAACTGGAACTCTTGGGTATCTTGGAAGGAGAACAAGAACCCTGAGTATTATGTTAGATGTTAGGACTTTGTAATGACATAAATAAAATGATGGCCCATGTTTTTGTTATATCAGTGTCCTTAATAGCTTTCTAGTATATTCAGTATGAGAAGAAGCCCATTGTCTCACTCATAACTGATCAAAACACTTAGGCATAATTTATATCCAAATAGGGGGAGATTGTTGGGTCTGTCAGTACCCAAGAGTCCTTAAAACAGGATTTGGACACAAATTAGCCAAGTGTTAATCAACCGTAAACACTCTCAAGTCACTGAGTGAACAGTCACTCAGTGAGTCATCTTCAGGATCTTAAGACGAGTCTAAGAAGAAGGATTCACCTCTCAGGAAGGCGGAACTCCCTGAGTAGGACTTAAGCCAAAGAAGAAGATGATGGGTTCAGTGAGTATTGGACAAGAACTCACTGAACCCCAGTCTCCTCAACAACAATAAGTGATTGAAGACTGAAGACTGAAGGCATGGACTGAAGAACCTGAAGTCTGAAAGAAAGGCGGGATTAGGCGGGAAGAGTTTGAAGAGATAAGGAGAAGTCTTATCGGGCCAGAAATGAACCTTCCCTAAAACGGCTAAAAGTCAAGAAGTGTCAGAACTGACACTCGTATGAATTTTAGGTTATTCCTATTGGTTCTTGGAAATGACAAATACTGTTGTAGTTGTCAGACACGCTTGCTTATTCTTTTTGTATTTTAATCATCAGTGCTCTTTTATACTTGTGTATAAATAGGAACAGATTGAGAAAAGTGGAATAAGTTTTGTGCATTAAAAGCTTAGACTTTCACAAAACCACTTTTCTCCTTCAAAGAGCAACTGCATCCCCTAGATAGCTCAGTGGGTCTTTATTGTTGTCACTCAAGTATAACTTGAGTTTAGAGAGGAGAACACACCATACCTTGTCTATTCAATCCCAAGTATTTATTCCGCAAAACACTTGGGTAATAGATTCTTTGATTGATTTCTAATAAGAATTTAAAAGTTGAAAAACTTGTGTTTTTATATTTACGTTTTACTTATCAGTTGTAATTAATCAATACATTAATCTCAGTCATAAACACAATTAGATTAACTTTGTAGTTACTTCTAAGCGTGTAAAGGGAACAACACAATGTCATAGAAAAAATATTACAATTGCACTAAGCTCATAACCCCGAAGCCTTAATCGTTTCTAGTTTTGCGCCCCTGCAAGTGTTCATTTCCGTGAACACTCAAGTTCCTCAAATGATTATGCGTCCGTTTGACATACCAGTCAAGTAGGGAAACTACCCGAACGGGGGTGTCAACCCAATAGATCTATTTACAAAATTCGCGCTTACTAGGTAATTAACGGTTCTTGATAGTGGTGACTTAATGGAAAGTCGTGTAACTTAGGCAATATGTAAAAAATTTAAGTACTTGTGTCCGAAAGAAAGTAATTGAGCATGTAATAAGTAAACGAGCATGTATTCTCACTCCAAAGTAGTTCAAAATGAGTAGTAAACAAGTAAAAGTTGGGCTATGAAACTCACCTCAATCAAGTGGTGAATATGGGAAAGTATAACGTAAGTTCAACGAACAAAATCCTAACCACGACCTATAAGTCGTCTTAGGAATGATACGACATGTACTATATGCATATGAGTTTTATAAAGTTTTATCGCCCTTATATACTTGTAGTGAAGTTATGTAAAGTTTCGTAAGTCAAAACGTCTAAGAAAACAAGTAAAACACGTTTTTAGTTTCCAAAAACCTCTTAAATAGTTGTTGATTGGAATACATTTCCGCTTTAAATGGGCGTAACTTCTTCATTTCTAACCCATTTTTATCCGTTAAAATCCCTAAACATAGGTAAATATGTCTACTTTCAAGAAATCAAGGCCTCGGTTTGTGAAAACATGTTTTTGGTGTCCATTTATACTAGTTTATAGGCTGGTCTGCTGTACAGTTTTAGTCACAAAATTTGCTCAACTTCCGGAGGCCATAACTTCTTTGTTACTTAACCTCTTAGAGTGGTTCAACTTACTGAGTTTATCTCAAGGTATTGGCTACAAAATCTAAAACTACCATGGTTTCCCATTTGGAGACTAAAGTGCTCATAAAAGTGAATCAAGTTTGGAACTCAGGTTTAAGACTTTTCCGATAATCAATTTTGTATCAAATGTTAAAAATACTAAAAAAAAATCATCCAAAAATTATAAAATTCGACTAGAAACTACTTAAGACATATATCTTGTTGTGGTAAAAAAGAATTTGGCC
The DNA here is from genome assembly GCA_021014915.2 of Artemisia tridentata subsp. tridentata. Lineage (NCBI taxonomy): Eukaryota > Viridiplantae > Streptophyta > Magnoliopsida > Asterales > Asteraceae > Artemisia > Artemisia tridentata. The sequence goes on along the minus strand of CP139508.1, from coordinate 456,498,812 downwards.
AAATATCATTTTAAAGTGGGTAAATGGTGCACACAAGTCGACACAAAGTTTTGGCAGATTTAGGGTTTTCTTAACTAGTTTTCAATTCAAGTTCAAATCAAATTCTTACACAACAAGCATATAATTGTGATGTGAAATCAAGCATGGAGTGTTAACTATGTATGAAAATGCGTATGAAATAAGTTATATGAATGCTTACAAGTATTGGACTGGTGATGAAATAAGTTATATGAATGCTTACAAGTATTGGACTGGTGATGGTCAAGAAATGCACAAGAACACCAAGACGTCACTAGAAAACCCTAAATTTTAAACTCAAAACCCCTAACTTTTCTTCCCAGCCCTTAACCAAAATTACCCAAGATTTCTATACCCTTGTTTTAGCCCTCTTCGCTGCTGAGATACTAGAGAGAAAATGAGAGAGTGAGTTGTGTTTTTTTGGTGTGAGAAATGAGGGTGTTAGGTGTCTTCAATTTATAGAAGTAAAAGTGGCAAAGTTTGAATCTCATTTCCTATTCAATAGTGACATATTAACTTGAAATGGCATTGTGTGCTCATGGGGAAGGGGGAGGGGTGTTGTGAGACGTTCATGTGGTTGGTAGGAAAGGGAGGGATCAAGTTTTGATGTATCTTGGCTCATGTTGGATAGCATAATAAGGAAAGAGTATGTTGGGGCTTACATTTTGGGAGGGTGGTTAGGTATGGTATTGAGGGGGAGGGAAAGTTGAAAATTTGTAAGTATAAGTGTATATGTATGTATATAAGAAAGGTGGTGAAGTATGGCATGCATGTATAAACTTAAATGCAAGACTTGGATGATATACGTAAAACTTGTAAAACCAAATACAAGTGGCTTATAAAATATGCTAATGAGAGTGTTAAAGTACTTAGTTGACGTAGACTAAACTTAGTCTAGTGTCGGTATAAGTTTAAAGTTGTTTTTCGTTTTACGCGGGTTAACCTAACGGTTATATGTAAAGGCATGAATTCAAGTGTTCAAAGTAAAATGTTATGAGTTTATGGTTGAGTATTGACCTGAAAAATGTAAGTTATTACACGAAACATGTAACTTCTCATAAATTTATAAGACAACAACAACAACAGCGGTACTTAATCCCGCCAGAGCGGGATATGGGGGAAGTAGAATGTAGATAAGTCATACTCCTACCATTGGGTAAACCCGAAGATAAGGAAACTGCTTAAAAAAGTATGTGAAAGCATGAAAATGCAAGGAGCTATGGCATAGGAAGAATAATGAAAGCATAAGTGTTGGGTCCTTCAGTACCCAAGAGTCGTTAAAACATGATTTGAATACAAATTAAGCTAAGTGTTAATTAAACCGAAAACATACTAAGTCACTGAGTGAACAGTCACTCAGTGAGTTACCTTCAAGATGCTCAGGACGAGTCTAAGAAGAAAGACTCGCCAATTCAGGAAGGCGGTTCTCCCTGAAGTGTTACTTGAGACAAAGAAGAAGGTAATGGGATCAGTGAGCGTTAGAAAAGAGCTCACTGAACCCCAGTCTCCTCAACAACAATAACTAAAGACTGAAGACTGAAGGCGAATGACTGAAGAAACATGAAGCCTAAAAGAAAGGCTAGATTGAGCGGGAAGGTTTGAAGAAGATAAGAACAAGTCTTATCAGGGTCAGAACAAACCATCCCTCAAGTGGCTAAAAGTCGAAGAAGTGTCTGGTCTGACACTCGAAGACTTTTTGGCTCAATCCTATTGGTTCTTGGAAATGACAACCACTGTTGTAGTTGTCAGACACGCCTTCCCATTGTTTATGTATTTTTAGTCTTTTAGCACTCTTAACATGTTTGCCTATAAATAGCAAACAGGTGAAGAAAAGAGGGTTAGGTATTTTGTGCAATTAAAGCTTAGACTTTCGCAATACCCCTTTTCTTCTACAAAGAGTAACATATCCCTGAGATAGCTCAGTGGGTCGAATTGTTACCACTTAAAGCATTGCTTAAGTTTAGATAAGAGACACCATACCTTGTCTATTCAATCCCAAGTGTTTGTTCCGCAAAACACTTAGGTAATAGATTCTTTGATTCATTTCTAATAAGTATTTAAACATTGAAAATACTTTGTGTTTTTATATTAACGTTTCATTAACTGTTAGAATTATCAATACATTGTATTAGTCATAAACACACATAGATTAACTTTATAGTTAACTCTAAGCGTGTTAAGGGAACAACAAGTGGTATCAGAGCCTCTGGTTTATAAAATCTTTCAAAATTAACCAAGAGTGCTCAAGGTTTTTAAAACCAATATCCTACTATGACTGATATAAATGTTCCCCAGCTAGTCGACAAAAAGGGTGGAAGCTTTTCAGCTGTTGCCCCTCGACTTGAAGCTGGTAAATTTAGCAAGTGGAAAAAGCGAATGTTTTGCTACTTGACTGGGATGGAACCATACTACATCTCTTGTGTCAAAGATGGTCCCTATGTCCCAAAGACTGCTGAAGGGCTAAACAAGCCTGAGGCTCAATGGACCATTGATGAGAGGAGGGTGGTCAATCAAGACCAACGCCTGAAAAGCATCATTATATCTTGTCTTCCTGACGATATAATGGAATCAGTCATCAACTGTTCAACAGCCAAGCAAACTTGGGATGACTTGGTCAATAGCTTTGAGGGTTCCTCAGATACCAAGGAAAACAGGGTCATGGACCTGAAACTTGAGTATAATACTTTCAGGGCCAAAGACTCTGAAAGTCTCTCTCAGTCTTATACCAGATACAAGACTTTGATAAACGAACTATCAAATGATGGTGTAGTTTTATCTAATCATGAGACAAATGTTGGCTTTGTCAACAGTCTCCCTGAGAAGTGGCTAAACTTCTCACAAGGCCCGAGGAATGCTAATCACATTCAGACTCTTGTGCTCCCTAAGATCTATGGGAAGTTTGTCTATGAAGACAACTTAATCTCAAGGAGATACCCTGACTCAAAAGCTCTTGAGTCCAAAAAGGCCTTGACCTCCACACCTATATCAGATGCTTTCTATACTAATGGTGTTGTGCAGGACTTTCAAGAGGATTCTGAGGATGAAATTGATGAAAGGACTAGTGATGAGTACCTAAATGATTTAAACTTGGAATTCCAAGAAAGGGCACTCCTTGCTAGTTCAAAACATTTCATCAAAAGAAATCAGTCCAACTTTTCTAAAGCAAAAGCAAATGAAACCACTGAATGCTTTAAATGTGGTAAAAAAGGTCATTTTGCTAGGGACTGTTTTTCTAAAACCATCTCAGAACCCTCTTACAAATTTTCAGGAAATAGTTCCTCAGGAACTAGCAAGTTTCAACCTAGAATGTTTCAGTCTACCCAACAACTTCAAAACAAGGGTCAAAAAGACTTTGAAGCAAAATATAGGAAAGCTAAGGCTAAACTTGCAATTCTTGAAACTAATCCCTCTATGTCTCAGGCTGCTCAAACATCCAAACCTGTTCAGACAAAGAAAAAGGTTTTAGTAGCTGAAGCTTATGACTGGGATGAAGAAGAGGTCTTCTCAGAAGATGAGGAAATTAGAGTGAGTGCACTGATGGCACTCTCTGAAGGTGATCAGGTGGCTGTTGGGAAAAGCCATGCAAGGAATGGAGAGTGGGTAAATATCACCATGAAGAAGGTAAACACTTTACTTTCTATGGATGATGATTATGATTGGCAGTCTTACATGAATTATATTTGTGTAGATCTTAAATTTGTTGAGGAACAAAGGCTTAACCTGTTTTCAAAATATAACAACATAGTGTCAGAATTGAATAAATGTAGAGATGAATTGCTTGTACTAAAGCAAGCCAAATTAGAAACAATTACTCTACAAATTCAGAACACTGAAATTTTGAAACAAAACCAAGCCCTACAAACTGAACTTAACAAAGAAAAGGCTGTCATCCAAGGCTGGACCAAAAAGAACCCCAAGGTCTTTGATACTGTGGGTTTAATCCCTAGGAAAACAATAGGAATTGACCATCTCATGGTTAAACCCTATGCGAGTCCCAGTGAATTGACCTTTGTTCCAGCTGGCATATCATTTGAGCAAGAAATGCTACCCAAGTCAAATGACTGGATTGTCAGGGAAAACCCAGTCAGTAAGTTACCAAACTTTGAGACTGGAAAGATCTTGCTTCCTGAAAGTCAGGCCTTGAAAAATATGCTTGGACTCTCTGACCAACTCAGTAGTACTGAGTTAGTAAGTGAGCCTGAATCAGATTCATATCCATCACTCCTTCCACTGAATACCCTTCAGGGTGCTGCACCAAAATTAGGCCTCCCACAAATGGTCTACTCCCCACACTCTCCAAAGAAGAGGTCAGGAATGGGAAAAACAATCTTGAAAAGAACAACTCTTGAAGTCTCAGTAAGTACTGATGACTCATCAACTTCAGTCCCTTTTGAAGTAATAACCCAAAGCCCTGACTCAAAATTTGATCAGTTGGCTGAAATGGTCAGGAATCTGGGTGAGAAGATTGCATCTTCTGAGAAACCTTCTCAATCCAAGAAGAAGGAACAAAAACCAGCTTCCTCAAGCTCCAAACCCAAACCCTCAAAACCCCTGAAAAGATGTGAGTTGTGTAACTACACCAATCATTTCACTGATGATTGCTATAGAATCCTTTTCTGCATGATTTACAAAAAGGATGATCACAGGACCTCTGATCACAAAACACACTCAGTCACATCAAAGATGGCAGGCCTTAAAGCTCAGTCTTTAAACTACCCTTTTGATTCTAAACAGAAACAGAAACAAAAGGCCAAGACTTTTGCACCTTGCCCCTACTGTGGGTTCAATGACCACCATCCTAAGGATTGTCAAATTGACAATTGTTGTGAAAATAGTGGAGGTCCTACTCATGACACCTCAGGACGTGATAATGTCATTCATGCCAGAAGAGGTATGACAAAGTCAACCTCTCAGTCTACTGAGTCTGCATCTACAATCAAATGCATAATTTATGGTAGCTCAGTCCACTCCACCACTGACCATAAATCAATTGTAAATGTTAAAAAGACCTCCAAAGCTAAGTCCTCCAAGAAGTGGAGTCCTAGAAAGAACTAACCCAGTTTACTATTTGTGCAGAAACATGCCAGGGATCCTGTTTGGCATCTAGATAGTGGATGTTCAAGGAGCATGACTGGTGTGAAGGAGTATCTGCACAAGTATGTTGATGAATCAGGACCCAAAGTGATATTTTCTGATAACTCATCATGTCTCACTGAAGGTTATGGTTCAGTAAACTGCAATGGTATAGTCTTTATTAGGATAGCTTATGTAAATGGTCTTAAATACAATTTGATCAGTGTCAGTCAACTATGTGATGCTAAATACATAGTTCAGTTTGATGATAAACAAGGAATCATCTTCAATGCTAACAAGGAAGTTGTCCTTGTTGCACCAAGAAGACATGATGTTTATGTGTTGGACATGTCCAGTCTGACTCAGAATGGAACTTGTCTCTTTACCAAGGCCACTGATACTCTCAACTGGCTTTGGCATAAGAAACTCTCCCACCTGAACTTCAAAAACATAAACAACCTTGTGAAACAAAACAAGGTCCTTGGCTTACCATCTCTTGTGTTTTCAAAGGATAAACCATGCTCAGCTTGTGAAAAAGTTAAACATCACAGAGCATCCTTTAAAACCAAAACCAACTTTTCCATCAGGAACTGCCTACATCTTCTCCATATGGATCTATTTGGACCAATCAGTCCTAGATCCATTAACCATGAGAAGTATACTCTGGTCATTGTGGATGAGTACTCAAGATACACTTGGGTATACTTCCTGATCAAAAAGAGTCAGGCAGCTGAAACAATTATGTCCTTTTTCAGGAATATTGAAAATCAAAATGACATCAAAGTCAAACAGATTAGAACTGACAATGGAACAGAGTTCAAAAATTATGAACTTGAATGTTTCTATGATGAGAAAGGAATTTCCCAAAAATTTTCCTCACCTTACACACCTGAACAAAATGGTGTGGCTGAAAGGAAGAATAGAACCCTCATTGAAGCAGCCAGGACAATGTTAAATGGATCAGTCCTTTCAAAACACTTCTGGACTGAAGCAGTAAAGACTACCTGTTACACACAAAACAGATCCATCATTGTTAAGAGACATAGCAAAACTCCTTATGAGTTATTCAAGGGAAGGATCCCTGACATCAGCTACTTTCATGTCTTTGGGTGTCCTGTGTTTATTCATAATCACAAGGATCACTTAGGAAAATTTGATGCCAAAGCTGATGATGGATACTTTCTTGGATACTCCCTTGTCTCAAAGGCCTTCAGGGTGTTCAACACTAGGAGACAGCATACTGAGGAAACATTTCATGTTACCTTTGATGAGAGCACTGATGCAATCAGTGTCTCTAACAACTCAGTGGAAGAGATAGGTATTGATGAATCATCAAGATACCCTCCTGATGAACATCATCCTGAAAATGGTCCTTCCACTCAGTACCAAGCAAATGCTGACATCTCCTATTACATCATTCCCCATAACCTTCCTTACCCAACCAAGTCTTCCCTGGGTCTTATGGAGTCACACTTGGCATCTTGGGCTACATATTCTTCTTCCTTGGCTTGGAACCTTGGGCCAAGGATGACAGCAATAGAGGCTTCTCAGGCTTCTCTTGAGGCTAAGGTCTCAACTCTTCAGCAGGACACCTCAGACATCAAATCAATGATGACTGAGATATATCAAGCATTCAAAGGTCAGGCTGCTCCCTCAACTTCAGTGAGCGCACCAACTTTTGCTCTCACCGTGGGTCAAGCAACAGTTGAGGGGGAGAAGGTCACTGAAGAACAACCTGAACAACCTCCTTCTCACACTGAGGGGGAGATTCCTGAGACAACCCCATCTTCATCTCACCAAGACAAAGGCAAAGGCATTCTCACAACCACTGAGCCTGAGCCTACAATCTTAATACCTGCTTCCCTTATGAAATAAATGGAGTTATGTATCACCTCACTGAGGAACAAATTACGGCTCATTTAGAAAAGGAAGAAGGGTTGAAGAAAGCTGCTGAAGAAGAAAGGCAAAACAAGTCTGCCCTCATTCAGGTTGTCACAGAAGAGGCTGAGAAGATTGGTCTTGAGCCAAAAGAACTTGCTGGAAGAAAGGGTGGTGAGAGCTTTGTGAAAGCTCAGGATGCTGAAATGTCGGCTCTCAGGAAGAAAAGAGAAGAAAGGCTGAAAAGGACTGAGGAGATAAGACAAAAGAGAATACTGAGACCTGAACCCATTACTGATGTAAAGATTCATCAGAACACCAAGCCTGCTGTCATCACTGTTTTCAGAGGTCCTGACAAGAGGAACTTTGATACTCATGAACCCTTCAGATTTGCTGACTTTGGGATCACTGAATTGGATGAACTGGGTCCAATCATATTCAAGAAGTCAAATGTGGCTGTCAAGGAACTGATGAAATCCTTGAAGCTAAGATATGAAAAACTGGCAGCAACACCTGAAGAACTTGGTATTCCCTCACTTCTCCCAGCTCCAACCAGTCAGCCTGCTCCCTCTCAGACCTCTAGAAGAAAGAGGAAGCTAATTGGATATGAGCCTGAGATCAGAGTCCCTGGCCTTCAATGCAACAGAACCCTCCCTGAAAGAGTTGCATTTGTAAACAACCAGGTCATTGAACTACCTGAAAGGGGTCTCTTCTTCACTAATGAGTTTGGAGACCCAGCCTTCCAAAGATGGAGTGATATTGATCAGGCAGGAATCAGATCCATGCTTGGTTTTCTCATGATGGCCTCACCAAACCAGAGTCCTGCAAATGTGAGGTTCTGCCAAGACCTGAGAACCAAGATTCAAGAACATCCTGATCAACATGAGCTGGAATCCAAAAGACCCAAGCTTGAAGCCCTTGGATACAAACTGGACTGAGAATCTGCAACACCTCTATCATGTACATTGTTTAGTAGTTAGGACTCTTGTAATGAAATTAATAAAATAATGTTCCTTTGTTTTGTTATTTCAGTGTCCTTATTTACTTTCTAGTACATTCAGTATGAGCAGAAGTCATTAGCTCACTCATAACTGATCAAAAACACTTAAGCATAATTTATATCCAAATAGGGGGAGATTGTTGGGTCCTTCAGTACCCAAGAGTCGTTAAAACAGGATTTGAATACAAATTAAGCTAAGTGTTAATTAAACCGAAAACATACTAAGTCATTGAGTGAACAGTCACTCAGTGAGTTACCTTCAAGATGCTCAGGACGAGTCTAAGAAGAAAGACTCACCAATTCAGGAAGGCGGTTCTCCCTGAAGTGTTACTTGAGACAAAGAAGAAGGTAATGGGATCAGTGAGCGTTAGACAAGAGCTCACTGAACCCCAGTCTCCTCAACAACAATAACTAAAGACTGAAGACTGAAGGCGAATGACTAAAGAACCATGAAGCCTGAAAGAAAGGCTGGATTGAGCGGGAAGGTTTGAAGAAGATAAGAATAAGTCTTATCAGGGTCAGAACAAACCATCCCTCAAGTGGCTAAAAGTCGAAGAAGTGTCAGGTCTGACACTCGAAGACTTTTTGGCTCAATCCTATTGGTTCTTGGAAATGATAACTATTGTTGTAGTTGTCAGACACGCCTTCCAATTGTTTATGTATTTTTAGTCTTTCAGTACTCTTAACATGTTTGCCTATAAATAGCAAACAGATGGAGAAAAGAGGGTTAGGTATTTTGTGCAATTAAAGCTTAGACTTTCACAATACCCCTTTTCTCCTACAAAGAGTAACGTATCCCTGAGATAGCTCAGTGGGTCGAATTGTTACCACTTAAAGCGTTGCTTAAGTTTAGATAGGAGACACCATACCTTGTCTATTCAATCCCAAGTGTTTGTTCCGCAAAACACTTGGGTAATAGATTCTTTGATTCATTTATAATAAGAATTTAAACGTTGAAAATACTTTGTATTTTTATATTAACGTTTCATTAACTGTTAGAATTAATTAATACATTGTATTAGTCATAAACACAAATAGCTTAACTTTATAGTTAACTCTAAGCGTGTTAAGGGAACAACAATAAGACACATGACACGATAAACTATGAAAGCAAAAAACACAAGCAAGAAACCGATATCATCATAAAGAGTATGAAACAAAAGGAACATAAAGGCATACAACGCTTGGCAGCATATGAAACAAATAAGCATAGGACCATGAGCCCGAGAAAGCCCGTATAAAGATCAAAGAAACGGCCAAGGAGCATATACGAAAAAGGCAAACAAAAGCATGAAAGCGAAGGAAGCAAGGAGAATGAGGAAAAAAAATAACCGGGTAAAAATAAAAAGGACCTACGGGTGCAACAAGGTTCGAAAAGACATAAGACAATGGAGCTCTCTACCTAAAGCGAAGGCAAAAGCAGATATGTACACAAGAGGCTACTACAACGCGCCTAATAAGCAAAATGAGAACTAGCTATACATCTCTATGCCTACTATCTAACCTCCTGATCTAATTTTGGCACTCTACTCGTTCCTATCAGAGGTCATGTCCTCGGATAAAAGAACCTTATTTATCATGCTTCAGTCTGTCCTCCCGCACAAGTTTTTGTCTACCCCTTTTCTTCAAGTCATCCACTACCAAAACTTCCACTCTCTTAACTAGAGCTGACTGTGTTTTTCTCCTAACATTTAAATTTATAAGACATCAACCCCCATCACTTCAAAGCCCGGTTGGGCGCTAGCGCTTGACTTGCTGGCTACCTTTCACTTAGAAGCAATAATAGGAAGTCCAAGGATAGGTGTTGAAAGAGGACTGACTCTCCTTATTGAGAGAGCGCTAAAAGTAAACTAGAGGACTCCATACGAAAGCTGCATTGATTTGACTTCTTTGCTTCTGCTATTGAAGCGAAAAACCCCAAGAAAACTTTATCAATTCTCATTCTTCTTTGGCGACAATGTTGGGGCTTTGAAAAACTTATTGCCGTACCTTATTATTAGAAAAAAAGGGGAGCACTTTGATGGTTTTTTGTCGACAATCGGAACATGAGAATATTCAGTTACCCGGCAGGGTCAAACCAACGAACCAGAATGGCTTTTTTAGGCCCAATTCCATCTATTTTTGTTGAGGCAATTCTGACTTCTGAAATTCGTCGAAGGAAAAAAAGAAGAGAAAGAAAGGGAAGTTTTTTCTTTCAATCCAAATAAGAGAACAAAGAAACCACTCTAAAATGAAAGTGGGGCTGGCTGTCTGGGGACATTTTAAGGTAGGGCCTGCTGGGCTTGCTTCTCATGAGATTGGGTAAGGGAATCGGAAATGGGCGGCTAACTCCGTGCCAGCAGCCGCGGTAAGACGGGGGGGGGCAAGTGTTCTTCGGAATGACTGGAGCTTCGACCAATCACCACCGGTCAATTCCGCTTTGGGGCCACCCCTTACTCTACCAAAACTTTCTCTATTTATATTTTTGTTTTTTGGCGGGTTCGGTCAGGAGGGACAAAAGAGGGATGCTAAAAAAAAAAAATCAACTATATTTCGTTAGCTACGATAATATGCTACAAAGTGTGGTGTCGAGGAAACATAAATCAATAAAATTCAAAAGTTGAAAGCCAAATATTGAGTTCCAAAACATTTACTTAAGGGTGTTGACAATGGGTACTCGATAGCACTAGACGGGATCGATCTAGCATTAGACCACCGCCGCCGTGAACACTAGATGGGGCACTAGATGAGTTTTGCGTGATCACATCACGCACTAGACGAGCAAAAAAAAAGAACACTTTGTGGGGACCGTTGCACATTTAATCACAACACTAGATGTGATGTAGTGCTAGATGGTGTTGCCTACAAAAATATGGGTGAGTGATGGAAAAAGTAAGTGAATGATGTGGCATAAGAGGATTGGTTGGGAGTGCTAGATGAGATGTAGTGCACTAGATGAGTTGCCATCACCCTAATTAAAACATAAAAACTTAAATGTTTGATACTGTAAATAAAATAAAAAGGTTTATCGCGTATTGTACAAATACAAAGTTAGGTAGTAAGTTTCGTAGTAACTTTACTCTCTCTGCAATAGCTTTACTCTGCTCAGTTATGTATCGTCCACATCACATGCAGACGAATCTTGTACTACAAAAAGTAAATATTGAAAACGTGTATGTATCCTTTTCAACCACAAAGACTCTTCAAAATTCACTACCTAATCACTGTTAATCAAGTACCATAACGTCGAGTAACTATGGAGATATGCCAAGTTCAATTTTAAATAATTTTAAGTGGTCACACTAACTTTTTTGAAAAAAATAGAGTTTTACCTAGTTTGAGTCTGCGACGGCTGAAATTCGATAAATTAATCGGCCAAACGGTTAAAAATCATTGATAAAAAATAAAGAAAAAAAAAGTAACATGAGGAAAACTCAAAGATGTCTGTTTTTATTCCATCAACACATTTTATTACGTTGTTTAAAAAGTTTGTTACATCAAAAGATAATGTTCGTAGTACATTTGTTAATTGACCCTTATAAGTTGTGGTCTATTTTATTTTGATTTTAGAACGTTCGAGGCATTGACCCATTGTGGTCATATATGTTGACTTATTAAACGCCTTCGATTATGGTCCTATTGTTTCACATGAAGTAACAACCAAATCAAGATAAAATCATACGGTTTATCACACATCCTGCATTAAAAAAAATATATACATTTTTCAATAATTCTAAGTACATAAAAGAAATGCAATCGTTACATCAAGAAAATGAAATTTCCTAATTCTACTGTTGGGCTTATCCTGCTCCGGTGAGACTAGGTTTGTTGTTGCTGATGTTGTTGTATCGATAGGTTGTACTACAGTAGGGTTCTACCGGAAACCATGGACTTTTTAGTTTTCGCCATTGGTTACATTTTAGGTTGCGCATATTTTCATTCATCCATTCATCGAACTAGCAATCAGAAATCGGTAAGTTCATTATTCCCAGTAGCGTAACCAAAAATAAACGGAGTGTTAACAAGCCCAGATTGACCCTTGCAGTCGTAAACTTCACACACGCCTGCGACAACCATTAACACTAGGCTCATAACAGAAAACACAATAGCTAAAATTTTCCAAATCGCAAGAAACAACTTCTTAATGAAGTTAAAAGCTTTAACCCGCGGCAGATTGCCATAATAGTTGTTAACTTTTGAAATGGTCTTTTGCAACTCGGAAGTCTTTCCATCATTTTTGACACTTGATTTAGTAATGCCGTTAAAAAGCTTCACGATCTCTTCATCGCTCATATCCCCTTCGATAACATTCTTTTCACGAAGAATCTTGACGTCCTTGACACCATCGACAATCCCGCACATTAAGTCCACGTACTCCGTGAAATCAAGATTTGTAAAGGTTTCTTTTTTAAACATCAACTCTTCATACGCTACCAGATTTCTTAAAATAACTTCTGAGTCCAATTTCAACTCAAGAACCGGGAGGAAAAACGTGAGAGTTCCCTCGTCAAATTTAATGTCATGAATCCCACCCGGAGTCGAAGAAAATTCAATCTTTCCAATTTTAGAAAGCTTCGAAACCGACGGGATATTGATTTCCATCATTGTATCATTTTCACCCAACGTTTTCTTGACCAAAACACTAATCTTATCCCATGGTAATTTTAATATAAGCTTAATCGGTTGCAAAATAGCGTTTGCACCCGGAAACAACCCTCCCGCGATTTGCACTACATTTTCGACGTCTTCTAGATGTACATCCATCAAGAAATTTGTCCTAAGAAAAGCGTTTTTAGGTGGTAACTTATAGTTTAGGATCAAATGATAAATGCAATCAAGTAAATGAAACATGTTACATACATCAAGATCAAGTTGTGTTTCTTGTGTAGCAATCTTAAGTGGCGAACGTGTTTCACAAAACTTAACCAACAAACTCGAAAGATTTGAACTGTCAATATCACCATTTAACTCTAGATGAAGTGCATTTAGTAATTCAACTAATATCACAAGTGGGATTTGGTTTTCAACCATAAAAACATCTTCAAAAGATTTATAAGGTAAACCATTAGTTACTTTTGACATAATGTCTAGCAAGTAAAGTGCATCTATAGCTAAAACCCATGCTAAACATTCATCATTTATGTCAAAGTACATATCATAGCAACATCTAGCTAATGGGACAATGCCCACAAGATGATCTTGCACAATGGTATCAAATTGTGATGTGTTTATGAAGGGTGCTAGAATTGTTTTTGATGTGATGAGTTTTAGTTGTTGTTGGTTGGTGTAAAGGTTAGTTTCAAAATGGTGAATAGGTCCAAGACCAATGTGTTGTGGAGTGTATGAGTTTGGTTTTTGGGTAGTTAAGGTTTGAGGAAGTTGGAAAATGCATATGGGAAGATTGGTGTTGAGGTGAAGATGATTGTAAAAGGTTTTTATGAAATTGTTTAGCCATTGTTGGAGGTTGTTAGTGGTAGATGGAGGTGAAGATAGAACTAGTGAGTTGGTAGAGGCCATTTGTTGGTCTTGATGGATATTTTCTTCTTTAGTTCATTATATAGACAAATTCCCAAAAGTATACCCGGTAGAGTGGTAGGTTGCAAGAGAGTGTCACTCAAATTCCTTTCTAATGGTCTTAAAAAATACTATATTTGCGCATTTCATGATCAAATTATACAAGCTTGTAATGGTTTCACATATTAGCTTATCCCATTCGAGTAAGAAACTTGAGTGAAGAGAACAGAATTACCTTAAGGAAATATCAAGTGAAAATAAGTTGGTCATACATCTTCTCACACGAGACACTTGATCGACATTTAGGGCACGTTTGGTACAGAGAATTTCAGAGAATAGAAATGAAGTAGAGAATAGAATTCAGAGAATAGAAATGGGTAGAGAAATTTAAAGTCAATTCTAGCGTTTGGTAACATGAGAAATAAACTCGAGAATTGGCAAAAAAAAAAAAAAAAAAAAAAAAAAAAAAAAACTTTTTATTGAAAGAATTAGAACTTTTGTTTGTTTTTTAAAAAAAACTTATTTTAAAAAATATATATTTAAAAAAAATATTTTTTTTAAATATTTTATTTATTTTTTTTTTATTTTTTAAAAAAACTTATTTTAAAAAAAAATTATTTTTTTTAATTTATTTTTTATAAAATTAATTAAAAAAATTATTTAAAAAAAATATTTTTTATAAATAACAATTCTATAAAAAATATATTTTAAAAAAAATATATTTTTTTAAATTATTTTTTATAAAAAATTTATTTATTTATTTATTTTTAAAACTTATTTTATAAAAAATATATTTTAAAAAAATTATTAATTTTTTTTTATAAAAAAATACATTTACGTAAATCGGTTTGCAACTAAAAAAAAAAAAAAAAAAAAACTTACAAAGTTCCCCTCATTTCTCCCATTTTCTCACTAAAAGTAGTGGAAATGAAACTCAAAAAATTGCACTACCAATTCTCCACCAATTCCCCACAATTCTCCACCTTTTTATTTCTTTGACATACCAAACAGATTCTCGAGAATTAGCCCGAGAATTAAGCCCATTTCCCTTTCCATTTCATTGTCAAACAAAACATGGGAAATGAGCCCATTTCCATTTCTTTGGGCCCAATTCCCTGTACCAAACATGCCCTTATAGCATTCTCTATCGACAAAGCAAATATATGCCTCTATAGACACTTTCATAACCATGAATCATCATTTATTCAAAAGGAAATGAGAAAAAAGCCAAAACGTTATTAAACAAGCACATACTTCAATTGACTAACCAAACACGAATTACAAACGTAAACATTCCACTATTTTAACAAAATACAAGTCAAAAACAAAAACTTGACAATAGACACAAAGACATACTACTACAAAGTAAAACTATGATACATAGAATAAAAAAACACGAGCACTTCCACCCCAAGTAGTAGCTGCACAAATAGTCAAACACCACTTTTTTACATGAGCACTTCAACCTATCCACAAATAAGGATAAAACACTTTTTACGAAGGTAGTCTAATCTAGGCATACAAAACAACTCAGAGGATACTTGGGTTCATTTCTCTGTGGTATGCGTGTTTCGGGAAAAAGCCAAAACGTTATTGATTTTCACGATGTATGATTAAGTCTTCGAATATGAAGGTACTTGAGTCCTCTTGTGGTACTTACTTCAACCAAACTTATATCCACGAATAAGGTTAAAACACTCTTTATGAAGGTAGTCTAACCCACAACTAGTACTTCCGATCCCAATGAAGATTGGATGTCCGAAAAAGAACAAAGGGTTGCATGGTTGTGGTGAAGGCCATGATGACAAATTATCACCCTCACCAGTTTCAGAGTATATGATCATGGTTAGTTTTTGAGATGAAAATATTGAGAGCCGCTATAAAGAGATATAGTTCTACTCTGTATATAACAAATTTAAGAAAATGACACTTTCAGTTTTAGGGTTTCTAGAAACAAATCTCGTTGGGTTTGACTCTTTAACTGGGCCAAGTATAAGGTAATCTAGGTTGGTCTATATCATCTTACAAACAATCCCAATGAAGTCTATATCATGGAGATATGACTCTTTATAGTATGTTACATATATAGTTCAAACAAGCCTGTACAATTATATAGAAACCAAACAAATAAGACAATTCTCTCTCCGTCCGAAAATAATTATATAACGACAAAAAATAAAAAAATAAAAAAATAAAAAAAAAAGTTTAAGAACACTATAATTATTTTTGCATAATGACAGTTTTACCTTTAACTAATCAATTATTGTTTTCTTGAAAGTTTGTAGTATCAATAGCAAGTCAGGTAATATAGTAATCTCGATCAAATTTCCTTATCTTTTTTAGTAATAGACAACTATTTTGAGACAACCCGAAAAAAAAATGTGGACAAATAATTTTGGGATAGAGGGAGTAATAGTTTTCGAACGATTTAATACGTACTAAGATATTTTGTTTTCTCCTTTATAAACCGGAAATGATTATAGGTCCTAAGACTAAGTGTAATGGAGGGACGCGTCCTCCCTCCAAGACACGTACTGCCCATTACTACTCCCCCTCCCCAACGCGTTCTCAAGCAACTTTTGGGAGAAGTTGGTTTTGGTGGTGACCGACTTACGTGTTGGTTGTGTGTGTGTGTGATCTGAGTTGTTGTGAGTTATACTTTGGTGGTGAAGTTGGTTGACTCATTACACTATGTTGATTGTAACGTTTGTTGTGGAATAAAAAGTTAATATGTCGCTAAATAGACGGTAGTGTTCGCGGTCACTATTACACCTATTCTAAGTAATTAACTTTTAAGTTATTAAGCTCAACAATCAACATATCCCTTAATATTATATGCCCAAGCTAACTCCAAAATGCAAAACACGTAATCGAAAAAACATATCGTAACCCACTAACGCCTACATAATTTCGTATGATGATTTAACACTTAGAGCACATGGTCGCGTAACATGCCAAACCCCCTTTGTTGATGTCACGTCATGGCATATCAACTTTAACGCTAATATCACTCACATCACCAAAATCTCCCTCTCTCGTAGACCCACTTTTATAATACACAATTTTATTTTATTTTTTACTTTTCAAAACCAACTAAATTTTCATTCATTTAATATAAAACTTTACATTAGTTAAAGTTACATTACATAGGAATATAAAAATAAAATATTAATTGTTACAAGTTTGCATTTTTTTTTAATAAATTAATTTAAGTATACAAACTTTTCAAGTTTTAAAAGTTAAAAGTGAAATTAATACTTATAAACTTTAACAAAAAGACAAATAAGAAAAAAAAAAAAAAAAAAGAAAATGTCGGTTTCTTCCTCCTTCCACTCTCCAAACCTCACATACACACAAAACACATTATTTAATCGGAAAAAAATTAAGAGAAAAATGGCTTTGGCATGCGTTAGGAGGATGACGTTGTTGGTGGCGCAGACCCAGACCGGTGCCATGGTTTGCCATAACATCAACCACGTAGGCTTGGCGCCAGGTTTATGCCATGGTACCCGGTTCTATTAAATAGACATTTTTTTAATAAGTTTCATAAACACATTTGGTTAGAGGCGTACCTTTTCCAAAGAGAAAAAAAATGTGGGTACTAAACTACCGAACCTTTGCCTAATGACTCAACTTAGTTTTTCTGAAATGCAATACTACACTAGAAATGTTTGTTTTGAAATTTTATATGTTGGATAATAACAATTAGCAAAGTAATGAATTGGTATCTTGTAACACCCCCTAAATTATGAGTTAACAGCGGCAGACTAATTGGGGTATTACGGGGAGGATCATAGTCATAATCATAGAAAAATGGCTCAAAAAAGGCCTTTTGAAAGTTATTGTCATTCAAATAATATTTGAGATACAAAAGTGAAATATCAGAGTTGTGAAATCCCATAAAAGGGTGTAGTAGTTTGAAATGAATGACATGATTTATTTTACACCACAAAAACCATCAGTTAGTGCCCACTCCGTGCCTTGAGATGCTCCGCTAATTACCTGAGATAAACATGCTTAAAAGTGTCAATACAAAGGTTGGTGAGTTCATAGAGTTTATAAGTAAACAATTGATTTCAATAGTCTCGTGTGTGAGGTGATAATTGTAATAAATACCAATATTGATAAAATAAGTAGTGAGTTACGTTGGGTGAAAACCATAAGTAAATTGTATGTAAATCAGTTTAACACAAGTGTAGGATTGCATGTGAATTACAATCATAATTTGAAATAGTGATATTGCAGTTGTATATATATTGCCCTAAGTCTCATGACACGCAAACGTTAACAGAGTACCGGGATTCGGTGGGGAACACACCAAATTAATGATGTGAGTTATGGCCCTCGGGTAATAGGAGATTGCCATCTTCCTATTTACTTCAAATATAATGCATTGCGACTAATCCGACTAGCAACTAAGGCTATCCGTCAGGCATTAGTGGAATAGGCAGTCAGCCTCCAATAGATCTATTCACTATATTCGCGTTCACCCGCAAGTGATTAATGGTTCATGATGAGGAGGGGCTTTTGGCAATAAAGTAACTTAGGCAATATCAATCAGGTGTAGCATACATAAAATACTTGTGCTCTATTTGTAGCATGTATTTTCCTAGGAGATAGGAAAACATATAAAAGTGGTGTATGAATTCATGGTAATTCGTAAAACTGTATATTACTTGTGGGAGTGAAAACAAGAATTATGTTTCAATAAACCAATAGAGTGTGTCATCATTTGAGTACAATGTTTAAGGTAAACGAGTAAATTTGTAAGTAGAACGAGCATGTATCTCCCCCAAAGAGTTCAAAATAAGTGAAAGAAGGGGCTATAACTCACCTTGTGTGTAACTGGCAAAGTGAAATGTGAAATCATGTGAGTTACGGGAACGGCTCCAACACACGACCTGAATAATAGTGAAGTCTGAGATTTTGATAGTTTTGACTTAATATGAATAGTGATTGTGAAAATGAGTAACAGATAACGATTTGATTTGTGATGTGAGTGTGTGATATGCTTAAAATGTTTAAAGTTCAAAAATAATATTATATATAATATTATCTTGTTTTTATATCATTTAATCCACAAATATCGTTTCCTCGAAAGTGGTGGAACGAAACGTTAAGTTATATCATTAAAATTTGCTATATAAACGTTTAAATGTTATATGATAAAATATAGTACGAATCGTCAAAATGCACGTGATTGTGTTGAAAAGTGTGAAATATGAAATAGAAATGATTTTGATATAAAGTTACAGTTTGGTCCTTGTACTTATACAATTTTTATACTTTTTACCTTAACGGAGTTAGTTTTGCACCGTTAGTCTTTGGTTACATTTTTAGTCCAAAAAGGGTCAAATATTACATTTTAAGGTTTCTAGTTAATGTTTAATCCATTTCTACCCTTAAGTTACTGATTTGACAGTTTGTACCCAATTTTTCCGAAAGTTAAAGTTTTACCCCTAAGAGTAAAAGTGTTTTGCAAAACAAGTCCAAAAATCACAAAAATAGTGGAAAATGATTTCCGAAAGTTTTAACAACTTCATAAAGCTTATTTGAGTATAAACCAACTGCTTATTAGTCAAAGTGCTTATTTTTAAGCTTAATGGGCTTTAACAATTCAAAACAAAAGCTCATTAAGGTTTTTAGATCCGAGGGGTTTTAATGGGAGTTGGGCTTATCATTGGGCTTATTTTAGGGTTATAAAAATAATACAGGAGAGCTTATATGACCAGCTTATCGCAGGTGCTTAAAATCAGCTTATTGGGCTACAAAGCCCAAGTCGATAAAAATGAGAGTTTATGGTCAGTTCGAGTAGCGTTTGGTTTGTGGTTCAAAAAGGGATTTTAAGAGCTTGTTATGAGTGCTTATTTGTGTAGCTTATTAGGTGGTCTAGTAGAGAATTAGTTCGTGTAATAAAATGGGTATGTCGCGTGTACGATATGGAATTTACAAAGCCTTTCTATTTGATTTAATCGTTTTTAGTATATATTTTTCCAAAGGAAACGCAACGGATGTGTTTTCCCCGGGTCGTGTCCCAACGAAGGTCGAATATCGAGTTTTTGTTTCGGTGTCGAATTGTGTGGTGAATGTGTGTGAAAAAGAGTGATTGATTGGTGATTTTATACTACGAATAATGAAATTATAAAAGAAATTAACTAATTAAGCTAATAGAACAATTAAACTAAGCAAGTAACCCTAAAAACGAAAATTGAATTTAAAAACGTTACGCGACGAAATTTAAAACGTAAATAAAAAGTGATTTTCTAAAATTTAAAACCTAAAAATATAAAAATAATTTTTCTATATTAAAACTGATAAAAGAAAAATTTTGGAAAAAGAAAATTTTTTTTTTTGACTTTTTAATAATTTTTTATGAATTAAAAACTAAATAAAACAATTTAAATGATTTAAAAATAGTAAAATACTTTGAAAAAATCTGGAAAATTTTGAGTAATTCTAAAATTGAATAAGAAATCTAGGAAAAATAAGATCAGCACTCAGTTCAGCTTAAATAAGTTGAACAGTCAAAATAAGCTCTAGGAAATAAGCTAAAAATAAGCAAATGAAAGCCAAAAATTACAAGAAGCTCAGGAACTGATAAGCTAACTATAATAAGCACAGAACAACTGAAAGTGAACAATTAAGCACAAGTAAAAGCAGAATAAGCAGATGAGCAGTAGCAAAGATAATGAAGAAACAGTGATCAATCAAGCACTTTGCAACTTAATTATTAGCCAGATAAAAGCAATATTGTGAAATCCAGAAGTAGAAACTTGAACCCTATATGAAAAACTACTTGTAGCCCAAATATGCCCAAAAGTTTGCCTCAATTGCTACTCTAAATCATCTTAAGAACAGATGGTCTGGGGACTGAGTTGGTATTTGCAGACAGAGCAGACCTATGGGGCTTAATTTGCAGATTATTAAAGCTAGTGAAATAAGCTACCCAGTGAAAATAAAAACCAGATCCTAGAAGCTGAAACTATTGACTATAGGCAAACCCAAATTTTAAGCAAAACTCACAAGAGAATAAGCAGTTTAGGATCTAGAAATAAAAACTGAGAAGATCATCAACATGTGCTGATCTGCACAATTAGCTTGTTGCAGCAGACTAGTATTTGAACCTAAACCTTATCAAAACCAAATGAAACTAACACATCCTTTGCAGTAACACTTATCTAACTTAATTAAACCAGATTTGACCAAAAGCAGTGATCAAACAAACTCAGAACATACTGAGCTTATTCAAGGCAGTATGCTACTAGATTTGTTCTCACAAGTTCAAAATCTCAAATATCCTAAAAACAACTTAACAACATGCATTACCATCTATTCTATCAACCAAAAAAAAAACTCAATCAAACCATGACCAATGGTCAATGAACAGTACTTCAACTGATTTCTAAAAACAGTCCCTAACAAAAATCCCTTTAACTAACTGCTATGCAATACTTTCACTATAACCAACTGACTAAAGCTGAACTAACCAATACCCTATGATTATAAAAGCTACTACTCAACTAAAAATCAGAAATCATTAGCGAATAAGCAATAATATAAGCTGAAAATAAGAATGATGCAATTAATGAGATTTGAGTGGAACTTACAAACTACTTCTCCCTCAGCAAGAACAGAGGGAGTTCACTAAGCTTGCCTGTCTTTAGACAGGCTAGAGGCATCCATTTCCCCTCCTAGACCATCACTCCAATAAGCAATCATCATGGAAATTGAAACAGTTGACTTTTGTTGACTGTCTGTTTGACTTTTTTGACTTTAGTGAATTAAGGACAAAATTGACTCAATAAGAGCTTACAGTAAGCTATGAAGCTTATATAAGTTCTCAAAACTAGAAATCAGCTTATTAATAAGCTGGATTATTATATATATTTTTGAGTTTTTCTCTATATTCTTTTTTTTTTGGAATTATCAAAATAATTTTGAAAACAAAACTAATAAGCTGAACAGAATTTGAGAAGAACTACTATCATCATAATAAGCTAATAATAAAAACAACAACAATATAGAAACAGGATCAAAATTAAGCTAAATAAGAACTTTCATTAACTAGAATTTCAAAAGTTACAAAATGAAATTGAAAATTACAACTGAAATTAAAGGATTACACTATGAAAGCAGTAAAATGACAAGAAATAAAATTGGTAACAATTTCTTAAAACATAAAAATTGGACAAACTAATCTAATGAAAAGAGCTCCCTATTTATAGCCGAAGGAAGATCATTCTAGACCTGCCAGCTTGGCAATCCGTGTGCATCCTCAGCTAATCTTCACCCTTAGATCCTATCTTGCTCTCCACGCTTGATTCTCAGCCCTTGGATTGGATTCGTGAGGTGTTCCCTCCAATGAAATGCTGCCATGTGTCCACTCGTGTGTTTCTTGCCCTTATCTGACACCCCTGACACCCAATGATTGGACCAATCTACCCTTAATTGTGGTAATTGTACGGGGTAAGTATTAGGGTTCATAGCTTTTTCTGGGAAAGGATAAAAGGGGGCGGGTAAAATTATTTAAGGATTGTTTGAGTTATGGATATAAGGTATGGGCTGGGTTGGATTATGTGGTGGGTGTGGGTTATTTTGTTTGTGGATTGGGTTTTATATTAAATCCGGGTGAAAAGATTTTAGAGATTAGGATTTGTAGTTTTTAAAATCATAGGGACCAATTGTGTATTTTCTGAAATCAAGGGACCATTTCTGTCATTTTTCCAAAGTATAATCCAAGGGCTTTATTTGTAATTTGATGAACTTTGAGGATTGACTTTGACTTTTTGCATCCCGGCATCGACTCTAAATATCCATTCCATATCTCGTGCTCGGTTTTCCGGTCTTTGCTTGATTTTTGTCCTTTTCTTCGATATCCGTGCCTGCATATGTAAAAACACAAAAACACAATATATTTGGCATAATTGGTTAGTTTTTGGTCTATTTGGGTCCGGTTTTGGTCAAGAAAAGGTATGTGTTTAAGCACATACCAAATTCCCCCAGACTAAGATATTGCAATGTCCTCATGCAATGTTATAAAAACACGTTTTTGAAACCGAAAATTTCCAATCTCTTTTTACTAACTTTGAGAAGTAGCAAAATTTTCAAAAGAGATCAAGAAATCTTAAGTTCTAAAAACTCCCCGATTTTCCATTTTATTCTATTTTTGTATTTTCTCATATGTGACGGTTTTGTTGACAATCATTATCTAACGATAACTTTTAGGGTCTTCGAGCAGGAAACACGACTCATAAAGAAGTGACCATACGGATAAAATTCGTCGTCCCTGATTTTTCGCGAGTCCCCAAACTAAGCTTAAAAACGAAATCATTGTTATTTACAAGTTAGATTGCCGAAACTACCCATGGAAGCTAATTGTGTATTACCTCTTGTTCCCAAATTCCTATTTTCCTCTATTTATTTTATTTTTGGTGAGCAATGGATTACTTCAAATTCTCGTTTCAATAATTTTTAAGCCGATAAAGATACCTTAGTTTAGACGCTAAGTAGTTTTCAAACCTTCCCTCAAAAACCGTTGCATACAAAAATGAGGTCCACATCAAGGTCTCTGATTTAACACGATTTTGAGGATATCCCTTTTATATACGACCGAAACAACTCATCTACGAGTCCAGAGACAGAAGCTTTTATTAGGATATCCCCGGAGTCGAAGTTTGGCATTTTTAACATTATTAAGCACATTAACGTATTTAATCCTTGGCCCTTTATAACAATCACAACATCGGCTGCGAACCGGCAAGATGTGATAGTCTATTATGACCTTGGAATCTTTCCTCTGCCTTTATTAGAAGTCTACAACATCGGCTGCGAACCGGCAAGATGTAGAAAACTTTTTATGGCTTTGGATTATTATTATCATATTCATTAATTATTTGTGTTGCCAAACCCCAAGTCCTACGGCTTTTATAACAATCCCAACATCGGTTGCGAGCCGGCAAGATGGAATAGTCTATTACACCGTAACACTGACAGTACCTTGATGTGTACCCAACTTTCATAAGCAAGAATTCTCTAAGGAAGAAATAAAAACTAATTATCGCCAAAACCAAAATACCTTTAATTATTCCTAGATTACTATTTTTGGGTGAAACAAGCTGATGGGAACAAAAAGTCACAAGTAACTTTGATGAGCTCTAAAGAGATCCAACTACTCCACGTTTAGCAATCTAACTTATAAACAACTCTATCATTTCTTGTTCTTCGCAAATTTAAAATCTTAAATAATAAGATCCGCGAATGCTTAGCCAAATAATCAAGCCATGCATATATAAAGTCGATACGGGAACTTGCAAACTCTTAAAAAGAATTCGCATTTTATAGCTCCTTGTGTAAAAGACTAGCACAAGCTTATAGATTATAAATGGTTAAGGGAACAAGCTAGGGCTCAACACGCCCGGTCAAGTCAGAATTTTATTCCTACCCTCAACAGCGGAAAATCAACAAAATGTCAAAACTTATTATATTTTTGCAAAAAAAAAAAAAAAAAAAATTCTCATTTTTTTTGGATTTTTTTCAATTTTTTAGGAAAAACGGGTTGCATGAGTAAACGGCAAAAATGCAAGGCAAAATCAAATCGACAGATTACCCCCCCAGACTAAAACGAGACATTGTCCTCAATGTCTTAAAGGTAAGGGTTCTCCTACATAAATCTAAGGCCGTTTATTAATTATGCCAAAAGATAGTTGTAAAACGATAAGATTTTAGGATATCGGATAAGCAACGAATGATGAAACTCGAGTAGCGTGAAGGAAACAACGAGCACGAGAGTCTTCATCATCGGGCATTCCTGGACACATCACAGAAAACACGAAACACAAGATATGGAAGAGGAGACCTCTTCACGTTTTATTAGAAAAGAGATAAGAAGATAGATGGATAAGCATGGGGTGCCTCCCACGAAGCGCTTGTTTTTTGTAACCGAGTCACATGAGCTTGACTCGACCCCGAATTTATTTGTCCATGGGGGAGCATGTGGAAAAGATAATCTCCATCGGACTTTCGTTCAAGATGTTTGGATAAACACTGAAGCACATGAAAGTTCCACTCCGATGAGATACCCGCGGTATTTTTAGAAAGAAGAACTAGAAATGGTAATACCGGGGTCAAAGATGGTATCCTCACTCCCAACGGAGTGAAGGATGGGAGAAGGCACAGTAAATGTGATGAAGAGCATAAAGATTTTGATGATGATCATAATAAGCTCTTCATCATCAGCAGAAGTTTTGTCATAAGTCTTGGGCGGGAGGGTTGGGATGAAATCTTCATGAGAAGGTATACCTCCCCCAGACTAGAATCTTCCTCCATATCAAAATAGAATTTATCATATTCCGGAGGAGATAGAAAGAAAGAAAGTTCATCGGAGAACTTGTCGAGATAAAGATCATTCATATCAAACTGAAATGATTCATATTCGGGAGGAGAGAAATGAGCATGAGAAGTGGTACTGCCACTACTCGTCTCCTCCGAATGATTAATATCAAAGAAGAAGGTTTCAAAAGATGGGATAGAAAGATTGAGATCAGAAGTGGGATTGCCACTAGCCGTGTCAAACGTAAAACTCTCATATTCGGTACAAGCATCCTCGAGCTCGAGCTCCAAAGGATCTAACGGCTTCTTTTCAAGATTAACTTCTTCATAAACTTCCTCCGGGGGAAGGGAAAGGAACGGTTCATCAATTATTTTTAATGAATCATCTTCCCCCGGATCACTGTCAGTCTCAACAATTTCCGGAGAAATTGGAGTTTTATCAAAGAACACTTCGACCTCTTCCCTAGAGATAACATTTTCTTCAATCGTAGGAGAAAGATGGGAAGAGTCGGAAATCAAGAATCTCGATGTGATAAATTTGTTCTGGAGGTGGGACAAGTGGTGTGCTCTTAGAGCTAGCAATTTCCACCGCTTCCGTTGTAGTCTCCGATTCATCTTCATCATCGTCGTCAAGAACACTCTTAGTATTTGCAGCACAACACTCAAACCATTTGCTCGATCCAGGATTGATTTTCATGGCCTTGAGCTCAGCACGTTTTTCTGACATACTCTTGACCGTGAATCTTGAAAGGTTTGGATCAACTCTTTTAGGAGCAATTACGGGATCGGACTTTTGATCAACCGTAGCGACATTGCATTTTTCGGTTTGAGGTTTCGAGTTTGGATTAATATTGAACGTAACTTTTTCCTTATCGACCCGCAAAGTAATTTCTTTCACCATAGACATCGATCAAAGCACGCCCGGTCCTCAAGAATGATCTTCCAAGAATAAGAGGAACCCGGGGGTCGGCGTCAAAATCAACTATTACAAAATCTGCTGGAAAATGGAACTTCCCCACATTTACAAAGACATCCTCGGCTACACCTTTAGGAAGGGTTATGGACCGATCCGCAAGCTCGAGGGTCATGCAAGTGGGGGTAAGTTCGGGCAAAGAAAGTTTCTTCCAGATGGATAACGGCATTAGGTTGATGCTTGCACCAAGATCGGCCAAGGCGTGACATTCAACCATTCCGGGAAATTCACATGGGATGAGAAATTTTCCGGGATCTCCAAGCTTTTCCGGAAGCTTTTTGAGAATTGCCGCTGAGCAGTTTTCGTTCACTGGAGTTTTTGTCATTTCAAATAATTTTTCTTTATTGCTCAACAAACTTTTGAGGGTAGAAATGAATTTTGGCATCAGAAGTAAAGCGTCCGCGAAGCTTATATCAAAATGTAATTCTTGGAATATTTGAAAGAATTTTTCCATTTGACTCGAAGCTTTATCGCGGAGCTTTTGATCATTCATTCTTGAAGGGTAAGGAAGTGTGGTCTTAACGGGAGCTTTTTCGGGCTCAAACACAACTTCTGGTTCAGATGGATGGACAACCGGAGGTTGGACGTCTTCGGTTCTTCCGTTATTAGTAGGAAGTTCCGTGTCCTTGGTCACCTCGGTCTCACGGACGACTACCTTGGGAGGTAGAGAAGAATCGGTAGTCGGAGCCGTGGGTCCATCATATGAAACACCGCTCCTAGTAGTGATCGCCTTAGCATCGCCCCTCGGGTTGGCGATCGTGTTGCTTGGAAGAGAAGTAGTACCCGAGCCCGAGGGTCGATCATTTAAAGCCTTCTTTAGTTCAGATATTTGGCTACTTAACAACCGATTCATTTCTTCTTGAGATTTTTGGTTTTGAAGAATCAGTTGTTTCAATAACTCATCCGAGGCCGATGGAGTTTGCACAAAACCTTGATTTTGATTATTGTTAAGATTTGGCCCTCGGTTGTTATTTTGATTAAAACCCTGGTTGTTGTTTTGAAAATTTCCCTGATTAAGATTTCCTTGGTTTTCAAAATTTCCTTGATTTGGGGCTCGGTTAAAATTTCCCTGGTTTTGAAAACCTTGATTACCCCGATTTTGATTTTGGTTATTTGGAATATTACGGTTCTGAACTTGCTGATTTTGATTTTGGGTAAAACTGGGTGGTCCGAGAAAATTGTTAGAACGGTAGCTGAGCAAATTACGGTCTCCTTGGGGTTGGTAACCGTTACCTCCCTGATTGTAGGATCCCGTAGCAGCGTAAACATTCTCTTGAGTGTAGCCACCGGAGGCTGGGCACTCGAAATACGGATGTGGACCACCGCAAGTTTCACAACTATGGTTAACAACATTAACTTGATTGTTGTTGTTTTGAGTTGAAATCTGATTTTGATGAATTCTCAAGACAGCCGTTGACAAATCATTCATTTGTTTAGAAAGAGCGGCTATCTCTGAGGTAGAAGAATCAGTGCTAGATCTTGTTGACTCATTCCTCTCGGCAGAGGAATCCCAAAAATTATGGTGGGCGGTCATGTTTTCAATAAGATCATAGCACTCTTCGGGTCGACGTTTCATAAACGTACCACCGGCAGCAGCATTAATCGTATCACGGTGTCGTAATGTCAAACCGTTATAGAAGGTATCTATAATAGTGACCAATAACATATTGTGGTTCGGACACCGATCAATCGATAACTTGTAGCGTTCCCATGCCTCAAATAATGATTCATCGGGAAGCTGACGGAAATTGCTAATCTCATTCCTTAATTTCGTCACCATCGACGGTGGGAAATATTTCGCCAAGAACTTTGTAACCATTTCATCGAAACTACGAATGGAGTTTTTGGGAAGACGATCAAACCAAGCGGTGGCATGATGCGTCAAGGAATAAGGAAAGAGATATAGACGGAGGGCGTCATCGGAGACCCCATTTTGTTTCATACTTTGGGTGACGGTTATGAATTTGTCAAGATGCTTGTTCGCATCATCACCCGGCAAGCCATGGAATTGGCACGAGTTTTGGACTTGTTGAATCATATGATGCTTAAGTCCAAAATCGACAGCTTGAATATTGACGGGGGCAATCGGGCCACCACGTCCGTGCATTGTGGGTTGTCACAACTCCTCCATCGTTCGGAGATCAGGAGCTGGCATGTGATTATCACCACCCATCGGCGGGTGTTGATTGTTTGGGTCGTCGGCCATTTCCTCAACGGTTGAGAAATGAACACGGTTGTTATGACGAATAATCCTCTCGGGATTTGAGAGCGGTGAAAGAAGAGGGTGAGAAGTAGAAGATCGGGTGTGCATACACCAAAAACTAACACAAAATCAAAAAGAAAAACCAAATTTGAAAATAAAATATTTTTGGATTTTTATTTTTAATGAAAAATTAGATTTATTTTCTTTTTGGTGATCGTTGATCAACCGTACTCGTTTCTTTCAAAACTAAGCGCAGCGTGGCGGAGAAGCAAAGGTCCACTCGAAGGTGATTAAAAACCCGCCTCTTTCGGTCTGCAATTTAATGTCAAGACCATCCTTAAACCCCGTGTATAGGTTGTAGTAAAGAAATAATCCGAGTAACGTTTAATTTCACGATCTCTTTTGTTGTTTATTCGGAATGGTTTACAACGCCCTCTCGAGAGCGAGGATTTATTATTAATGGTGAAAACACTTTAGGAAAAGTGTTTTATTTATTTTCTTTTTGTATTTTTTTCTTTTTATAAAAACGAGAAACTTCCGAGGAAGGGTCTTCAAAACACGATCCGACGAATGAAATTTAAACTCTTCTCAAGCCTTCCCCGGCAGCGGCGCCATTTTTTGATTTAATCGTTTTTAGTATATATTTTTCCAAAGGAAACGCAACGGATGCATTTTCCCCGGGTCGTGTCCCAACCAAGGTCGAATATCGAGTTTTTGTTTCGGTGTCGAATTGTGTGGTGAATGTGTGTGAAAAAGAGTGATTGATTGGTGATTTTATACTACGAATAATGAAATTATAAAAGAAATTAACTAATTAAGCTAATAGAACAATTAAACTAAGCAAGTAACCCTAAAAACGAAAATTGAATTTAAAAACGTTACGCGACGAAATTTAAAACGTAAATAAAAAGTGATTTTCTAAAATTTAAAACCTAAAAATATAAAAATAATTTTCCTATATTAAAACTGATAAAATAAAATTTTTGGAAAAAGAAAAATATTTTTTTTGACTTTTTAATAATTTTTTATGAATTAAAAACTAAATAAAACAATTAAAATGATTTAAAAATAGTAAAATACTTTGAAAAAATCTGGAAAAATTTGAGTAATTCTAAAATTGAATAAGAAATCTAGGAAAAATAAGATCAGCACTCAGTTCAGCTTAAATAAGCTGAACAGTCAAAATAAGCTCTAAGAAATAAGCTAAAAATAAGCAAATGAAAGCCAAAAATTACAAGAAGCTCAGGAACTGATAAGCTAACTAAAATAAGCACAGAACAACTGAAAGTGAACAATTAAGCACAAGTAAAAGCAGAATAAGCAGATGAGCAGTAGCAAAGATAATGAAGAAACAGTGATCAATCAAGCACTTTGCAACTTAATTATTAGCCAGATAAAAGCAATATTGTGAAATCCAGAAGTGGAAACTTGAACCCTATATGAAAAACTACTTATAGCCCAAATATTCCCAAAATTTTGCCTCAATTGCTACTCTAAATCATCTTAAGAACAGATGGTCTGGGGACTGAGTTGGTATTTGCAGACAGAGCAGACCTATGGGGCTTAATTTGCAGATTATTAAAGCTAGTGAAATAAGCTACCCAGTGAAAATAAAAACCAGATCCTAGAAGCTGAAACTATTGACTATAAGCAAACCCAAATTTTAAGCAAAACTCACAAGAGAATAAGCAGTTAAGGATCTAGGAAAAAAACTGAGAAGATCATCAGCATGTGCTGATCTGCACAATTAGCTTGTTGCAGCAGACTAGTATTTGAACCTAAACCTTATCAAAACCAAATGAAACTAACACATCCTTTGCAGTAACACTTATCTAACTTAATTAAACCAGATTTGACCAAAAGCAGTGATCAAACAAACTCAGAACATACTGAGCTTATTCAAGGCAGTATGCTACTAGATTTGTTCTCACAAGTTCAAAATCTCAAATATCCTCAAAACAACTTAACAACCTGCATTACCATCTATTCTAGCAACCAAAAAAAACTCAATCAAACCATGACCAATGGTCAATGAACAGTACTTCAACTGATTTCTAAAAACAGTCCCTAACAAAAATCCCTTTAACTAACTGCTATGCAATACTTTCACTATAACCAACTGACTAAAGCTGAACTAACCAATACCCTATGATTATAAAAGCTACTACTCAACTAAAAATCAGAAATCATTAGCTAATAAGCAATAATATAAGCTGAAAATAAGAATGATGCAATTAATGAGATTTGAGTGGAACTTACAAACTACTTCTCCCTCAGCAAGAACAGAGGGAGTTCACTAAGCTTGCCTGTCTTTAGACAGGCTAGAGGCATCCATTTCCCCTCCTAGACCATCACTCCAATAAGCAATCATCATGGAAATTGAAACAGTTGACTTTTGTTGACTGTCTGTTTGACTTTTTTGACTTTAGTGAATTAAGGACAAAATTGACTCAATAAGAGCTTACAGTAAGCTATGAAGCTTATATAAGTTCTCAAAACTAGAAATCAGCTTATTAATAAGCTGGATTATTATATATATTTTTGAGTTTTTCTCTATATTCTTTTTTTTTTTGGAATTATCAAAATAATTTTGAAAACAAAACTAATAAGCTGAACAGAATTTGAGAAGAACTACTATCATCATAATAAGCTAATAATAAAAACAACAACAATATAGAAACAGGATCAAAATTAAGCTAAATAAGAACTTTCATTAACTAGAATTTCAAAAGTTACAAAATGAAATTGAAAATTACAACTGAAATTAAAGGATTACACTATGAAAGCAGTAAAATGACAAGAAATAAAATTGGTAACAATTTCTTAAAACATAAAAATTGGACAAACTAATCTAATGAAAAGAGCTCCCTATTTATAGCCGAAGGAAGATCATTCTAGACCTGCCAGCTTGGCAATCCGTGTGCATCCTCAGCTAATCTTCACCCTTAGATCCTATCTTGCTCTCCACGCTTGATTCTCAGCCCTTGGATCGGATTCGTGAGGTGTTCCCTCCAATGAAATGCTGCCATGTGTCCACTCGTGTGTTTCTTGCCCTTATCTGACACCCCTGACACCCAATGATTGGACCAATCTACCCTTAATTGTGGTAATTGTACGGGGTAAGTATTAGGGTTCATAGCTTTTTCTGGGAAAGGATAAAAGGGGGTGTTGGGTCGGGTAAATGGGTTTAGGGGTGGACTGGGTTATGGATTTAAGGTATGGGCTGGGTTGGATTATGTGGTGGGTGTGGGTTATTTTGTTTGTGGATTGGGTTTTATATTAAATCCGGGTGAAAAGATTTTAGAGATTAGGATTTGTAGTTTTAAAATCATAGGGACCAATTGTGTATTTTCTGAAATCAAGGGACCATTTCTGTCATTTTTCCAAAGTATAATCCAAGGGCTTTATTTGTAATTTGATGAACTTTGAGGATTGACTTTGACTTTTTGCATCCCGGCATCGACTCTAAATATCCATTCCATATCTCGTGCTCGGTTTTCCGGTCTTTGCTTGATTTTTGTCCTTTTCTTCGATATCCGTGCCTGCATATGTAAAAACACAAAAACACAATATATTTGGCATAATTGGTTAGTTTTTGGTCTATTTGGGTCCGGTTTTGGTCAAGAAAAGGTATGTGTTTAAGCACATACCAGTGATCATCTATTCGACATAAGTGAGTTGTAAAAATATTAGATGCGACTTGTTAATGTGTTACAACATTATACGATACAACTTGTGATTAAAATGAGGTTCGAAATATGTTAAAATGAGTATGTGAGTGTCGAATGATTGTGCTACTCGATTTTTAACCATCCTTTGAAGGAGGTTGATATGCATTAACGAAAAATAGATAATAAGAAACGAGTAAAAATGCATAGAAATGAATATATGTTCGAACGAAATAAGAACCATGCATGAAATGATAAAAACCATAGAAAAGGATGGAAAATGAGTTGAAAGGGCTTACCACACCTTAAAAGGTGGTGAGTATTCGAGTAAAAGGAATAGGAATGAAGGATTCTTGCACCAACTTGATAGAACCAACACCAAGGAATTGGGATCGACACTTTATACGTTTGGAAAAAGGGTCGAATGGCTAGCACATGTTTCGTTTCCCTTCGAATAGGCTGGTCAGGAGTACTTGGAAACTTGTTTGAGTGTGAATGGGAGAAATAAGGGAATTAGTGAATGAGGGATGGGACTTGTGCATGATGTATATGTATGTATGTATATATTTTATGTCGACATATCATATTATAATACAAGTTAGGATTGCATTATTCGATTTGTGGCAGGGAGGAGGGGACATGGGAATATATTTCTAGCTAGAAAATCTTGTGTAAGATCAAGTGGAGGTGGGTTTTGGTTATATGTCAAGTAGTATATATATGTGTGTCGACACACACACACACACACACACACACACACACACACACACACATATATATATATATATATATATATATATATATATATATATATATATATATATATAAAAGGGTCCAAAATGATATTCGAACATGTTATATGGTATAAGAAGGTGAGAAATATGATTCTAAACTCATAATCGATCATAAAACATCAAATGTCCTAGGTGAAATAAAGTTAAATCGAATTTGGTTAATATGTGTGAATTTGTGAATGTTGTCGAGGGTGATTTACTTTGCCTCTCGTTAGGTGATCAAACGTTTGAGATAAAATGTGAAACTTGTTAGACCCGTTTTCCGGGTACTTGGATCCCACCCTAGATGAAAATGGATTAAGGACTTTACGTGATTGGCCAGTCAACGAATGTTGCGTTGTCGTCAAACCCGATAGTCAAACTAATAGTCAAAGTATGACTAATGTAGTTATATAAAATATGATGCATAAACTAAAGGGACCTAGGTTGCCAAGTGTTAAATATGTTATAAAGTGTGTTGTGGCCAAAGAAGAAAGAATAGGACTTGAGGGACCATATGTGTCATTTGGCCAAAGATACACCATGATGCGTGCGATGTGTCGTTGCGGTTTAGCAGTATTAATGCATACTCAAGTTTTAAATTTATATTTAGCCGACTTATCAATAACACACACACTTAACGAGCAGTGTACCCGGTCAGTATGAATATAATGGTAAGTAGAGTGTCGATCACTAAGAGTGGAACGTATTATCTAGTTATTCTAATCAGTATTTTAATATATTAAGTTAGCTATACAACCTAATCTAACGCAAGGGGGTTCAGCCTGAGAGACTGGCACGATTTGGTTGCAATTAAATAATAAACTAAACCAATAGGCACGAATCAGCGAATAGCACACACGTACACAGATAAATACTTGAGACAATAAGAAGATCTGTCCTGATGATTAAGTAGATTGTCACTTGTTTTATTGATAGTTTTATATGAAGTGTATGTAGTTAACCCTTTCTCGTTGGCCCTATTCTTATCGGCGAGTAAACCCTTAATGATTACTTATGTCTAAAAGTTATTCCTAAGTGATCAATTTAGTAACAACCGTGGGAGTCACATTCTCTTCCGTAGTCAAATGCGCAGGCCACTAATAAACACAGAGGTTATCAATGCACTAATAAGTAGTAACCAAAGACATCAACATATAAACTTTAATTGATGGGAAAGCAGTTTTAAGGGAGTGTAATCTTTCCGTTGTCACATTACACAAGCCATCAATCCTGATGAATTAAAGTTTACTAACACAATAAAACAAAACTACTTAATGAATTAAACACATGCAGCACCTTCTTACAGCTCTTGTATCTTCGTTCGAGTGTGTCTTGTGCTGCCTATTCGTCTGAATTCGGCCTTAGGTTTCTCTGGTCTTCGTACTTCGTATATAATATGTGCTACGAAATTCGTCTGGTCTTGGGGTATTTATAGTTTCTGTCTGAGGGTAAGATGCGGCGCATCTAGTAAGTAGATGCGGCGCATTGACTTAACTTCGCGTGGGGTCCAAGATTAATATATTCAGGAATATTCGTACACCGCCAGAAGATGCGGCGTAACTCCATAAATAGATGCGGCCCATGTCCTCTTGTATCTTGGATCGTATCTGGTGAAATCTTGATAGTGATGCGCCGTATGTAATAAGTGAGATGCGGCGCATCTGGAGCAGATTTGTCTTGATCTTGTACATTTCAGTAGACTCTTAACTTCTTGCATGTTTTGCTCCATAATTAGTCCAAAATCGCCAAGTTTCACCAAATGCTTGTTTTTACCTGAGAATTACAAAAGTAAACGATTAAGTATCAATCCTCATACATAATATAGTAAAACAAGTCAAATTAATAGGATAAATGATAGTAATAAAATGTACTTATTTGAGTTCATCATACACCAACATATGTCTAGAGGTTTCCCTCGACTTCTACAGAATTCATTTGGATAAGTGTTTATGTGTGTATGTGTGTCGTGAGTTTAGAGAGGGAAAAGAGAGAAGACCCATTTGATGATCAAATTGAAGAAGGATTAGTGTGTAGACTCAAGTAATGGATCCCCAACAATGATCCTTGCAAGTGAGTAACCTCTAATTAGTGTTTAATTGATTAATTCAAGAGTTAGGGTTTATGTACCCAATTTGAGAAAATTGGGTAAATGGTGTTTTGAAGCTAAATTAAGAGGTTATGATGAATATGGGTTAAGTATTATTGAAGTTAAGTTAATAAGTTAATGGGATTGATTATCATATAATCATCACATGATTATGTGATAATTAGTAATGGTTAGAAAGGGTTATGGTTATGGTAGCCATGACATAATTGATTAATTATATGTTTATGATAATAGTGATTTGGCCTAGATGTTAAGAATGGAGATGATGATATGCTTGGTTTCTTTAGCTTGGGATCAAGGTAAGTAAACCGGTTATGATTTGATATTATAATGATTTCTTACATTTTGAGTTATATGATTGTTATGATGAGATGATTGATAGTGTTTGAATGATGATGTGATGAAAAAGTAGATGTAAGGCTAGTTTGGCATAACTAGCAAAAGAGATTGAGAGTTTAGTTGGACTAGTGTAAGTGTGTAGGAAAGATTGAGATGTAATGATAAGGCTTGAAGTGGCCAAGGTATGTGTTATGTTAGTCTTGCGATGAAATAAGTGGATTATGATGCTTAATGTGTGAATGAGTTATGATGTTTTATTATGATCGTTTTACTTACTAAGCCTTTGTGCTTACGGTTTAGTTGTCTAACCGTTTTGTAGGTTGGCATGTTTTTATGGATGGCTTGGATATATGGATTAAGGATTTGGATATGCAAGAATAAAGGTAGTATGCGTTTAGGAGCTTAGGTAGAATACCGAGCTCAAGTGTAAAGTTTGTACCCCCGTTGGTCTTTTATTGGTTGGTAAAGTGTAACCGTGTGGCAAATTGTATGTTAAGGTTGTCCTAACGATTTGGTGGTCAACCGTTGTGTCAAAGTATGTTCAAAGTGTTTACGGTCTAAGTTAAAAGGGTGTTTGGCATAAGCGTGTTTCTACCCATTTTGGGATGTAAACGGGTCATGTGTCTATGGAACAAGTTTAGTATGTTAAATTAAGGATGTTGGTTAAGTTTGGTGGGCACATGAAGTGGTTTAGGTGGTTTGTGGTGTAAATGGGTCAAAACGGGTTTTGGTACAAAACCCGTTATTTTACTTTTCCGAGGGTCAATGGTAAATGTTTGTATAAGGAATTGTTATTTATGTAGTTATAATGATTTCTGGAAAGTTTGATGTAATACGGATGTGGTATGGGTTGTATACCGTGAAAACGGGCCAAAACGCAAGTTTTTGGGGTCTGCAGACTCTCAGCCGACGGCTGGAATCCTAGCCGGGGCGGCTGGGACTTTCTGTGAAGAATTTAGATCCCAACCGGCTGTTGGGAGGTGATTTTCAGATTTTTTCGATTTTCGAAAAATCATAACTTTTAAACCGTAAGTTGTCACGGGTCGTGCCACCTAGCATTTCGAAGGTAATTGAGTCTAGTTTCATTTAAAAATAGTCTCATGATCTGAATGTTTATGGATTTTTATAAATGGTCAAAAGAGTAACAGGATGTCCGTAAAGTTGGGTCATTTTCGCGTAAAGTTTTAAGTTTTTGGTCAAAGCGGGCACGGGGTGTAACAAAACTCGACATCTTGATTCCTTGGTGTATGGGGATTCGAGATGTGTAAAAAGTTGAATGTGTTGTGTGTCGAATTTAAAAGAAATCGAGTCCAAGTAAGGGTGAGTTTATCGAGTGAGATAATAGGATTAGTAAAAATTATAAGTGTTGGGTTGGGCTTGTGAATAGTAATAGGCCAGAAATTTTGGGCCGAGAATTGATATAAGGATCCATTTGGTTAAAATGAGTGCGTGTTTATTTCGTTGTGGTCCGCGTGTGAGCTCGTTCCAATATTTGGTGAATCACTTATCAATGTGTTTGTAATAAACAAAATTTTCAAAATTTGCCCGTAAAAATAGTTAACTGAGTAGTAATGGTAATTAATACTTGATTAACGTTTACAAATTACTGGGGAATTTTATAGATTGCTATAGTACCCACTCGTCAAACAGAATTCCGTCCCGGAATTAAAGTCTAAAGTGGTTGTTAGGTTTGTCTAAGTGAATAAATGTGGGTACTTGTCGCGAATTTTTGATCTCACACTCCTAGGTGAAATCAGGAACTCTTTTAATGTGTTGATAGGTGAGCAAAAGTGTTCTGACTAATATTAGGACTCAATCGATGAGAAGTCATGGAAATTCATCTAATAATTTCCACTCAGTATTCAAGAGAACGTGACTTCGTTTGATCACTCACACTAGAAGAAACAATTTGAATGTCTTGCCACCTAGTGAATCCAACGGCTAGGAATAGTAGTTTCCAACGGCTATGAACAGTGAATTCCAACGGCTATTTTCCTTCTTATAAATACCCCATTTTAATTTTCATTCTTCCACCACCCATATTTCTCTCATTAATTCTTTCAAAATGCCGCATCTTGTTATCATTCTTGCGATTGTGTATGTTATTGTTGCCGCCATCTACTTGGCCTACTTTCCGGATGAAGATTATGAATTTTTGGTCGGGGTTTTAGTGATTCTCGTACCACTCGTGGTTCTAGCCATCGGCGTGGATAAGATATGGGGGTAATAGTATTGCGTTAGGATTGTTAAAATAAGTCTTTGTTGTGTTTTCATGTAATCTTTAATGAATGTGTAATAAGACTTGTTTGTTTTTATGCATAAGACCATGTCTTTAGTTACCGCGTTAATGATTTGTTTGTATTTATCGTACAAAATACTCAAAGTGTTACATCCCGTCGTGGTTCTCGCTCTCTTAGGTGTGGTGGTGTTTTTCATTGGCTTGGCGGGTCAACCATTTGACGATTCTATACCTTACTTAGTGATCTTTGTAACATTAGCACTACTGATGCTAATTATATCGTTATGTATTAATATTCGTGGATTCTAATAAAATTTACATTATTTGTGCTTTCCATATATTTTTATGAATTCTTGTGATTCTCGAGTTCGTACTCATGTCAGATTTCTTTCATTGGGATGATGGGTATTAAGGTTAGATATCTATAGTGTGTTGTCAAGAGGGATGTTTACGAACAGTTTGTCTCATCACAAGGCTTTGCTTTTGAATGAAGATTGTTTCAGGAAATATGAAAAGATGACTGTTTCATTCATGACATGATTCTTCCTGAATTAGACATAGGTGATCAGGCTATGTATAATTGAGGACCAATGATGTGATGCTTGGCTCAGTCAAAGTAGTATTATGTTTCTCAAGAGTTTTAGATGGTGTTCAACATGTTATTTTTGAAAAATGGCAACCTAAATAATTTTTCAAGGTAACAAGAAAAATTGGTTCGCATGACGGTGATGGATTAGAAATTTCTGGGGTGGTAATAGGATAGCTCTGAAATGGATCCTAGTGTTTGTGAGAGAACCTTATAGGATGGTAATAATCTATTGTTCAGTCAGAAATGAAATTAACCAGATTCCTAACAGGATAGCAGTGTATTGTTACGAAATGATTATGAATAGGGTAAATGGAATAGAAATTGTAATAGACGTAGGTTGTGATTATCATGGAAATAGTACAAGATAGAGATCTCATAAGATAGAAAGGTAGTTGTTACACTCAGGTTACTCCATCATACCTAAGGTAAAGTACAAAAGGAAATACAACTCTAGAGAGTTTGAACTATGGTTTATTTATTACAGCAGAAACTTCTTCTTTTGTTTAAACATTTTTGTTGTCCTTTGACGTTGTTGAGGTTCTAACGAGCTTCCATTCTCTTCCACTGGCCTTGTTGTTCTAATTTGTATTCTGGGTTGGGCACTGATTCTTGTAGTGTCCTTTCCCACCACATCCGTAGCATACTACTGGAATGTCTCGTTCATGTGTCCCTGCAGCTCCGAGATCTGCTCTAGAAGGCTCTGCGGCGCGTTTGTAGAACTTCCTCAATCTGCCTCTGTCTTTCTCATTATAAAACTGTCATGTGGGAGCGTGTCTCGAACATCTCTGACTGAAACTTCGTCAGTCCGTCCTGAAGGTCCATCCTGTCGGATAAAAGGTCATGTAGGGTGTCGTTGACCGTCTCGGGGCGGTCGAGCGGTGTTCTGTCAACGATGTTCGGGAGTGTATCTATCTGCTCCTCATGACGCTCCAGTCGCGTCATGATGGTGGAAGGAGTAGGTGTGCGGGCAACTGCTGTCCTGAAGCTCTCTCCAGTCTCGAAGACTCGGGCTGGAGGAGTGAAAACAGGTGGGAAATAGTAATGATGAAGAAGACCTGAGAGGGTAAATCCTCCTCAGGAGTCGGCTCCTGTTGGTGAGGTGCAAACAGGTATGATTGGATGAGTAGATTAAACGAGTAGTCGGGTCTAACCGACGGTGGAGGGGATGATGATAGTAGTGGTGGTAAGGTATGCTCAGGAGATAATGGTGGCGTCATCCTGATCATGTCTAGGGGTGAAGTATGGGATAGGGGTAGTGATGCTGGTATAATTGGAACTACGGGTAATCGTACTCTCTTGCGAGGTGTATGCTTCTTGATAGGGCCATTGGGATGGCTCCGAAATGGTGTCATAAACGGTTCGGGCTCATAGGGTTGTAAGATCCTGACTCGTCTGCGCTGGAGTACCGGTGCAGGTGGGAGTGGTGGAGTCGGTAATCAAGTTTCCGAATCATCAGCAAGTAGTCACTTCTGAGTCTGCATATACTGATCATCTGTAAGTGGAGTGTAAATGAGAGAAACTGGATGGTTCTCTGGATGAGGTGGTGAAATATATGCCTGTCTGGCTAGTACGTACGGGTCCTCGGATATAGGTGAGTTTGGGTTACCTAGTGCAACAGGTGTCATAGGTGGGGTGTTCGACACTGTAGCAGTCGATGTGCTAGGAACTATGTGTGAGGTAATAGATGGTAAGGTATCCTCGGATTCCATGTCCGATGATGAGGTGCTAAAGTGTGATACTGTAGGCATGATACTGTAGTAAACCGAAAGTAGTAAATGTAAGTAATCAATAACATCAAGTGTGTGAAAATAAACATCATGTGTGTGAAGATAAATGTGAAATAATCAACTGTGTGAGAGTAAGTGTGAGATATCAAGTTTGTGAAGATTAGTGTAAAATAATCTTAATAGGTAATATACTGAGCATGGTGATATGCAGGCACGGAGAGCGTAGGGTGGTATGGTGTAAAATGATTCATTTTGAAAGTGTAATCATAGTCCAATGTTTGAAAACATTTGGTTCTCTATAACCATGGCTCTGATGCCAATCTGTAACACCCCCTAAATTATGAGTTAACAGCGAAAGACTAATTGGGGTATTACGGGGAGGATCATAGTCATAATCATCGAAAAACGGCTCAAAAGAGGCATTTTGAAAGTTATTGTCATTCAAATAATATTTGAGATACAAAAGTGAAATATCAGAGTTGTGAAATCCCGTAAAAGGGTGTAGTAGTTTGAAATGAATGACATGATTTATTTTACACCACAAAAACCATCAGTTAGTGCCCACTTCGTGCCTTGAGATGCTCCGCTAATTACCTGAGATAAACATGCTTAAAAGTGTCAACACAAAGGTTGGTGAGTTCATAGAGTTTATAAGTAAACAGTTGATTTCAATAGTCTCGGGTGTGAGGTGATAATTGTAATAAATACCAATATTGATGAAATAAGTAGTGAGTTACGTTGGGTGAAAACCATAAGTAAATTGTATGTAAATCAGTTAAACACAAGTGTAGGATTGCATGTGAATTACAATCATAATTTGAAATAGTGATATTGCAGTTGTATATATATTGCCCTAAGTCTCATGACACGCAAACGTTAACAGAGTACCAGGATTCGGTGGGGAACACACCAAATTAATGATGTGAGTTATGGCTCTCGGGTAATAGGAGATTGCCATCTTCCAATTTACTTCAAATATAATGCATTGCGACTAATCCGACTAGCAACTAAGGCTATCCGTCAGGCATTAGTGGAATAGGCAGTCAGCCTCCAATAGATCTATTCACTATATTCGTGTTCACCCGCAAGTGATTAATGGTTCATGATGGGGAGGGGTTTTTGGCAATAAAGTAACTTAGGCAATATCAATCAGGTGTAGCATACATAAAATACATGTGTTCTATTTGTAGCATGTATTTTCCTAGGAGATAGGAAAACATATAAAATTGGTGTATGAATTCATGGTAATTCGTAAAAGTGTATATTACTTGTGGGAGTGAAAACAAGAATTATGTTTCAATAAATCAATAGAGCGTGTCATCATTTGAGTACAATATTTAAGGTAAACGAGTAAATTTGTAAG
Organism: Artemisia tridentata subsp. tridentata; assembly: GCA_021014915.2. Lineage (NCBI taxonomy): Eukaryota > Viridiplantae > Streptophyta > Magnoliopsida > Asterales > Asteraceae > Artemisia > Artemisia tridentata. Next base: position 456,458,038 of record CP139508.1, on the reverse strand, counting down.
TAGAACGAGCATGTATCTCCCCCAAAGAGTTCAAAATAAGTGAAAGAATGGGCTATGACTCACCTTGTGTGTAACTGGCAAGGTGAAATGTGAAATCAAGTGAGTTACGGGAACGGCTCCAACACACGACCTGAATAATAGTGAAGTCTGAGATTTTGATAGTTTTGACTTAATATGAATAGTGATTGTGAAAATGAGTAACGAATAACGATTTGATTTGTGATGTGAGTGTGTGATATGCTTAAAATGCTTAAAGTTCAAAAATAATATTATATATAATATTATCTTGTTTTTATGTCATTTAATCCATAAATATCGTTTCCTCGAAAGTGGTGGAACGAAACGTTAAGTTATATCGTTAAAATTTGCTATATAAACGTATAAATGTTATGTGATAAAATATAGTACGAATCATCAAAATGCACGTGATTGTGTTGAAAAGTGTGAAATGTGAAATATAAATGATTATGATATAAAGTTACAGTTTGGTCCTTGTACTTATACAATTTTTACACTTTTTACCCTAACGGAGTTAGTTTTGCACCGTTAGTCCTTGGTTACATTTTTAGTCCAAAAAGGGTCAAATATTGCATTTTAAGGTTTCTAGTTAATGTTTAATCCATTTCTACCCGTAAGTTACTGATTTGACAGTTTGTACCCAATTTTTCGAAAGTTACAGTTTTACCCCAAAGAGTAAATATGTTTTGCAAAACAATTCCAAAAATCACAAAAATAGTGGGAAATGATTTCCGAAAGTTTTAACAACTTCATAAAGCTTATTTGAGTCTAAACCAACTGCTTATTAGTCAAAGTGCTTATTTTTAAGCTTAATGGGCTTTAACGATTCAAAACAAAAGTCCATTAAGGTTTTTAGATTCGAGGGGTTTTAAGGGTAGTTGTGCTTATCGTTGGGCTTATTTTAGGGTTATAAAAATAATACAAGAGAGCTTATATGACCAGCTTATCGTATGTGCTTAAAATCAGCTTATTGGGCTACAAAGCCCAAGTCGATAAAAATGAGAGTTTATGGTCAGTCCGAGTAGCGTTTGGTTTGTGGTTCAAAAAGGGATTTTAAGAGCTTGTTATGAGTGCTTATTTTTGTAGCTTATTAGGTGGCCTGGAAGAGAATTAGTTCGTGTAATAAAATGGGTATGTCGCGTGTACGATATGGATTTTACAAAGCCTTTATATTCGACATAAGTGCGTTGTAAAAATATTAGATGCGACTTGTTAATGTGTTGCAATATTATACGATACAACTTGTGACGAAAATGATGTTCAAAATATGTTAAAATGAGTATGCGAGTGTCGAATGATTGTGCTACTTGATTTTTAACCATTCTTTGTAGGAGGTTGATATGCATTAACGAAAAATAGATACTAAGAAACGAGTAAAAATGCATAGAAATGAATATATGTTCGAACGAAATAAGAACCATGCATGAAATGATAAAAACCTTAGAAAAGGATGGAAAATGAGTTGAAAGAGCTTACCACACCTTAAAAGGTGGTGAGTATTCGAGTAAAAGGACTAGGAATGAGGGATTCTTGCACCAACTTGATAGAACCAACACCAAGGAATTGAGATCGACACTTTACACGTTTGGAAAAAGGGTCGAATGGCTAGCACATGTTTCGTTTCCCTTCGAATGGGCTGGTCAGGAGTACTTGGAAACTTGTTTGAGTGTGAATGGGAGAAATAAGGGAATGAGTGAATGAAGGATGGGACTTGTGCATGATGTATACGTATGTATGTATATATATTTTATGTCGACATATCATATTATAATACAAGTTGGGATAGCATTATTCGATTTGTGGCAGGGAGAAGGGGACATGGGAATATATTTCTAGCTAGAAAATCTTGTGTAAGATCAAGTGGAGGTGGCTTTTGGTTATATGTCAAGTAGTATATATATGTGTGTCGACATATATATATAAAAGGGTCCAAAATGATATTTCAACGTGTGATATGGTATAAGAAGGTGAGAAATATGATTCTAAACTCATAATCGATCATAAAACATCAAATGTCCTAGGTGAAATAAAGTTAAATCGAATTTGGTTAATATGTGTGAATTTGTGAATGTTGTCGAGGGTGATTTACTTTGCCTCTCGTTAGGTGATCAAACGTTTAAGATAAAATGTGAAACTCGACATCTTGATTCCTTAGTGTATGGGAATTCGAGATGTGTAAAAAGTTGAATGTGTTGTGTGTCGAATTTAAAAGAAATCGAGTCCAAGTAAGGGTGAGTTGATCGAGTGAGATAATAGGATTAGTAAAAATTATAAGTGTTGGGTTAGGTTTGTGAATAGTAACAGGCCAGAAATTTTGGGCCGAGAATTGATATAAGGATCCGTTTGGTTAAAATGAGTGTGTTTATTTCGTTGTGGTCTGCGTGCAAGCTCGTTCCAATATTTGGTGAATCACGTATCAATGTGTTTGTAATAAACAAAATTTTTAAATTTTGCCCGTAAAAATGGTTAACTGAGAATAATGGTAATTAATACTTGATTAACGTTTATAAATTACTGGAGAATTTTACGGATTGCTATATATCTTCAATTTTTAAAAGAGAAATTTCAATGAAACATAAAAGCAAATCAAAATGACTAGAAAAGTAGAACCAACACCATTGTAAAAACCAATGTTTTAAAAACCGGTCCGGACCGGCCGGTTCGACCGGTGTCCGGCTGGTCGGCCGGTTTTTTAAACCCCGGTTTTTTAGAGGTCCCGTTCAATGGTTCGAATCGGCCGGTTTTTCCGGTTCAACCGGTCCAGTTCAACCGGTTTTTATTTATTTTTAATTTTTTTTTATTATTATTTTTTTTTTTGAATTTAAAAAATAAAAAATAAATAAATACCAAACGGTTGAACCGGCCGGTTCAATCGGTTCGACCGGTGTCCGGCTGACTGACCGGTTCGATGAAAAATCCGGTTTTTAAAACATTGGTACAAACACTGTAGCCATGGTTTGGCTTCATCGATAATGATGTTTGGAACGCTGTTAAACCTAAGACCTTAGATAGCATTCTTGAGTCCCTTTGTGAAATTGTTAGCCATTGTTGGAGGTTGTTAGTGGAAGGAGGTGAAGATATATCTTTAGTTCATTATATGGGAAAGTTCCCAAAGGGCCAAAGGTATACGTGGTTGGTTGCAAGAGTGTGTGACTCAAGTTACTTTCTAATTGTCTTAAAAAAATTAGAGTAAACTACAAAATACATCCCTGTGGTTTGGTCAATTTCACACGATACATCCCTCCCAAAAAAGTTGCGCCATACACATCCCTCCGTTAGTAAAAGTCAAACACAATACATCCAAGAGGACGAACGGTGCAAAGATTGTCTCGTTAAGTTGGACACGTGTCAGTTAACTCTTTTTAAGCAAGGGTATTTTAGTCCTTTTATCATAAACACAAATACAAAACACAAACACAAATCAAACACCTACCAATATCTTATCCACACATATCCACACAAAACCCCACCACACACAAAAAATAGATCTGGAAATCCATAATCCATATCCATCTATCAATAAAAAAATAAAAAAACACATTTGATGAACAAATGTTAATATCTTCAGTTATCATCCAAATCGATCCATCATCACTAACCTCTCACAAATAACACAAAACTCACACAACACAAACAAAACCCAGATCCATAACAATCGGATCATCAACCCATCAAAAAACAACAGTCACAGATCCAACTAAAAAAAAACTCACCACTACCAAAATCCAAATCAATCTATCATCAAAAAAACTCACTCATTTTGAAACACCTTTAATTGTTGAAATCTTTGCACAATTACACTTGATTCAACAACAGACTCTAAACCTCACCAAGATTCACCAAGAAGTTGTTGTTTTTCTTCTTTATTTTCATGGGTCAAAGACAAGAAACAAGAATCACAAGAGATGAGTTTGTGTTTGTTGCTTGGATTATTTTATGCATATGTATAAATATTATAGTTTAGTGGAGGTTAGATTTCTAGCTGCCACATTCTCGCTGATTTATGACTAATAGATACAATAATATTAAAGTTATTTTGTCCATTTAGAATATAAAGTAAGTGGAAGAGCAATTTTTTTTAAGGATTACACGGTTGTATTCCTTCATCTCACCATGCTCGATCACAATTTATTTTATTTTATTTTATTTTTATTTTTGATTTTTCAGAGAGAGATAGCTAATGTCAATACCTTGTGACTTCAACGACAATGTTCAAAACACTGAAGTTGAGGGGATCTTGAACCATCTTTTTCCTCTCGGTTATGCAAACAAGGATGACGAAGATGATCAAGTAAGAGAGTTGTGAGAAGAATAGGCTCTCTATAACGTCGGTTATGCAAACGTCGGATCTGGATTTGTGTTTGTGATTTTGATTTGGAAAAAGAGTGGTGTTTGTGTTTTTGATTTTTATTTGGGTTTTTGATCTTGTGTTTGTGTTTAAATTGGATTTGTGTTTGAGTTCTGGATTTGTGTTTGTATTTTGTATTTGTGTTTATGATAAAAGGACTAAAATAGCCTTGCTTAAAAAGAGATAATCGCCACGTGTCCAATTTAACGACACAATCTTTGCACCGTTCGTCCTCGTGGATGTATTGTGTTTGACTTTTACTAACGAAAGGATGTGTATGGCGCAACTTTTTTGAGAGGGATGTATCGTGTGAAATTGACCATACCACAGGGATGTATTTTGTAGTTTACTCAAAAAATTATGTCAACACATATGCAGTAACTTCATGATCAACTTATACAAGCTTGTCTTGGTTAAACAAATTACGTAGTATATCCCATGGGATGTGTTGCATCTCCCATTAACTTGACTTAGAAATTTGTTATTCATTGAATGTTAGACATGTTATCATTTGTTATTTCTGGCAACAAAACTTGGGTGAAGATAAAAGGTTCATGTTGGAGTTGTAACTTCTATGAACTTGTGCTACTTTGATATAAAATCTGCACAAATTTGATAGTGATTACATTGTTACAAAGTGGTACAAAATTACCTTAAATTAATATCAAGTGAAAAAAAGCTGGTCATACATCTCACACGAGACACTTGATCGACATTTATAGCATTGTCTATCACTTTCATAACTATGAATCATCATATACTCAAAGAGAAAATAAGAGCAGAAAGGCCAAAATAATACTGATTTTCACATATGGGTTAGCTGGAAAAAGTCTTCTAGACACAAAACTTAGCATTTGACTAATAAAATGTCAAATTAAAATCTAAATGCGTATTTCATATTCCATGATATAAAGAAGAACTAAACAAGTTAGAATTATGTTCCAACATTATATCATGTGAAATGTGAAGGTTATGCATAAAAGGGCGAAATTGTTATTGTCTCGAATAACAGTACGATCATGAGGTAGAACAATCTTGAAAGGTTTGTGTTGGTAAAACAGATACATACAGCTAGAATAATCCAGGTAGCATTTTTGGCCAACTCAAACTCAAAGATCTTTGCTGTAGTGACCTTGTTCAAGACATGATTGAGCTCTTAACATCAAATTATGAAGGTAGTCTAATCCATGTGCAACGAACTATAATTATCTCTAGTCATTGCACCTATAAAGGGGGTATAAGATTTGAGTTGATAATTGAATAGAGTTCCATTGGGCATATATTCGTAGACAAGGATCATCTCATATCTTTGTTATCGTTGAAGATTAAAGCATCTCAAAGTGAGAACTTTTGGAACCTTCAATCATTTGTAAACCATTCAAAATCCTTTGTATACATTCCCGAATCCTTCGTATACATTTCCGAATCCCTTGTAAACTTTTCCGAATCTTCTCATTCAAATCTTAGTTACCTAGATTTCATCTATCTTTGAATAATTCCGTTTTAAATGACAACACCATTATGAAAGTAGTCTAAACCACAAGAACTACTAATGCCTATCTTCACTAGATCATAATCTAAAACAGCAACCTTGTAAACCTTTCCAATTAACAATTCTTTATCAAAACCTTTTATCTCATACTGAATCTCCACAAAAGAAAGAGATCGAACTGGCTGTACCGAAATCGACAACTGCCGATAGTCACCATCACCACCACCGTATGCAAGGTACATAATGCTAGATATCATTCCAGATCTCTACAAAAAAAACTTCAAAAATAAAGCAACATGAGCTGCTGAGCCTAGACCCAATACAAACAAGGATGATGACTACGTATCACATATTCCAATCAAGATTTACAAGATTTCAACATAAGCTAATCTAGATTTAATTTACTTTATTATTCAAACAAGCTAAATATATATACAGGATAAAACTAAAGTAACATACATATCTATGATGTATATGAAGCAAAGTAATACAAAGTATGTTAACATAGATTTGTTTACATACATATGGGATATTTGCAAAACATAGATCTATGATAGATATAGTACACAGATAAAGTAATAGTGATATAAACAAGAGATTTAAAACAAAATAAGAACTTACTTTTAACATATAAGATCTTGATGAAAGCTGAGATGTGTTTTGAACATGAAAGTTTAAGATTGGGTCAAGCTAAAAAGGTGTAGTTTTTTGTGGGAGAAATATACAGAACGTGGAGGACGGCAAAGTCAGCTTCAAAGGCATATATAATAGTCAAAGGGTATTAGGTGATGCGTTGGTTGGGCCAAGCCCATCTTGTTAGGCTTCTCACAGTGGCAACCCATATTGCATCATTTTTCCAGCTGACACCTCAGCTTTCTCTCTCTTCAACCCATATTCATCTCTCTCATCACAGTGGCAACCCATATTGCATCATTTTTTTTATTTTTTTTTAAAGAAACATTTTTTAACACAAACACAAATTTTATTAATAAAACGTAAACATTACATAAACGAAACGATACGGAATTAAAACAAACACAAATTTTATACATTCTCTATGCTAAAATGTAAAAAAGTTAAAATTATAGGGTAAAAATGAAAATAAAATAAAACTTTAAGGGTTTAAAATGTAAATTAATTATTTATAAAAGTAAAATACAAAAATTTTACTAGTCACTCATCTTCTACCTCTAGATCTCCGAAGTCCCACACATACATTTTTTTTTTTTCTTCTTCTTTTTTCAAAAACGAATTAAAAAAAAAATAAAATAAAATAAAAAAAAAATAAAAAGAGAGAATAGTGAGAAAAGGGAGTTTTGTTTGTGAGATACAAGCTTCAAGAATCGGTCGAAAATGCAACCGATGTTGCTCTTTTTCCTCCGGCAACCGATATCGCCACAGTGGCGACAACCGATTTGGACATCGGTCGACCGATCCAAGATATCGATTTTTCCCGACCCACTGTGAGTAGCCCATCTTGTTAGGGTTCATAAGCTTTATTTTTTTTACGAGAATGACAACGATCGCCGCGTTGCGGGCGTGCCTGTTTTATGGCCGAGGTTTTGAACGTGTCAAAAGTAATGAAAATAAACATTACTCGTTTGAAATGAGACTCACAGAGGTGTTTTTGATGTGACAATATGACTATTTAGTTGTGTATTTCTGTTAATATAATATATTTATAAATTTAACGATACAATATAAGTGCGAAGTTTATGTTTATTAAACTTATTAAATAATAAAGAACAAAAATTTGACGATTTAGGATGTTGTTTTATTCATTGTTTTTTTACCGTGTTTGTCGCACAGTAGTCTTTTGTTTTTGGATGTTGTTTTTTTTATGAGATGTTCTCGGGGTTAATAGAATATTGAATACGTATATGATAATGTGATGTTGTTTTTTTGTAATATGAGAATGGCACCGGCCGCCACGTTGCGGGCGACCCTGTTTTTTTTTTTGCTGTTGTATTTGGTTTTTGATGCCTTAACGGCCATTAAAAACATCTTAAATCATTATTATGGAAATGGCCAAACTATCAACATATCATGAGAACAGGCACATAACCCATTAAATAGCTCATGCTTTTTTATATGAATACAGTACCTCATAAAAGTTCCTTGTACCATTCATTATGGTTTCATAAGTTTAGAGTTTGGTAGAATGTAGCAAGAAAAGATACAAAGCTTGACTTCTGTTTGTTAAATTCTGAGTTCAAATATATACAGGTCATATGACCTCCAAGCCAATATTGTTTTGTCAGGTTAACAGACCCTACACATGTTGCAAAATGATCAATTCATCACTAATATTATGGGTATATAACAGACTAAGATACTGGTCATGCAGTGAATCTGTATATGCAGGGTAAATGAACGATGAACATGAAATGCATTCATGTTGATGATAAGAAAGCGTTATCAAATTTTTATTCAAGTAAAAAGGCTGGTTTTGAAAACATATCAGCAAATTACACAGGAAAACTAAAATTCAATACTGAAAACATAACATCATCTTAGGTGTGAAGTCACCTCTTGACATTTGTTCTACTTGCTTGACAATGCCGAGCCTTGCTTCTGTTCTGGAGATTTAGCAAGCGGTTCCTGTGAATTCAAAGAAAACATAAATCGTAAGAATGGGCATACATCAGCAGCAACTTCAATAACTCGCTAATCAAAACACGCAGTAAAAATACCATTCCTTTTATGCCATGTGTATCAACATTGATACATATAAAGTTTTTTTTTTTTTTTTTTTTTTTGTTATTTTTGCTACAACTTTCAAATTAGTCATAAACGGCTTCACTAAACTTGATGCAAGCTTCTTAGTGTTCCCATTACACGAAACATACAATCCACATCTGCACAGAAAAGCAACCAAAATTTCAGTACAAAATCAGAAAAGGAAAAACACCTAAGGGAGTGTTTGAGATTGCCTATTAAAAGTGCTTATCTGCTTAAAATTAGCTTTTAAGTGCTTGTTTTACAGTAAAATGAGCAAATAAGGAGTTTTATACTTTTATCCAAACACTATTTTTTTGGTACAACGGTGAAAAATATATTATCCAAACACTCTAAAGATATAAGAAACCAAATTTACATTGAACGCCTTAGTGAAAGCTTGGAGTTCCCGAAAACCGGATCTTTTCACCATTTGAAACTTCTATAGTGGTTCAGATGGGTTAGCCTTCAATTGCACCTTCCTAAAACATATATTCAAAAAAACTGAGGTGTTAAAACTTGTGCGCACACATGTTCGCGATGGACTAAATCAGTTTAGATTGCAAGTTATCACTAAATAATACAACTTCTTTGATCTCTATAAAAAAAATCAGGAACATCCAAACACAAACAACCCATTTTGACCCATTACCCAGCACGCCCGTTCTGCCTTTCTTCTACTTCTAACTATAATTTTAACGACACATTCAGATCTACAGTCATTTAGTACTCAAACGTCTTATTTCAAAAAGCAATAAGCAGTTCCAAACACCTTCTTAATATTAGATGTTGAAATTAAATTTTGTGATGCAACATACCTATGACTTGGACGAAGTCACCTACAGTTTGCTTCTTATATATCAGATTTGCTCCCAATTGCATAGTACCATTAGAGCCGACCCTGTTCAAACTGTTGAAGCCTGAGATGACGTTGTCCTTCGTTTAGCGACTCCTCATATCTTTTTCTGCCTTTTACATTTTCCTTTTAGGCCCTCCCATACCCAACTTTCATTTGTTCTTCCTCTTTGCCATTGCAGCCTATAATGGACCTGCTGATAATATGGGGAAATCAGTCATAATAAACATGTAATTCAACTGAAAACAGTGGTCTACATAGTTGTACTTTCGTTACCTACCTGACACATCAAGAGTGCGAACGTGCACGAAGGATTGCACCATCCCGTCTTCGAATGTTTCTAGCAACTTGGTACCTAATCCAACGGAATGAAACCATTAACGGTACGTGTAGCATACATACCTTATTCTTAACAGCTGTACCATTCCGTAAGCCAATAATGAACGTGTAAGCTCTTATTTGCAAAATGCTTGAGCCATCAAAGTGGTAGGAAGCAACAATAAAGCCATAAAGCTTGAATATAATGAAAGAAACTATTGTTTAATTATCAATGCTTATTTATATACATCATCTATGTGTTGTACTAAGGTAAGACGTACCTGCCTTTTCGCCATTTCTGCTTCTTTCTTCTTAAGATAAGCCTTGTTGCCAAGATAAAAGGCATTAGGATCAAATGCAGTCTTTCCTTCTTCTACGTTGTACCTATGGAAATAGCATGTACATATTTCAGATGGTTGTTATCATCGCTACTTCTGTTGTGGCAAACTCTTGAAATTTACAACAATCGATAATATCATAGGATCCAAATGAGGCGTATATGATCACTTTTATAAACTCGATAATTGCATATTTTTTGTTTAGAAAAGGCCAGCATACAATTTGAGCACTCAGTTCAGCATAAAACTCAAAGTATGCCGAAACAGTTGGAAAGGGTTGTTTGCCATCTGTTTCAACTTCATTAGCTGACTTTGGTTAGTCTGTATGATGATCAACTTCATTAAGATAACATGAACAACATGATCATCAAATTGCTATTGCATAAGAAACAAAAAAAATAACATGATGGTTACCTTCCGATTCTAAAAGGAAACCCTTTTTTGTTCATCAATTCCCCATTATCGAGCCGATCATTTTTCCTATAACAAAAGAACAACACATAATGATGTAAAACCCAAAACTCATCATGAAAATCAGAAAACTCAAATTTTGAGCTAACCTTTTTACTAAAATTAGTAAATGATCATATATCAGAGTTTCAATTGAAAACTGAAAATGGGTAGTCAATTTCTTAACTTCAAGGTAAATCCATATACTAAAATCAGTAAATGATCATATATCAGAGTTTTAATTGAAAACTGAAAATGGGTAGTCAATTTCTTAACTTCAAGGTAAATCCATATTCCAAAATCACTCATATCACATTATGTCAATCTTTAACAAAAAAAAAAAAGCAGACATTTACTTATAATCTCTCTATCTATGTTATTAAGGGTTATGACTTACCGGGTTGAAGAAGCCGCCAAACTTTTGAAAAGAGTGTTATTAAGGCCTCATCGGCCCAATTCAGATGGATCCATTTTGAAACACTTAAGCTGCAGATAGAAAACAAAAGCATTCAACGCACGAATAGATAATTAAAAAGTGATGTTGAATCATTCCAATCAATGGCCGACCCATTTTGAACTGAGACTCAGCTTATTACTCAGATTATTTATAAAGTTATAAGAGTGGGCTAAAGAATCTGAAATCAACAAAATAAAGGTAAAAGAGTTTGATTACAGAAGCATAGGCACAAGTGAAACATTGTTGCTATATGAAACTATTATTTACCTTGAACAAATAGCTCATGGCCGACTATACCCCAAGATAATCCGCACGCTCGATGCTACTATAAGCACACCTTGTATAGCTCGCATAAAGAAACCCATCATTAAAGGGTTTTCGTTTGCATTTATAACAATTTATCAATGCCATGACCCTACTGGTTCAATATTAGTATGCAACTTAAAGTAAGGTTCTACTAATTAGGTACCTCATATGTAACTTAAGTAGACCGAATCATGGATTCCTCGAAGCACAGTGTCAAATACACCCAGACTGGTTTCCCGCTGCAATAAAATCTGACATAATGACCATTTTACTATATAGTAGATTATTAAAGATCATGCCACATGTAAAAGAAGCAAATACTATGAATAACTTTATAAGATTAAATGAAATAAATTTAGTATTGTTTTGGAGCGCGCAAAATGTTGAAACACTATATTCATGTGCAAAAAAAACAATAATTTATATCTAATGTAGTTAAGAGAAAAGTAGTCACTCTATGTGGAAGCAAAAAGTAATAGTTACTAAAGTGTTGCCTATGCCACAATTTTTTTGATTAAAGATCAATGAATAACTTTACTTACGTTGACATAGTTGTTGTCTACAATCTGCTGTTTCACGTGAAATGGCAGTACTTGTACACATTGTAACGTCTAAATCTAGAATAGTAGCAGTTTAGGGAGGGTTAAAATAGTATAAATTATTAATGACACTGTACATGTAGCAAATGTGAAGGATCATACTTACATTGGGGAGTTTGACGGGTACGCTTGTTCTTGTTATAGTAAGAAGCAGGAACGTTTGCCTTTTTTTCTGGCAACACCTGCAACAATAAATTTAAAGGATTTAGAATAATTTTTTTACCATCTTTTGTATTCTACGCTCTTTGACGTTGTTTTATGAGAATTCAACGAACAAAGTATAAGATTCTATAGTCTCAAAAAAATGCATAAAGCTACAAAAAGTGACAGACCAACTTATCCAAGTTAACTTCTCCAACTGCTTCCGCTGCTCCTCAGATGTCTCATCATTCGGCTGGAAAATAGCCACATTTCATGACCAATACATAATACATTGACACCGAAAAAGAAAAGCTTAAAACTAATTTGAAGTTGGTGAAAACAAACTTACCACAATACTCAGTCCGTCAATACTTTTAGCAAGCACCTTGCCAACACTAATTCAACCTAGTTTGTCCATCCAATTACAAAAGAACATGTAAAAGCAAAAAAAAAAAAAAAAAAAAAAAAAAAAAAAAAAAAAAAAGTAAACTGCAAAATACATCCATGTGGTTTACACCTTTTGGCACTTTACATCCCTGTCAGAAACTATTGGCAATATACATCCCCCGTTAGGCAAACGTTTGCCACATTACATCCTTAGTCCCTAACTTCGTTAGAGTTTAGTCCTAACTGACGTTAAGTGGGAAAAATGAGGGGTATTAATGTCTTTTTACCTATAAGAGGGATGTATTTTGCAAATGACTTTACCTACTTCTAAGAGGGATGTATTTTGCAAATGACTTTTATACTTTACTTTTCTTTTTAATTATTATTATTATTATTATTATTATTATTATTATTATTATTATTATTATTATTATTATTATTATTATTATTATTATTTGTTCTTATTTTATTTTCTTACGTTTTTATCCGTTTTTGTCCGTTTTCATCAGTTTTTATACGTTTTAGTCTATTTCTATACTTTTCTTACGTTTCGTCCGTTTTTCAGTCTTGTTTTGTTTTCATCTGTATTTTTCCGTTTTTATATGTTTCTATACGTTTTCTTATGTTTTTATCCGTTGTCATCAGTTTGTATACGTTTTCGTCCGTTTCCTTTTTGACAAAAATTTTGAATTTTTTTTTTTTATTTTTTATATTTTTCTTTTATTTATTTATTTTTTTTTTGTCCAAATTTTTAAAAAAAATTTTGACAATAATTTTGAACTTTTTTTTTAATTTTTTTTTTTCCGAATTTGTCAAAAAAATTTTGACAAAAATTTTGAACTTTGTTTTTTTAATTTTTTTGTCCGAATTTGTCAAAAAAAATTTGACAAAAATTTTGAACAAATTTTTTTTTTTTTTTTTTTTTTTTTGTCCGAATTTGTCAAAAAAAATTTGACAAAAAATTTGAATTTTCTTTTCTTTTTATTTTTTAATTCGGACAAAAAAAATCGGAAAAAAGGGATAAAACTTACGAAAACAGAAAAAAAACGTAAGAAAAACGGACGAAAACGGACAAAAACTAAAGAAAAACGGACGAAAAACGTATATAAAAAGAATGAAAACGGGCGAAAACGTATAGAAAGGACAAAAACGTATGAAAACGAAAAAAATGTAAGAATAACGGACGAAAACGTAAAAAACCCGAAAAAAAAACGTAAGAAAAACCGACAAAAACGCAAGAAAACGTAAAAAAATGAAAGAAAACGTAAAAACGTAAGAAAATAAAATAAGAACAAATAATAATAACAACAACAACAACAATAATAGTAGTAGTAGTAGTAGTAGTAGTAGTAGTAGTAGTAGTAGTAGTAGTAGTGATAATAATAATAATAATAACAATAATAATAATAATAATAATAATAATAATAATAAGTAAAGTATAAAAGTCATTTACAAAATACATCCTTTTTAGAAGTAGGTAAAGTAATCTGCAAAATATATCCCTCTTATAGGTAAAGTAATCTGCAAAATACATCCCTTTTAAAAATTATAACACCGTTTCCTTTTTGCAAAATACATCCCTGTGTAGCTGTTGCAGGTGTATGCACAGCTGCTGATTCGGATGTGCCCGCGATGACAGTAACATGAGAGGTTTGATAAGAGGTGTCTAAAATGAAATGACAAAGACAGTCTACAACTTTTATAAACAGTGTTTTACTAATGCTGACTTGAAAACAGCTGAAAAGAAAAAAGGTGTAAAGTTGTAGTTTGAGTCCCTTTTCGTCATCTGTTGTTGAAGATTGCCATTGTGGATCAGCTGCACCTACAATGATCAGAACACAAAATAATTAAGAAGACGCAAACCAAGGGCTGCTAGAAAGTTTAGAATGCGTGTACATTAGTAATGTAACATACCCGCAGATATTCGGTTGAACCTCCTTTTGCGCAAAGCATATGCACGCTGGCTACTGGGTGTAGTCCGCGAGTTAGAGCCACCATGTCATTAGACATATGAGTGTACTAAAAGTGACAATAACTGTCAATGGCTGAACGCATCATACCTGAAATGAAAGAAGCCATAAGGTGGCTATATAAGAGTCTGAAAATCAGCTTAAATGACCTTTTCCACAAAGAATCTTTTCACTTTTAATTAAAAAAACATAAACCTAGAACCAAAGCATCCATAAGGTGGCTATATAAAAGTCTAAAAATAAGCTGAAACAAACATCCCGTAGCAATTCCAAATCAACATTTATGCTTATATCTAACCTAACATCCAGTTCTTTTTTTTTTAATTTTATTTTATTACTACAATTCTAACAACAAAATTATAAGAAAACAGAAAGATAAGGCATAAGCACTCAAAGCATTCAAAAAAAGCAAAATATCATAAACCCACATCAGAAATCGTGCAAAATACAATTAATTATCATAAACCAACAATAATCTAACGAAGAACAAAAACCCATAAATCAAAATATTTAATTTAATCTTTGAGGAGCTGCAAATAAGAAAAACAAAAACAAATGCAGATGTATAAAAGAAAACAAATCTCACCATCATCTTTGAGTCATTATGGCTGGAAATAACTGAAACTTAAACCCAATCGAATCTGCATAAATGAAAACATAAAACCTAATTGATTTAGGGTTATTGATTTTGATGAGTTCTAGAAAGGGGTGACGCACGTACCTCTGTTATTCGTTTTTTCTTCCATACTTCGATCATGATCATCACCGACGGAAGATTTATTGATTAACATAGGTGGATCTTATGTGAGTGGAAAAGCAGGTTCTAGAAAAGAGTAGAAGCAGAAATTGGGTGTGATATATCTTCGGCTTGGGTTATAGAAGCAAAAAACGGATCATAGAAGCAGGCTAAGGTTAGCCCAACATTTTTTGGCGGGAAAAGCCAAGGCCAAAACGGCGTCGTTTCGCACGTGATTTAATATAGACTATAATTATTATTATTTTTTAATTTATTTTATTTTATTTTATAAATATTAAATATTGGCCAAATAATGTATCACAATCCGGCGGTTTTTGATTTTGTGATCTAGTCGACCGTCATAAGTCGCTGACTCTACGGCATCTCGTCAAAGCTTCCACAATCTTTTTCTCTCTTCTTAAAACCTTAGTTGTTAGTTGCCGCTATCAAGTTCTGAGGAAAAAAAAAAGGCCTTTTAGTTTTTCTTTTTATCATCCATGTTTGGATTTAGTTTTTTGTTTTGTGATTTATCATCTCTCACATTTTCTTTACTTGTGCTTTTCATCTTGCTCAATATTTACCATATGCTTCGATTTAGTTTTGTTATTTTTGTGTTTTATTTAAATTGAGGCACCCTCACATGCCCTATCCATCTACTCTCCTTCGAATTCTTTAAAGAAAAAAAAAAGTGTAATCGTTGTTTCCATCTTCTTTCTTTCGTTCTTTTCCAATCTTTATATTTCTCTCATTTTATTTAACAAACCTAAAAAAAGGACAATGTTATCATCTTGCTGGGACTTTTTATCCGCTTCTTAGTATGCTCGTTTTCCTCTGCTAGATCTTGAAGAGTATGAAAACTATATCCGTTTTGCAGTTTGACATCTTTATCAACAAAATAGTTATAGCATTAATGTTTTATGTTTTACTCCGGTCCAAGCTTTTATGATTTCATCGCTCGGACTGCGAGGGTATATTAGGTGATAGGTCAGTTGGCCCAAGGCCGTCTTGTGGGTTGGGTACATTAGGGTTTCTTTATGTCTTGTACTCTATAAATAATATATTTCATAATCCACGGGATTTTCATCATTCAACAAATCGATGTTTTGTCCATAAAAAAGTTTGTACAAAACTAAAAGGCCTTTTTTTTTTCTTTTTTTTTTTCTCTAAGAACTTGGTAGCGGCAACTTACAACTAAGGTTTTAAGAAGAGAGAAAAAGATTGTGGAAGCTTTGACGAGATGCCCTAGAGTCAGCGATTGGGACGTCTTTCCATGTAAATGAGGAAGCATGAATGAGTGGACTTATGTGTTGCCGACATGACGCGAGTAGGGTTAGAGAAGTAGAAAACGGGATTCTAGAATTTGTTAGAAATTATAAGGACTAAGATAGGAGGATTAGAATTAGACCATGGATTTTAATTGAGACTTAGGAGAAACCTTGATGGGATGAAGAAATTGTAATGATGATATAATGTGCTTTGCGGCGAGGTACAAAATATGATGAATGAAAATAATAGAATGTGAACGTATTAGTCGAGTGTAATTATGTAAAATCAAATAGTACGAGTTTCTTAAGTATCAAGTAGTCAAAGAATGAGAGTATAGGATAAAGCAACTGAGATGGTGATGTAACAGTAATAGAGTGGATTAGAATGATGACTAGTTGTATTAAGTATGTTTTGTATTATCTAAAATCTAAGCAAGAGTTGTATGGTATAGAAGTAAACGAGAAGTAATGGGGATTAAGGATATGTGATATGTTATAGTATGCATAGAGATGCAAGATCACTTAGATCGTTGCAATTAAATGGACTATGAACCGGAAGTGCTAGGAATGAGATGAGTTATGTGACTAAGTGTAGGTTAGTAATGAATGATAGATTTCGGGGACGAAATCTAAATAAAGGGGGTAGAATTGTTAGACCCGTTCCCAGGTACTTGTACCCCACCCTAGATGAAAATAGGTTAAGGTCTTATGTGATTTGGCCAGTCAACGAATGTTGCGTTTTAGTCAAACCCGATAGTCAATTAATAGTCAAGTATGATTAATGTAGTTACATAAAATGTGATGTTTTAACTAAAGGGACTTAAGTTGCCAAGTGTTAATATGTTATAAAGAATGGTTGTGACCAAAATAGAATAAAAGGAACTTGAGGGACTAATTATGTCAAAAGGCCAAAGTTGCCACCTAACTAATCTTATCTAGGAATTTCTAGACATTTCCTCCATTATTGATAAGGTGAGGTCCGGTTTTAGAGTAGAGAAAAAGAGAGGGAAAAGTTGGTGGTTTCTTAAGAAGAAGAAGAAGATGAAGAGCAAGTGACCATAGTCTCCCTTAGCTATGATCATCACAAGTAAGTATCTATGTTCTTGATGTTAATGAAGTTATAGAATATGAGTAAAGTGGGATTTCATCATATGATCAAGATATGATCATATGATGATGTAGAAAGGAAGATGAGTAGGTTTGATGGGTTTTATAACCTTTATTCATGATGTATTGTGTTATATGTTAAGTGCTTGTATGATGTTATGGTTTAGGGTGTTTATGAGGATGATGATGTTGATGATGATGATGGATGCTTGGATATGCTTAGCTTGGAGATAAGGTAAGTAAAATGATGATGGCATGTGTTATATGGATGTCTAACATATATGTGTTATGTATGTTTGTGATTAGTGATAAGAGACTTGAGATGTGCTTATGTGCTATGATGAATATGATCTAAGTGATGAATTTGGTTGTGAGAGTAAGTTGATGTTAGGTGTTTATGCAAGAATTAGAAAGTGGAGCCGCTAAGTAAGTGTTTGGATATATGTGATGCTTATGTGTTTGATTGAAGTATGATGGTATGTTATTATCGTTTTACTTACTAAGCGAAAGCTTACATGTTAGTGTTTCAACGTTTTGTAGGTTCGTATGTTGATACTATGGCTTGGAAAGGAGTAAGGCTTGGATTATAACTTAAGGATTTGGAAGCGGTTGGAAGATAGTGAGCGTTAGGAGCTAGGTAGAATACCGAGCTCGAGTCAAGGTTGTACCCCCGAGAGTGTCTTTTATGAGTCGTATATTGTGTGTCAAAGTCGTGTAATGGTTTTGTGGTCTAACGATGTGTCAAGTGTGTTTTAAGTGTTTTTAGTAAAGGTTAAAGGGGTGTTTGGATTTATAGTAATTTCTACCCATTTTGGGTTGTAAACGGGTCAAGTGTATATGGAACATATTTAGTAGGTTTATGAAATGATGTTGGTTGAGTTTGGTGGAAAAAGAAAGCGGTTTAAGGGGTTTGGTGTGTAAATGGGTCAAATGGGTTTTAATGCATAAACCGTAAGGTACTATTTCGGGGAGTCAAACGGTGAATTTTTTTACATGAAAATGAGCCAAATAGTGTATCAAGTAAATCTGGAAAGTATGGTAAAGTTTCTAGGTCTTGTTTTCAAGTACGGGGCTCGAACGTAATTTTGAAAGATCAGCATCCTCCATCCGAATCGGAGGGAGAGCCATCCGATCGGATGGGCGGCTCGGTAATATTTTTGGCAAACTTCGAAAAATCATATCTTTTGATCCGTAAGTCATCACGGGTCTTGCCACCCGTCGTTTTGAAGGTAATTGAGTCTAGTTTCATTTAAAAATAGTCTCAGGGTCTGAAAGTTTATAGATTTTTGTAAATAGTCAAAAAAGTAACAGGATGTCCGTAAAAGTCAAGCGTTTCACGTAAAAAAATTTAATTTTTGGTCTAAACGGGCACGGGGTGTAACAACTTGGTATCAGAGCTTCGGTTTATGTGAATTAGGTTTTCTTTAGGATTTCCTAGACTTAAACTACTCGTAGATGCGTTGAGCTTAAGTTTAAGTAATGCGGGGAAATGGACGCCTTATTGGTATAACGTGAAAGTGTTTATAGTAATATCTAGATTAGGCTATGGCTAAGATGTAATGTGAATATTGTGATATGGATGTAATTAAATATAGAAGTAAAGAATTAGACGCGAATTAGAGATTGCCATAATTATGTGATGGAATGCAAGACGTAGTATATGTATTTAAGTCGACATGTGTGGTACGTGTTTTATGGTGTCAATGTATATGTGAAGTAATTCTATGTTTGAATGTATTGTGCTAAGTGTTAAGTAAGCGAATGATAGTTTTTGTGTCGGAAGTCTAGAGTTTTAATTATGTGAATCGAGGTCTTAAAGGTGTGAGTTGTAGGCGAAGTTACTAGAAGTGTTATTGGTAAGGTGATAAGTGTGCAACTGAGATTGTGTAGGGCAAGGAGAAAAGGAAATGGGAAAGTGCTAGTTTAAGAAATGCATGAATAATAAGTATGTAGTGAAACATATAATTAGTGATCTAGACGCGATTGATTGGAAGTGACACGTAGTGAATGGTTGACGAATGTAAGAAATAAGTTATGTTGGATTAAAGATGTTTAGATAATAATATGACTGATAGGTTCATATAATATAAAGGTGTTCTAAGCATATGCTTAAGTTACCGATGGTTTAAGTAATATGCTCTATATGATTTAAGACGAAAAGCGGCGTATATATTTTATGGTAAGGAGATGTATGTGATGTAAACCTATAACAGGTTAGATGTGTGTAAGGGATGAGATCAACGCATGGGTAATCGATACGAGATTGTGTGTTATAGAAGGATAGCAATAGCAAGATGTGAATAGAAATGGTAAGTGGTATTAGAGATGGGTTAGTAAGCGAGTTAAAGTATTGATGACCAACGTATGGTTCCGCTATACTTAGTGGCTAATGATTGGTGTTAAATTGATAGAGAGACGTGTTGATGATAGAATAAGGTATATGAGGTCTAAGTATGAACATTAAGATATAATAATGACAAACGACATTATGGTGTGATATGATGGAAGCAAAAATTTAAATGAACACCTTAAATACTAAGTATGATGTAAAATTGATAGAATTAGAGTGAGGTGTGTGGGTAAGATGATGATGAGATAGATGGTAAGGTTTAAGTGCTAATGATTGAACTGAGGCGAGTTAAGTACGTTAGCAAAAATGTAATGAAATATGGTATGGTAAACGTGATGAACACATAGAATTGTGTAATTACAATAAGCAGGCTCATATGCTCTATGCGCTTGCATTTCACTAAAATAAATGGATATAATAAGGTATGTAAGGTGCTTATGACTTGGATCCATTGCTAAAGTGATAAAGTGTGAATGTTAATGATCCTTCGGGATGAATGTTAAAGGTGGTATCCTTCGGGATGACCAAGTAAATGAATGTTAAGGAATCCTTCGGGATGAATGTTAAAGATCCTTCGGGATGAAAAGTATTGCCTTCATCGGCAAATGGATTTGCCTATATCATTGGCAATAAAAATATCCCCGTAATGAGTGTGTTAATGATAGGGATCCAAGTCTAAAAGAAAATGTGAAGTATAAAAAGGATGAGAGAATAAAAAATTAAATTTGGAATTAGGAGTACTTGTGTTTTGTTGGAAATATATAACCATGAGTTTATGTTTCTTGATTTACATCGATTGGGACGCCTTTCCATGTAAATGAGGAAGCATGAATGAGTGGACTTATGTGTTGCCGACATGACGCGAGTAGGGTTAGAGAAGTAGAAAATGGGAGTCTAGAATTAGTTAGAAATTATAAGGACTAAGATAGGAGGATTAGAATTAGACCATGGCTTTTAGTTGAGACTTAGGAGAAACCTTGATGGGATGAAGAAATTGTAATGATGATATAATGTGCTTTGCGGCGTGGTACAAAATATGATGAATGAAAATAATAGAATGTGAACGTATTAGTCGAGTGTAATTATGTAAAGTCAAATAGTACGAGTTTCTTAAGTATCAAGTAGTCAAAGAATGAGAGTAGAGGATAAAGCAAGTGAGATGGTGATGTAACGGTAATAGAGCGGATTAGAATGATGACTAGTTGTATTAAGTATGTTTTGTATTATGTAAAATCTAAGCAAGAGTTGTATGGTATAGAAGTAAACGGGAAGTAATGGGGATTAAGGATATGTGATATGTTATAGTATGCATAGAGATGCAATATCACTTAGATCGTTGCAATCAAATGGACTTAGAACCAGAAGTGCTAGGAATGAGATGAGTTATGTGACGAAGTGTAGGTTAGTAATGAATGATAGATTTCGGGGACGAAATCTAAATAAGGGGGTAGAATTGTTAGACCCGTTCCCAGGTACTTGTACCCCACCCTAGATGAAAATAGGTTAAGGCCTTATGTGATTTGGCCAGTCAATAAATTTTGCGTTTTAGTCAAACCCGATAGTCAATTAATAGTCAA
Organism: Artemisia tridentata subsp. tridentata; assembly: GCA_021014915.2. NCBI lineage: Eukaryota > Viridiplantae > Streptophyta > Magnoliopsida > Asterales > Asteraceae > Artemisia > Artemisia tridentata. Next base: position 456,436,605 of record CP139508.1, on the reverse strand, counting down.
GTATGATTAATGTAGTTACATAAAATGTGATGTTTTAACTAAAGGGACTTAAGTTGCCAAGTGTTAATATGTTATAAAGAATGGTTGTGACCAAAATAGAATAAAAGGAACTTGAGGGACTAATTATGTCAAAAGGCCAAATTTGCCACCTAACTAATCTTATCTAGGAATTTCTAGACATTTCCTCCATTATTGATAAGGTGAGGTCCGGTTTTAGAGTAGAGAAAAAGAGAGGGAAAAGTTGGTGGTGTCTTAAGAAGAAGAAGAAGATGAAGAGCAAGTGATCATAGTCTCCCTTAGCTATGATCATCACAAGTAAGTATCTATGTTCTTGATGTTAATGAAGTTATAGATTATGAGTAAAGTAGGATTTCATCATATGATCAAGATATGATCATATGATGATGTAGAAAGGAAGATGAGTAGGTTTGATGGGTTTTATAACCTTTATTCATGATGTATTGTGTTATATTTTAAGTGATTGTATGATGTTATGGTTTAGGGTGTTTATGAGGATGATGATGTTGATGATGATGATGGATGCTTGGATATGCTTAGCTTGGAGATAAGGTAAGTAAAATGATGATGGCATGTGTTATATGGATGTCTAACATATATGTGTTATGTATGTTTGTGATTAGTGATAAGAGACTTGAGATGTGCTTATGTGCTATGATGAATATGATCTAAGTGATGAATTTGGTTGTGAGAGTAAGTTGATGTTAGGTGTTTATGCAAGAATTAGAAAGTGGAGCCGCTAAGTAAGTGTTTGGATATATGTGATGCTTATGTGTTTGATTGAAGTATGATGGTATGTTATTATCGTTTTACTTACTAAGCGAAAGCTTACATGTTAGTGTTTCAACGTTTTGTAGGTTCGTATGTTGATACTATGGCTTGGAAAGGAGTAAGGCTTGGATTATAGCTTAAGGATTTGGAAGCGGTTGGAAGATAGTGAGCGTTAGGAGCTAGGTAGAATACCGAGCTCGAGTCAAGGTTGTACCCCCGAGAGTGTCTTTTATGAGTCGTATATTGTGTGTCAAAGTCGTGTAATGGTTTTGTGGTCTAACGATGTGTCAAGTGTGTTTTAAGTGTTTTTAGTAAAGGTTAAAGGGGCGTTTGGATTAGGTGCATTTTTACCCATTTTGGGTTGTAAACGGGTCAAGTGTATATGGAACATATTTATAGGTTTATGAAATGATGTTGGTTGAGTTTGGTGGAAAAAGAAAGCGGTTTAAGGGTTTTGGTGTGTAAATGGGTCAAATGGGTTTTAATGCATAAACCGTAAGGTACTATTTCGGGGAGTCAAACGGTGAATGTTTTTACATGAAAATGAGCCAAATAGTGTATCAAGTAAATCTGGAAAGTATGGTAAAGTTTCTAGGTCGGGTTTTCAAGTACGGGGCTCGAACGTAATTTTGAAAGATCAGTAGCCTCCATCCGAATCGGATGGAGAGCCATCCGATCGGATGGGCGGCTCGGTAATATTTTTGGCAAACTTCGAAAAATCATATCTTTTGATTCGTATGTCGTCACGGGTCGTGCCACTCGTCGTTTTGAAGGTAATTGAGTCTAGTTTCATTTAAAAATAGTCTCAAGGTCTAAAAGTTTATAGATTTTTTTAAATGGTCAAAAGAGTGACAGGATGTCCGTAAAAGTCAAGCATTTTCGCGTAAAAAGTTTTAATTTTTGGTCTATGCGGGCACGGGGTGTAACAATTCTTCTCTATGTAAATAGAGGGCTGGAGGAAGAAGTGCTAGAACCTCAACAAAAGCCGTGTGTTTGGTATTGATTCTATATTTGCACTTCTGAACTTGGCTTGCATATATTTTGTGCTTATGCTTTATCCGTTTATGATGGGTTTGCCACATCAATTTCTTCTTTTGGTAGGCTGATTTTAGTATCTTGGATTTCAGGTTGCTTATGTATTGGTACAGTTGCAAAACAAAAATGTCTCACATGCGCTTTCGAGGTTACTTAAGGATGTGAACGAGCTGCCAATTGTTAGACACGAATATCCTTATCTCTCAGGGAAAGGTGCATCTTTCAGGTACTACAACCTTTTATAATTTTCGATTTTCAATTGTGTTTTCCTTTTTTGTTGTTGAGGAAAATATGGGTGAGTTGGAATTTCATGGGTTTGGGTAATTGTGTTCAATTTTATGGGTTTATGAATATTGGGTTTTCGTGTGCTAAACTGTTATGTATTACTTTTATGGTCGGTTTTCATGTTTGTAGATTGAGGATATAGAGACGTAGACTAACTTGCACGTCACTATAACAAATCTGAAACAATGGTTCGGTAATATTTACGAAAAAAAATGTTGAATTCAATTTATAATAAAGAATTGCAGCTTATGAGATTTATTAAGCAAATGAGCATATGTCGCTCTTGTTTCCTAGGATATATGTTGTGTCGTCACTTATATTTACGACTACAATTAGCTAGGGGGTGTTTGGGAAACTTTATATAGCTTATTTTATTATGTTGCGTTCATGCGTTGGGCATAATACAGTTGAGAGTATTTGGATTTGCTTTGCACAACTTATGATGAAAAACCTCATGCTTTCTTTAGATAAGGAACTCCAAAACATCATATATAAGCTGCTGATGCTAAACACTCACAAGTTCACATCAATTGTATGAAACTATGAATACATAATATATTGTTTAAGGAGTCGTGAGTTGTTGGTATTTCTGGCCTTTTAGAGGATGTCTAATTTTATTTTAGTATTTATACTTATTTATTTCGCTGTGCAGGTACAAAATCTTGACCATCTTTCACCATTAGTAGCATTGAAGACCCCTCTTGGATGATTTTCAAACATTAAAAGGTAAGACTTATATTTGTTACCAGTTATTTCCCAGCTATGATATGTACCGATGAATCTGTTTTAAGGGTTCTTTGGGATTGAACTAATGTTTTTTTTTTTTTTTTTTTTTTTTTTTTTTTTTTTTTTTTTAACTTTCAAAGCTACTGCAGGTTTCCACTCATGCAGGCTTGATGATGATTGCAGCTGGGGTGACGATTGTCATTTATCGCTTCTGGCAGATTGCTACTGATGAGGCTTGCTGCTAATGTCGCTTTTCTACTGGTGACGCTTCCGACGGGAGATTGGTGCTAACGACGGTTAGCTAATTGTTACATTAAATTTAAATGAGATATAAACATACACAGCTATAAACTTTGTCACCATCAGCAAGGTAATATAAAGGTAAACTTTTCTTATACTTTTCCCTCATTAATAGTATTCCAGCCATTAAACATGTTTTTTGGTTACACATGTAGGCGCGGACAAACGAAATGGCCTGTAAGGTTGTTCGCAAGAGTTTTTGGCAGGGTAAGCTTTTAACAGTCATACGGTTTCTTTTACCATAAAGATGCATAACAATGTTCCTGAGCTATGCCGATGATGTTCGCGGAAATTGTAAGTGTGTATTTGTAACTCAAACGTACTAGTGTATAAAATTATACCGTTTAGGAATATGACTTTTAGGGCAAGTTTTTAAGTTATTATGTGTCTGTAATATTTTGTATTCTTTAGTAGCGAAGCTTCGTGCAGCACCAAATTAGCGCTTTCTACTTCACGTACACCTCCGTGTGCAGCGATAGTTCCCAACTTCTACCTGTCGATGCGCAGTTATGAAGGTAAGAACATCTATTCTTTTGCACCTTTAACTATGTCTCCCATGTACTGAATGAGCCACCGCCACATAAAGATGTCAATTAATAACCTACGTATTGCAATATAATCGAGCATTACATGTAATAATCTGAATTTTGGGAAATCCCGACTTTGACAACAAGTTGCTTCCTGCTCAAAATGAGAACCTCTATATATCAGATTATGCCATTCATTTTATTGTTTTTCTATCAGGACTTCCATTAAAACTCCATACTTACCTGATGAAGCAGAGCTAGAAGAAGCGGAAGGATGGCTGAAAGTTGTCTTCGCTGAATTTTTTCGCAAGTTCATCTTCTGAAGCATTACAGGTATTAAACGTGTTAATGCAAATATCGTACTAAAAACGTTATTTATATTTTACGATCTTTGCTTAATTTTGTTAATGACAATTACAAAGTCTATCTTTAAGCAAAGCATAAATATAAGATTAAGTCTTTTACATTTATAGTGATAAGTCTTTTAAAACACATTTACACATTACAAGATCACTAGGAATAACATTATATACATATATACATTTACATTTTTATTTCTTAAATTAGAAATATTTAAGATGACATCATGGCATACCTCATTTTGATATCTTTAGGATATCTTGAGGATTTGTGAAATATCTTGTATAGATCTTCAAGCTAAAGAGTTGACATTGGAAGATATGGAAAGATTGTGCAAGATATGGAAAGATTTGAGAATCTATTAGCTGTCCTGTACTGGCGGATCCAAACCCATACATGGGCGGATCCAAATTTAGGGATCCGCCAACTGTTTAATCAGTTTGCCTATAAATAGCAAGCTGATCATTCAGGCACATTCATCACTCATATAGCCTAAATTAGATATTCATTCATTTGTACATTACTAACCCATATCATTCTTTCATTTCATTGATCTCACTTTTGTAGCAAAGAAGATCGAGCATACAAGCTTCAACATACATACTGTTGCAAGTTTTACTAGTTAGATACTGTGTGATTTGTTAGTGTTCACACATCATAGTTTATACATTTCATTCAGTAGTGTTTGGTTAGTGTTTTAGTCCTTAAAACACAAAGAGTGTCGGGAGTGGTTGTACCCTTGTTAAAGAACCAACGGGAGTGGTTGTACCCTTGTTAAAGAACCAACAGGAGTGGTTGTACCCTTGTAAAGAACCCGGTGTTTAGCTTAGTACCGGATAAAGTGTAAGCGACGTGTATAAAGGTTTTCTCCACCGAGAAGGGAGTTTGTTTCTTAGTGAAGAAAACCTCTCGAGTTAGAGGCTCGAGGAGTGGAGTAGGGCAAGGAAGAGAGTCCTTGTAGCCGAACCACTATAAATATCCGTGTTGTGGTTTGATTGTTCATATCCTTACTTACTTTACTTATATTGTTTGTTTGTGAGTATTTACTTTGAAATCACGTTAAGTCACAAAGCAAATTAAATTTAAAACGGTAAAAACTATTCAACCCCCCTTCTAGTTTTCCACAATTGGTACCAGAGCTACGTTACTCAAGATTTTCAAAATATATTGTATTTTAAAAACTTGAAACGATCAATGGATTTTGAAAACTTTATAGAAGGGCAATCTATGCAAAGACCACCACTATTTGAACCAAATTGTTTCATATACTGGAAAAACCGCTTTGAGACGTATGTGAAGTCAAAGGACATAGATCAATGGTATATTATAGTAGAAGGTGATTATAAACCTATATCAAATGTATTAGGTGGTCGGGATGAAGGTACTTCTCTTACTCGTCACAGTGATGAGCAAAAGAAGTTAATTGCCAAAAAATAATGAAGCCAAAATGATGCTTTATAATGCCTTACCTAAGAAAGAATATGAAAGAGTTTTTATGTGTAAAACGGCTAAGGATATTTGGCAATCATTGATTATCACTCATCAAGGGAACTCACAAGTCAAAGATAACAAAATTGATCTTCTTGCTCAACAATATGAACAATTTGTTATCTCTGAAGATGAGACCATTGATAGTGCTTTTGCTAGGTTTAATACTATAATTACTTCTCTTAAAGCACTTGATGAATCTTTTTCTAGCAAGAACTTTGTCAGGAAATTTCTTAGAGCACTTCATCCGAAGTGGAGAGCAAAGGTGACGGCTATTGAAGAATCCAAGGATCTTTCAAGCATGACACTTGATGAGCTCATCGGAAATCTCAAAGTTCACGAAATGGTAATGGAAAAAGACTCAGAAATAGTTAAAGGCAAAAATGAGAAGATGAAGTCCATTGCCTTAAAAGCTAAAGTAGAATCAAGTGATGAAGAGTCTAGTTTGGGTAGTGAAGATGAAGAGTATGCCATGGCCGTTAGAGATTTCAAAAAGTTCTTTAGGAGACGAGGAAGGTTCTTAAGACAACCTCGTGAAGAAAAAAAATCCTTCCGGAAAGACCGTGATGATAGGAAAGGAAAAATAGATAGGAAGTGTTTTAGGTGCGGAGATTCCGGTCACCTAATAGGAGATTGTCCAAAGCCTCCAAAGAACAAGTCTCAGAAAGCATTTGTTAGTGGAGCTTGGAGTGACAGTGATGGTGATGACGACGAGCCAAAGAACGACGAAGTTGCTCTCATGGCTCATAACTCAGAAGAGGTACATTCTGACTCATCATACTCTTCTATTGATGATGAAACCTTAGAAATAGAATATAACAAACTGTGTGATATTACTCTAAAAATCATAAACAAAAATAAGTTCTTAAAAACCAAAATGACACTTTTAGAAAACGAAGTCTATTGGTTAAAAGAAAAAGAGACACGATCAGAAAAGGGTAAAAGTGTTAAAGAAACATGTGTCTCGTGTCAGGAACTTAAACTAGAAATAGAAAAACTTCAAATCGCACAGGAAGATCGTATCAAACAAAATTCTAAGTTTAAAAGGTTTGATGAAAATATTTGTTTAGCAGATGAGTTAATGCAAATTCAAAAGTTGCCTCATGATAAAACCGGACTAGGATTTATGAAATCAGAAAACTTAAATGACTTTATGAAACAAACAGTGAAAGTACAAGAACCTGTTCCAACTGATTCAGATACCCACGGATCTGGCGGATCCAAAAATTTGGTTCCGCCAGTTGTACCAAAAGGATCCGCAGGTACAGTTGATGAACAGAAGGTTTGTAATTCGGATCGTACTGAATTCGTTAAGGTCACTATAAAACCTAGCACTAGTACAACTATTAACAAACAAAAATCTGCAGTCACTATAGGAAAAGGTCAAGTTAATAATGAGTTTAGGATTAAAACGGTTCAACAGAGACCTAAAACTAGTTTTCCCAAACACCCCTTTCCAAGGAGTAACTTCAACTCACAGAATCATTATCAAAGTAATTGGAACCAAAACATGTCTAGGAACTTTCAAGGTCCCAACTACATGCCATGGAACACTTGTACACCATTTTCATACATGAACCATGATAATGTTATGTTTAACCCAAACGGACCCATGAGATATTGGGGACCAAACGCTTGAGTTTCTCTTGAACTTAGGTGTGCTTAAAGGTAGAGTTAGAACCTGACGAGTGGATCAAAGATAGTGGATGTTCTAGACATATGACGGGAAACAAAAGCCTTTTCTCAACCTACCAAGTGTACGACGGAGGTAATGTCACATTCGGTAGCAAGCTTAAAAGTAAAATCATCGGAAAAGGTACGATTTATCATGACTCTCTCACTATTGATGATGTTGCTCATGTAGATGACTTAGGATTTAACTTACTTAGTATTAGTCAATTATGCCGCAAAAAGTATAACGTCCTTTTCAGTGAAAATGGAAGTAAAATACTTAAGGATGGCATAACCGTAGGAAAAGGTGTTTTGAAGAATAACGTTTACGTTATGAAATTAGACAAAACACCTAAAGACAAACTTTGTCTCACTTCTTTGGACGAAAACTCAACTCTATGGCATCGACGCTTAGGTCATGCCAATATGAGGTTAATTCAATCCTTATCATTTAATGAACTCGTTAGGAACCTGCCCAAGTTGAAATATGACCAACACTTTTGTGAAGCTTGCAAAATAGGAAAACAAGTTCATAATAGCCATAAGGCTAAAAACATGGTGTCTACATCTAGGTGTCTAGAATTGTTACATATGGATTTGTTTGGTCCATCCGCTATACAAAGTTACGGGGGAAACTTCTATACTTTGGTAATAGTAGATGATTACTCTAGGTATACATGGACTAAGTTTTTAAAAACTAAAAACGAAGCGTTTGATAAATTTGAAATCTTAAGTAAGAAAATTCAAAATCAAATAGGCAGTAACATAGTGTCAATAAGAACTGACCATGGTTGTGAATTTGACAACGAAATCTAATTTGGAACTTTTTGTGATGCTAATGGCATAACACATAATTTCTCGGCTCCTCGAACTCCTCATTCTAACGGTGTAGTAGAACGCAAAAATAGGACAGTTCAAGAAATGAGTAGAACTATGTTAAATGAACAAAACATACCTCAAAAGTTTTGGTGTCACGCTGTAGATACATCCACATATATCTTAAATCGAGTTCTAATTAGACCATTTTAAAAAAAAGACTCCATATGAGATATATAGAGGCAAAAAGCCTACTTTAGGATATTTTAGAGTGTTTGGAAGCAAGTGCTTCATTTTAAACACAAAGGATTATCTCACCAAGTTCGACCCAAAGTCGTATGAAGGTGTGTTTCTAGGATATTCACAAAATAGTAAAGCATATATAGTTTTGAACAAAGAAACCTCAAGAGTCGAGGAATCATTGAACGTAACATTCGATGAAAGTCCACCTCCCTCTAAGACATCACCTTTGGTAGATGATGACTTAGTTGAAAGTCAAATGATTGAAAATAAGGAAAATATTGAATGTGACAAAGAAGATGAACCGGTAAAAAGAGAAATAGTTAATATCAAAGAAACCAAAAGTCATCCATTAGAAAACGTCATAGGAAAAATCAATGAAAGAACATTAAGGTCTAAAGCTCAAAACGAAAGTAATTTCTTTTGTTTTGTTTCAACAATTGAACCTAAAAATGTTAATGAAGCCATAAAAGATGAATCTTGGGTCATTGCGATGCAAGAGGAATTAAATCAATTTGTTAGGAATGACGTTTGGACATTAGTCCCACAACCTAAAAATCAAACCATAATAGGTACAAAATGGGTTTTTAGAAACAAAATGGATGAAAATGGCGTAGTATCTAGAAACAAAGCTAGGCTAGTAGCACAAGGCTACAATCAACAAGAAGGTATAGATTACGATGAAACATTTGCACCCGTCGCGAGACTTGAGTCAATTAGGATACTACTTGCATATGCATGTGCACATGACTTTAAACTATTTCAAATGGATGTCAAAAGTGCATTTCTAAATGGTTTTATAAACGAGGAAGTGTATGTAGCACAACCTCCCGGCTTTGCCGATTTTGAAAAACCTAATCATGTCTATAAACTTAGGAAAGCATTATACGGACTTAAGCAAGCACCAAAAGCTTGGTATGATCGACTTAAGACTTTCCTAGTTGACCATAAGTATACCATGGGCCTAGTAGACAATAATCTTTTCACCAAGAAAAAGGGATCACATATTATCATAGTCCAGATATATGTGGATGACATTATATTCGGTTCAACTTGTCAAGAGTTATGCGATGAATTCTCAAAAATCATGCATGATGAGTTTGAAATGAGTATGATGGGGGAACTAAACTTTTTCTTAGGTCTCCAAATCAAACAATTAGAAGATGAGATATTCTTCAACCAATCTAAGTATATCAAGGATATGCTTAAGAAATTTGGTCTTGAAGATTCAAAACCTATTAAAACACCAATGTCCTCGGAAACTAAACTCACTAAGGATGAAGAAAGTGAATCCGTAGATAGCACTAAATATTGGGGAATGATTGGTAGCTTACTTTACCTAACGGCTAGTAGACCAGACATTATGTTTAGTGTTTGTCTATGTGCACGCTTTCAAGAAGATCCCAAAATATCCCATCTTGAAGCCGTTAAACGGATATTTAGGTACATAAAAGGCACTACACATTTAGGATTATGGTATCCCAAAGGAACGGGAATGAAAACCATAGTGTATGCTAACTCAGACCATGCTGGTGATTATGTCGATAGGAAAAGTACAAGCGGTATTTGTACTTTTGTAGGACATTGTCTCATCTCATGGTTTGCTAAGAAACAAACTGCCCTCGCAATATCAACAACTGAAGCCGAGTACGTGTCAGCAGGAAAAGCTTGTCAACAAGCACTATGGATGAAACAAGCTCTCGTCAACTATGGAATTGAAATCAACGACATTCCCATTCTTTGCGACAACAAAGGAGCTATCGACCTCAGCAAAAATCCAGTCCAACATGCTAGAACCAAACACATAGAAATACGACACCATTTCCTACGCGACAATGTTCAGAAGGGAAATATCTCAATCGAGAAAGTATCCTCAGAGGACAACATTGCCGACATCCTCACAAAACCCCTTAAGAGAGAACCTTTCAACTATCTTAGACTAGGTTTAGGATTAATGGAACCTAGTGAGTAGATAAAACATAAGCTCAAACCTTAGATTAACCAAACACGGCAATAACAAAATTTTGTGTTCTGATCTTACGGATCCAAACGACAACAAGGGCAGATCCCTTGTTTTGGATCCGCCGGATCCGTGGCATGCTGAGCCAAATTTCTGTATATTAAATAAACTCCCTATACTATTCATCACACTTCCCAAAAACATATTAGCTACCGGAACTCGACCATTATCACACCAAATTCACAATTTAGGCCATCTTTCACAAACAATTTGTGCTCTAATCATCACTGTAAGTATCCTTATCATGTCTACATTCCTGATCTGCGTTTAGGATTTCTATTTCATGCACAAAATCAAAACTTGGGGTTTATGCATAATTCTTGTAAAATCATGAAGCATATTTACTGAATTGCATAACAAATCATGTTTTTCATAGTTAGGAATTGCACATCATAAGGCATTATCATAATTCATCAAAAACCCCATGAGAAATTTTTGCTAAAATCTTCTCACGACTAGGAAAAACGGTTTTTGGATATTGTTCATACAAATACAAAAACGTTATGTCTCTTGAATGCTAAAGAGAATACATAACTAATATGTATTTTCGGGTACATTCAATCGAAGCTACATTGAAGTAGGAGCGTTTGGGTTATCTCTTGTTTTATCATAAAACTTGCATAAACAAAATTTTCATGCATCAAAAGAAGTCGAGATAACCGTACCTCCACATTGTCTCCATATAGGCACACACTAGAAATATATATATGCAAATTTTCGTTAATTGTAACTAAACTATATATTTTCGTGTCTAGGATAAACATGCCTCCCGCAAATTTTTATGATCACAAAGAAACCGTTAAATACCTACCTAAACATCACAAAACCAAAGGACTTAGTGAGGAACAAGTTGAAATATTCAAAGCCTTAGAAAAATGGTACGTACACGAGGGTAGAACCGTAGAACCCTCATTCTATGAAGGTACCATTCTCCGAGAACAATTAGCCGCGATTCATTTCGATAGCCTTCTAGACATCGATGAGCCCATCATCCCTAGGTTCATTCTCGAGTTCTATGCTAGTGTAGGACTTAGTTCAAATGACTATGGATACATGAATGTCCATTTCAAAGTCAACGGGATTCAATTCAACATTCCTTTAGATCAATTTGGAGATGTCTTAGGAGTTCCAAATCAAGGTGCTTGTTTCTATTCGGACAAGTGGTCGTTAAGCATTCTAGAGTCCAACCTTGATCGTTTGGCGCCATATGCCACACCATTAATCGCAAAAGAAACCATTCGTGAGCATCTCTTTGTGCCTAGGAACAACCAAACTAGGTTAAGTCGAGGTCATCAAGTGGATAGAGATCCATTTGCCATGGAGCTAGATGAACTTAGGCACCAATTTAAGAAACTAGAGGAACTCCTAAGGGCTAATGTCATAAGCACCATAGGGAATAGGGATCATGTTAACGCAAGCCTTTGTTACATGATGTATTGTGTGTCAAACCATCAGCCCTTCAACCTCGCTTACTATATCGCCAAAAGGATGGCCGATATTCCGGTTCAAGGCACCACCGCCATGCCCTACGGGATGCTTCTCACCCGTCTTTATAGAGCCTTTGAACCCATTCCTAGAAACGCTTTAGGATTCGTTCCCGACTACACCGAGATTAAGCACACTTTTGTTCCACTTAGTGATCATCGGGTAGCTGTAGAAAAGGGAAAACGAGCTCATCCTCCTACATCATCATCATCATCATCATCCATGAGTGAAGATGATGGTTTGTCAAACTCTAGGATCTCACCACCCGAGTACTTGCGTCAACTTCCTCCAATCCCGAACGAATCAGCGGAGTTTAAACAAACCAAAGGAATGGTGAAGAATTTTGGCCGTTGGATCATGAAGCTTCACAAGAAAATGAGCAAGAAGTGAGGTTTAAAGGAGTGTTTGGTATTAATCTTTTTCAAACAATGATGTGTTGAACATGTGTGTTTCTTAGAATCTTGTGTTAGTACTTGACTTGTATGTGAACTAACTCAACATTGCAGGATGATAACATTTATTGTTATCAATTTTCGGAAATTAAGCCACCGTTTGGCTTAACCACTTTTATGGTAAGTCATTATCATCAGATTAATCTATGTGTAAACGTGTGTTAGAACCCGTGTTTTTAGTTTTATTCTATCACATATTAGTTGTTACATATGTTTTAGGAGAATTTTCGGGATTTGTGCGGGTAACGAAAAATATGACATGTTCTGTGTTTAAAATTAGTACTTTTGAACGGCGGATTTGGCGGAACCCAAATTTTGGTTCCGCCTGTTATGCACTTTGGCTCCGCCATCTCTCAGCCTGCGGATTCGGCGGTGCCCAAATAAGGGATCCGCACTTGTTATCGATTGGATCCGCCGAATCCAACAATAACTTTTTCAAAAATTCCCGACTAATCCCGATCCATAGAATATTGATTCTAGTTTTTAGAATTCTTCTACTGATCATTAAGCTTATTAGGATCATTTAGGTACACTTAGAATCATAAGAAATTCATTTCCCATCAAAATTTGAAAATTCAAAATTTCCATGTGAGTTACCTTTCTGTAACAAGCAAGGAACCCTCAAATTGGTTCCTTGAAATCCGTGGGAACATCACATCAACTGAATTTCCTCTCACTCTTTGCATTAACTGCAAATCTTCTAAAATTCACTCAACTTAAGCTCTATGGTTTGACTTAAATGATGTGACTAGCACAAATTTTTGTTCCAAATTATTAGGAACCAACATTCCTCATTGGATTCACATCAAATCCAAACACAAAGATCAACACACCTTCTGTCTATAAATTAGAACCTCAGGATCATCACAAATCACACAACAACCATCACTAACTGTCATTCATGTACCTTAGAGCAACTATTCTCACATTTCAAATGACAAAATCAAGTAACTCATCCACAAGCAGACCCGCAAGAAGGACAGCTCGAATAAGTGTCCGTCCTTGTTGCTTCGTGAACTTAGCTAATTCATCATCAGAGGAGTCATCTCCACTTAACATATCCTCACTAATAGCCAATGAGAATTTTCTCAATCTTGCTACTCCAACACCATCTAACACCATCATCAACACACCACCTCCAACAATCACTCCTGTAGCAACCACACCACCACCCGCTCCATCACAACCTCATAGATCACCTTCACAACAACATTCACCACAACTTCAGCCCCTAGAATTGTTTAGAACTCCACCTTCATCATGTCATCCATACTTGGATGATTTGGAAGACCTTCCACCAAGGTCAACCAATCCTCCTCCCATGACCTTTGAAGGTCAAACACCTATGCTCTTCCATCCCATTTATCGGGATATCCATGGTCCACTTTACCATGATGCACCACCACCACAACCACAAACTCAACAACTATCACCAAGATCCACCCTCCAAGCCATAGATGAGGAAATGTGGATAAATCAACCTCAATCCCAACAAGAGATCAATGAGGAGCTAGATCGTCTCTATGCTTTCTCAAATATGGTGGATTCCCACCTTAGTGAAGCCATGGATCTTCAATCCATTTTGCTTGCCTCCATCACAACTCCATAAACAACTACCACCCAACAACCAACCTACATTCCACCACCTCCACCATCAAACAACCAACCACCACCACCACCACAAGCCATTGAGCCCACCCTTCCTCCCAACTTTCCAAGGCATGATTGTTCACAATGTGAGAGGACCACTCACTTGGCCCAACTGAACAACATCTTGGTCCATGAGCTTCAAAATGAGATGAGGTTCATTTTAAACCATATTCTCGAACGCCTAAATGCTATCTCTGATCCTTCGCAATAGGCACTTTCTAGTTTCTTCCTAGTCTCCTTTTATAGGATTTCGTAGGAATTTTCTATTTTTAGGAACTTTTTATTGTAACATCATGTTTTGTGACTTATGTCACAAACAAATTTTCAAGTAATGGATGTTATATTTATGTTTATGGGTGATCACTATTTGGCTTAATATATTGGTTTGATTAATTTACTAACTTGATTATATGGTTGGACCACTTCTACTTAGGTACATTTTTTATCAGACACATATTTTTGACTTTTTAAAGTCAAATGGGTTGAACACTTATGTTTGTTTGACTTATACATATGCATTATGCTACTTGGTTGGATTGATTCACAACTAACCTTTGTTTTGTAGCATTTCTCAACTTTGAATCGTATACGTTGGTACCCTAGCAACGGGGAGTGTAGATCAAGGGGGAGTATATCATGTACTAACTCATCATTTTATAGCATTTCTCATCCTTGAAAAGTATACGTTGGTACCCTAGCAATGGGGAGTATACATCGAGGGGGAGCATATCATATTCTAACCATTTGTTTTGTAGGATCATGCATCATAACCTTGGTACTTTCTTTAGGGGGAGTATAATCTAAGGGGGAGCTTTAAAGTTCTCAAAATCATTTCATAAATTATTGGTACTCCAATTTAGGGGGAGTAATAACCAAGAATTGTTCACCACATTCCGCTACGCATATCTTCCTTTTGTTTCGACAAAAAGGGGAAGATAGGATTAAGTTTTTACATCACTGTGAAACATCACAGTACATACCATTATGCGTAAAATAGTTTTTAAAACTTGCATAAAACCAACTTAATCTATATTTTTAAAAGACTCATACTTTATTTAGTTCTTTGCTTAAAAATACACTTTATGTTTTGTCATCAACAAAAAGGGGGAGATTGTTAATACAAATATCGTACTAAAAACGTTATTTATATTTTACGATCTTTACTTAATTTTGTTAATGACAATTACAAAGTCTATCTTTAAGCAAAGCATAAATATAAGATTAAGTCTTTTACATTTATAGTGATAAGTCTTTTAAAACACATTTACACATTACAAGATCACTAGGAATAACATTATATACATATATACATTTACATTTTTATTTCTTAAATTAGAAATATTTAAGATGACATCATGGCATACCTCATTTTGATATCTCTAGGATATCTTGAGGATTTGTGAAATATCTTGTATAGATCTTTAAGCTAAAGAGTTGACATTGGAAGATATAGAAAGATTGTGCAAGATATGGAAAGATTTGAGAATCTATTAGCTGTCCTGTACTGGCAGATCCAAACCCATACAAGGGCGGATCCAAATTTAGGGATCCGCCAAATCCGCCAACTGTTTAATCAGTTTGCCTATAAATAGCAAGCTGATCATTCAGGCACATTCATCACTCATATAGCCTAAATTAGATATTCATTCATTTGTACATTACTAACCCATATCATTCTTTCATTTCATTGATCTCACTTTTGTAGCAAAGAAGATCGAGCATACAAGCTTCAACATACATACTGTTGCAAGTTTTACTAGTTAGATACTGTGTGATTTGTTAGTGTTCACACATCATAGTTTATACATTTCATTCTGTAGTGTTTGGTTAGTGTTTTAGTCCTTAAAACACAAAGAGTGTCGGGAGTGGTTGTACCCTTGTTAAAGAACCAACGGGAGTGGTTGTACCCTTGTTAAAGAACCCGGTGTTTAGCTTAGTACCGGATAAAGTGTAAGCGACGTTGTTAAAGAACCAACGGGAGTGGTTGTACCATTGTTAAAGAACCAACGGGAGTGGTTGTACCCTTGTAAAGA
The DNA here is from genome assembly GCA_021014915.2 of Artemisia tridentata subsp. tridentata. Classification (NCBI taxonomy): domain Eukaryota; kingdom Viridiplantae; phylum Streptophyta; class Magnoliopsida; order Asterales; family Asteraceae; genus Artemisia; species Artemisia tridentata. The sequence continues at coordinate 456,420,728 of CP139508.1, read as the reverse complement.
ACCCGGTGTTTAGCTTAGTACCGGATAAAGTGTAAGCGACGTGTATAAAGGTTTTCTCCGCCGAGAAGGGAGCTTGTTTCTTAGTGAAGAAAAACTCTCGAGTTAGAGGCTCGTGGAGTGGAGTAGGGCAAGGAAGAGAGTCCTTGTAGCCGAACCACTATAAATCTCCGTGTTGTGGTTTGATTGTTCCTATCCTTACTTACTTTACTTATATTGTTTGTTTGTAAGTATTTACTTTGAAATCACGTTAAGTCACAAACCAAATTAAATTTAAAACGGTAAAAACTATTCAACCCTCCTTCTAGTTTTCCACAAAACGGATTATGATATTCGTTAAATTATATTCATCTTTTATTCTGTAACTGCATATGGGATGGAAACATGACAGATTTTTCTTTCTGATTATGTTTAGAACAGTTATGTAAATCTCTTACCCTTCTCGAAGATATTGAAAAAATATGGAAAGGTTCGGGAACTACTGAAGTACTCAAGTCTATTATTTTCTTACTTTTTCAGTGTAAAAAAAAGCCGCATTTTTAGTCAATTTAATACAGATGATCATGAGTGGATACAAGTGGCTATATTATTCAGACGTTTACTGTGTATATGCAGGTTGAAGAAACAAGGACGGCCAGAAGGTTATGGATTTGTGGAATTTGCTTCACATTCTACAACCGAAAGGGTTCTTCAGTTATACAACCCAACACAAGTTTCAGGAACTGACTTAACGTTTACGTTAAATTGAGCATCATCGGGGGTAGGTAAAGGAAGACCTGTTGCGGGTTCTGAGCATTATATATATGCAAGTGATTTAGCCCATGATGTTACAAAAAATGTAAGTAACTTAAATGCTTTCTTTTTAATATATATAATTGATTGTTGTAGGATGGTTGGTGTGTTATTGTTTTATTTGTTGTGCGCGGGATCAATTGAATGCGAAGGCGTAAATGCTGTGAAACTTTGAGATGGAATGGTATGATGTGGAACCAATTTCCAGTAGCTCGGTTCACGTTGGGTTACTCCAGCTTTGGTTATTGGATATGAAATTGTAATTTAGTTACTTACTTTTTAATTTTCATGATGAAAGTCATGATTTTTACTTGACAAATGCATTTTAATTCCCGGTGCAGGCGTCTGTGACGGGGCTTTTTGTCGACAATGGCTATTTACAGAATACAAGGTAAATGATTCACTCATTCTTATTCAGTTTTGATAACCGTCAACTGATCATTAAAAATGAATTGGGGTTTAACAATTTGGCTCCAAATTGAATACTCTTTTGAGCTATATAGAAGACTACAACTTCTTTACATATTTCATGTTGCTAGAATTCTAAGTAAAATGGGTCGAAGTTGCTACCTTTAACTATTTACTTTAGGTTAAAGTATTGTTTTAATTGAAGTTTATCATGAATTGACCGGTATGTTTTTTCAGGTTGCGTTAGCGCATATGGGATACCAGTTACCAGATTGACAAAAATGCAGACATATCTTGAGCGTCAGCCAGGAGGATAAGTGACAGGTATGGGAAAGAAAGAAACTGAAGTTGATAGGCGTAATTTACAAGCTTAAGTAAACAAACTTGATTGCAATGTTGATATATAAGGTTTGATTTTAGTTGTTGTGAGCAACACTGGTAACATTTTTATGCATTCTAGGGAAGCCTAAAAGCTAAGAGCTTACTCATTCATTTGGTTTGTACAAACCCTATATACATGAAAAATACAACATGTTTATGACTTTTGTTCTTCTCAGTAGTCTTTCTGTATTTTTTTAATATATGTATATCAAGTGCTATTCAAGGAAATCATGGGTATGCAGTTGGTATAGTGCGCATACATAAAGGCGCGTTCCTCTATTATGTACAGTAACCGTTAGGACACATGTATTGTAATATGTATGATGCCTTCAGCATCTATCTATCATGCTGCAACGCGGCGGGCTCCTCCTCCTCGTTGTGATACATTATTTAGCCAATATTTAATATTTATAAAATAAAATAAAATAAAAAAAAATAATAATAATAAAAAATAAAGCTTATGAACCCAAACAACAAGATGGGCTTAGCCCAACCAACGCATCACCTAATCCCATTTGACTATTATATGCCTTTGAAGCATGACTTTGCCGTCCTCCACGTTCTGTATATTTCTCCCACAAAAAACTACACCTTTTTAGCTTGATCCAATCTTAAACTTTCATGTTCAAAACACATCTCAGCCTTCATCAAGATCTTATATGTTAAAAGTAAGTTCTTATTTTGTTTTAAATCTCTTGTTTATATCACTATTACTTTATCTGTGTACTATATCTATCATAGATCTATGTTTTGCAAATATCCCATATGTATGTAAACAAATCTATGTTAACATACTTTGTATTACTTTGCTTCATATACATCATAGATATGTATGTTACTTTAGTTTTATCCTGTATATATATTTAGCTTGTTTGAATAATAAAGTAAATTAAATCTAGATTAGCTTATGTTGAAATCTTGTAAATCTTGATTGGAATATGTGATACGTAGTCATCATCCTTGTTTGTATTGGGTCTAGGCTCAGCAGCTCATGTTGCTTTATTTTTGAAGTTTTTTTTTGTAGAGATCTGGAATGATATCTAGCATTATGTACCTTGCATCCGGTGGTGGTGATGGTGACTATCGGCAGTTGTCGATTTCGGTACAGCCAGTTCGATCTCTTTCTTTTCTGGAGATTCAGTATGCGATAAAAGGTTTTGATAACGAATTGTTAATTGGAAAGGTTTACAAGGTTGCTGTTTTAGATTATAATCTAGTGAAGATAGGCATTAGTAGTTCTTGTGGTTTAGACTACTTTCATAATGGTGTTGTCATTTAAAACGGAGTTATTCAAAGATAAATGGAATCTAGGAGGTGGATTTGGGAAGGTGTATGACGACATCTTAGACAGGAGCGTGTGGATTTGGAGGCGTGTACGATGGTTTTGGAAAGGTATATGAAAGATTTGGGAAGGTGTACAAACGTTTTAACATAGATATATTTGAGTTCGTGTCTATCATACTCTAGGATTATATGTGCAAACATAAGTCTAGTGAGTCGAGAGCCGAAATTGAGATGCTTTCTAAGTTAATTCGTTTCACTTATCTAGAAGATCCTCATGTACGAATATATCTTTTGAGAACCTTAGCCAACAATCTACACAAAGCTGACTATCCTTTAAATTGGATGCAACGGTTAAAGATGATCATAAATATTTTACACAGCCCAAGCTACCTTTATGCCACTATCCTCGTTCAACACAAAGTCATATATGGTTGATGTAAAGAGGTTAAATGATTATTTGAATTAGCTCTAGGGATTCGGAAATGTATATGAAGGATTCGGAAAAGTTTACAAGGGATTCGAAAATGTATACGAAGGATTCGAGAATGTATACAAAGGATTTGGAAAGGTTTACAAAGGATTGAAGGTTCCAAAAGTTCTCACTTTCAGATGCTTTAATCTTCAACGATAACAATGATATGAGATGATCCTTGTCTACGAATATATGCCCCAATGGAACTATATTCAATTATCAACTCAAATCTTATACCCCTTTATATGTGCAATGACTAGAGATAATTATAGTTTGTTGTACATGGATTAGACTACCTTCATAATTATACAATATATTTAAAGGGCAGTTTTTTTGCTACAGTAGTAAACAGTTGTTTGAACAGTGTTTTTGAGAGTGCTGCTACTGTTCACTTTTTACTGTAGCTACTGTAGCGTTTACTGTAGCGACATTTTTTTTTTTTTTTTTTTTTTTTTTTCGGAGCTTCAAGATTCAGGTGTTAAAGTTTTTCACATACATGAAAACATCAAAGCCACCAACATAAAAATACGACTTTAAACGATATTCAAACCAAAGTAAAAATTGAGAAAACATAAACTTGAAACTGTGAATAAAAAACGTACAAGAAAACAAAATAATAGTAAGTAGAAAGTAAATCCTTGATAGCAAGTAAAAAAAAAAAAAATAATTAGTTTAAGCTACAACAACAAAAATTCCCGGCGATAGAAACAATTTCCGGCAGCGACACAATTTTTTCCGGCGACAGTGGTAACTTTTTCTGGCGAGAGAGTGGCGGTTACAGCAGCGGCAAGCGGCGGTACTACAAAAAAAAAAAAAAAACAAACACGTTAGATCAAAAAAAATGTATGGATCTACAAAAAAACATATAGATCTATAAAAAAACTAAAGATCTACGAAAACATTTATAGATCAACAAAAAAAAAATAGATCTTCAAAAAAAACTATAGATCTACAAACAAAACATATAGATTTATAAATAAAATCAATATATCTAGAAAAAAAAATGTATGGATCTATGAAATAAAGTATAGATATACGAAAAAAATTATACATCAAGAAAAAAAACAATAGATCTACAAAAAAACTATAGATCTAAAAAAATACCTCAAAAATTGATGGAGGAAGGTTTCGGTGGCCGTCGGGTGGTCGGGTGGTGGCGGCGTCGGTTGTTGGTGCCGTAGGGTGGTGGTGGTGATGTGAGTAGTGACGGTTTTTTAGAGTGAAATGACGTTAGTGTGTATAGTTTTTTAGAGTGAAATGAGTGTCCGCATGAATGTTTTTTTTTAGAATGAGATGTGTGGTTTTTTAGTTAGGAGATTAAGAGTGTTTTATGTGTGTGTGTTTTTTTAAAAAAATATATAAAGGGGAAGTAAATGGGATTGGAGGAAGGGTATTTGTTTGGTATTATTCACCTTTAAAAAAAATAATAATAAAAAATTGTTGGGTATTGGTTTGTATGGAAAGTTTATTTGGTTTTATTGGTTTAGTAATTTTTTTAGGGTTGTATGTTGGTTTGGTGTGTGTAAACTTAGGCTTTTAATTTTTTTAATTTCTTTGGTTTATCAATCTTTTTAAAATTTAGTTCATAATAACTAACTTTCAAACAAGACTTAGCACCACAATCCCGCGGCAATTTTGTAATAGTAGGGCAAAAAAAAAAAAACATCTTTTTCAAAAAAAAAATTTCGAAAATCTTTTTTCTAAAATTTATATTCGAAAAAATAATTTCGAAAAAATAAAATTCTGAAAAATAAAGTTTTTGAAAAAATATTTTCAAAAAAAACATTTTCAAAAAACTTTAAAAAAAATCTTATAAAAAAAAATTTTGAAAAAAAAGTTATAGAAAAAAAAAATTCAAAAAATATTTTTAAATTTTTTTTTTCAAGAACCTAACATGTAATGATTATATGAATTCAATGACCAACCACATCGTACAACAAAAAACAACTATGTAAACACCCCACCGCAAAACATGATTAAAAATAGAAATAACAAAAAAATTAAAAAAAAAAAATAAATAAATAAAAAAAATAAAATAAAATAATCTACTAAATACATCACGAAATAATTGTGAACCTACAAAACGTAAAACACACATCGTACAACTATCTGAACAACCCGCTGCAACGCGCGGACTTCCATGCTCGTTTGATGTTAAGAGCTCAAACATGTCTTGAACAAGGTCACTACAGCAAAGATCTTTGAGTTGGCCAAAAATGCTACCTGGATTATTCTGGATTATTCTGGAAGATCTGTATGTACTGTTTTACCAACACAAACCTTTCAAGATTGTTGTACCTCATGATCATAGTGTTATTCGAGACAATAACAATTTCGCCCTTTTACGCATAACCATCACATTTCACATGATATAATGTTGGAACATAATTCTAACTTGTTTAGTTTTTCTTTATATCATGGAATATGAAATACGTATTTAGATTTTAATTTGACATTTTATTAGTCAAATGCTAAGTTTTGTGTCTAGAAGACTTTTTCCAGCTAACCCATATGTGAAAATCAGTATTATTTTGGCCTTTCTGCTCTTATTTTCTCTTTGAGTATATATGATGATTCATTTGTTATGAAAGTGATAGACAATGCTATAAGTGTCGATCAAGTGTCTCGTGTGAGATGTATGACCAGCTTTTTTTCACTTGATACTAGTATTAATTTAAGGTAATTTTGTACCACTTTGTAACAATGTAATCACTATCAAATTTGTGCAGATTTTATATCAAAGTAGCACAAGTTCATAGAAGATACAACTCCAACATGAACCTTTTATCTTCACCCAAGTTTTGTTGCCAGAAATAACAAATGATAACATGTCTAACATTCAATGAATAACAAATTTCTAAGTCAAGTTAATGGGAGATGCAACACGTCCCATGGGATATACTAATTTGTTTAACCAAGACAAGCTTGTATAAGTTGATCATGAAGTTACTGCATATGTGTTGCCATAATTTTTTTAAGACAATTAGAAAGTAACTTAAGTCACACTCTTGCAACCTACCACTCTTCTGGTATACCTTTGGCCCTTTGGGAACTTTTCCATATAATGAACAAAAGATATATCTTCACCTCCTTCTTCCACTAACAACCTCCAACAATGGCTAACAATTTCACAAAGGGACTCAAGAATGCTATCTAAGGTCTTAGGTTTAACAGCGTTCCAAACATCATTATCGATGAAGCCAAACGATGGCTACAGTGTTTGTGTTGGAATTTAAATAACATGACATTCATCTAAATAAATAAACACACATCAAAGCACATAGCGGAAGCAAGGATCATATATTTAACATGTACAAAGATTAACCGAATATAAAAGTTAACATACCTTTGATCCTAGCAAGAACAAGGATCTAACTTCAAACTTTACTTCTTTAAATATGAAGTGGATTACACGAGAAACCCCTTACCGTTTTGTTTCTCAATCCAAGATTGTGTTTACTAAAGTAAACTACCAAGTCTTGTACACACGTACTATAACCGATCAAAGTTTGATGCTAGTGAAAGAACACGTTAAACCAAACAATTTGTTTTATAAAACCACAAAGGATCGACACCCCTTAGGGTTGTACGATCGGATTTTCTAGCAAGGAGGGGAGAAACAAACTTTTAGGGTTATAGTAATGCACAAGGTGAAAAACTAATAACCCTTGGGTTTGTATTTATAGGCTAGTAATCTTGTAGGACAAGTTGAGTCGAATAAGAAAACAAATCCTCCATTAGGCGATCGGACAAGACCCAATCCATAAGGATTCTAGATCCTTCTTGTCCTGTAATTACACCTACGGTACTTCCTTTATTCACTAACGGTCGTTAGTCAATTCCGTTAATTACTTAACGTCCGTTAGTCGTTATTTCGTGTTCAAATAATTAAAATATATAACGGCTATATATATTAATTATTTCATTGATCATTCATACGTAAAGTGTGCAATCTCATGGTCCCGTGTTCGATTCTAGTCATACACGATTTAATATTTTTCCATAAACTCTAACAGCTCCTACTTGGAAATCTATTAAAAGGGTAATGACATTGGTTAGCGTCTAGCAACACGCCAATGCCCCTAGTACAACTCGGGTGGTGGTCTCCTGGAAAAACCACTTGATGATTTATCATCATACTTATCCTTTTGTTTCTAATACTACATTAATAAAGATATGGATCTTAGTCATTCTTTATTAATCATTCTGTTTCTCGTTATTTCTGATTGAGCAAGATTATCAAATCTTCTGAACATATTCAGGGGAGATCTTGGGCGTGTGCACGCAAACATCTTGCCAACCCTACGAGGGGCCCAGCAGTATTAAACTCCAAACAATTTGAAGGAACAAATTCTTTCTTGACTACGAGCATAACCCACGCACTTTGCAACACTCCCGAAAACAATCCTTATAGCTACTAGTTACGTATAACGTTAAATTGAATCACAGAAATGCACTACATGCATGACAGTTATCTGGCATCTCAAGTCTGAGGATAACTATATTCACATGATTTACTTGATGACAAGATCCATAGAGTAAACTCATGAAGTTGGGATAAGTCCTATATTCAATTCATTGAATATCATGTGAAATTGGCATGTCAACGCATCAATATACTTTCAAGTATATTCTACCAATACTCAGATTTGTCTTAATTTAATGATATTCCCATATCATTAATCGACAACGGACAATTTAGAATAACATAAGTTATTCACGGATTTAAACATGCAAATATAGGATACAATCTATTATTAATGAAAACAAACGTACCAAGTACTTTAATTCATTGTAAATAATAATTGCTTAACATCCCTTATCCAGGATGAGGATGTTAATTCTATATCCAACCATATCCATTACACTTAGTTATCTAATAACTTTCAATTAGATATTAATGTTGTCAAATCATCTTTCATCCAAGCATGATACAACAAATAACATGATGTACATGAAAAATCCTTGTGTCAAACTTAGATTTTATTCATGTTATATCTTTTCAAAGATATGTTTCTATTCAGACTTTCTAATAGTATATCATGTTCTATTAGAATCAATTATTTTTACCGCTTATGTTTATAACAATAAACATATATTCCAAGGCTGTATGTTTATTTTCTAAATTTCCATAATTAAGTTTCATTCCAAACTAAGACTTAACATTTAATGTTAATGGAATGTTACTTCCTATATGTTATACAACATATATGAAATAAAAAATAAATATAACACTCCCACTAGCTTTCAGGAATATTAAGAAAATATCTTATTTTAATTATAAATCAACACTTAGATTTAATAACTAAATATAAGTATATCTCCTAGATGCATGCATTAATCCATTCATAAATGATTGCACTTTGTATACTTCCAAAGATTATTTGAATTCAAATACTCATTTCAATTACTTATCGTCCTCGCACAAGTAATTATTCAAGAAAGGGTTTTGATATTCCATTGTCAATTTCATATTAATGAAACTAAGAATGACAATCATAATTTTTAAACATTTAATGTGCCTAGAAAGAATTTTAATCATAGTTAATTGCTTAAGTGTGATTAATAATCTTCTCATACATTAAATATGTATACAAAATTTTTCCTTATGATTTCTACACAAGAATTTAAATCTCTAGGATTTTCATTCCTTTTGAAGAAACTCATCTTCATTCTATAGTGTAACTATAGAGTTTAAGATTAACTAAGTTTCTAAAACTAGTCATCTTTCTGGACTGCATCTAATCATTCATAGTATGAGTAACTTGCCAAATTCAATATTTGCAACTCATCTCAATGACCAACAGGTTTACCATAATCCTGTAACTCATAATCCTCAACATATTATACAAATATTTGAGATATCCTTACGGATCTATGAATAAGAATTCCATCATCTTGAGTTTTAACATTAACATGTTAATCCTCATCATGACTTTACTAGTGTATTTTAGAAGATCATGTATCTTGTAATTTTATCTTTTCAAGATAAAACTCTCACTTGCCTTTTGCAATTTATTGACTATCTATAAATACTTTAGCAAATAGAGCAACACAAAATTGTTCTCCTTTTGGGACATTACAAATACATATTGACAATTCCTTACATTAAGTTTGTTAATAACCTACTCATAAGTAGTTTAACAAATTCAGAACTTCAATTTTAAGACTTAATGTGACTCATCACATTCCATAATAAATGGTGTCTTATTAATCTTCTAAGTTGGAGTCTAATTGAGTATATACTACTCAATTTTCTAACCTTGATAACTTTTGGAAGTATAGAAGATATAGTTATCTTTAATCAAACAATATAATAAGAGTTTGATTTTCCTAACTGAACGTACTATAAAAATTATGTATTTCATTAGGATTAATATTGTAAGACAATCTTACAACATGTAAGATAAATATATTTCGTTTGGTTATCAATTCACCAACTAAGTCAGCTTAATAGTATAATAGAATTTCCAAGCCAATTGCATGCTATATAACATAAGTACTTTTTGACCAAGTCACTTCATGTCCATGTCTTAACAAGAAGACATAAACTGTTATAATCCCAATATACGTTATAAATCATTGATCAACTCAATGGCTTCTTGTATATGTCTTAATTAAAAAAACATAACAAGTTAACGTCTTACTTTATTATAAGTCTTGTAACAATTAAAAGACTTCATATTTATAACTTTACAATAAATTATAAACATGCATAACTAAAGTAATCATGAACACCACAATTTGGTTTCAATAGTAATTTCAAGTTAATTTATTTCTTCATATATTTATGCCGTTTCAAGAATACATAAATATTCAAATTTGAAGTAGTATTAGATTACTTCATTTATGTCATTCCAATAATACATAAATATTTAGTTTGAAGTAGTCTTATTATCATTTGACACTTGTTCTAATAATTATCTAATTTAGAAACTTGCAAATTAACATAGTTTCATTACATCAGTTGATCTGCTAGTAATGAAAGTATGTAATTTTCCTTATCATTAATATCTATGTCAAGGTCTCATTTACGCTAGATATTAACTCCAAGTGTTCTATTAATTAGATGTGAATAAATCACATTAGAACATTAGTCTCTTACCTTGCAGTCAAGAGACCTTTAAATCATATTCCTTTGTGTTGTTCCTTGCACACAATAAAGATTTCTCCCACTTGTGCATGGAACAACATCATGTACCAAATAAACAACACGTCAATCGTTTCTTTATGTGATCAATATGATTGTGTCATAGATATTAGTAGATATAGAACCACCTTGTCTAGTAAGGAAACGTACATGACTATCCTTACACCACAAGTGTCTACAATTGGAAAGTAATTATCTCAAGACAATCTAGAGATAATTTGGGTTACTACCAAGATAACAAAGCTTGTAGCTCCCACTGAATTACAGATCATTACATTAATTCATTATTCAGTAATTACAACACTATGCTCCCACTGGATTTGACAACATTATAAGTGTTTCATAACCAGTAAAAGCAAACAGTGTGCTATTTAGTTTCCTACACCTTTGAGAAATCCCATACGTAACAATTACTTAGGTACTAAAGAATGTATTCTACTTTGTAAATGGTGGACTATCCATCAATGCAATTAACTTGGAAATAATTGGGCATGCAATTTCTTCCTTAATATGTCTACCATCCCACAATGGTATGTAGCACCTTTAAGTGGTCAAAGCACAACAACTAGATAAATCATTCTAGTTTGCCTTTTACCAATTTGCGGTAACTAGTCTAGCTTCTAATTTAATAACTCATAAAATGTGCAATTTTCTTAACTATTAAAATTTGCTATGAGTTATTTCTTAGAATTTAGACAATTCTAATTTTCTTATTATACCTTTCTCATTCATGAAAAGGAATAGGATTAAGTCTCACTCTTCTCAAAGAAAGTAGACTAGGTTTATTCTTTTAGTAAAGTTGACTCTAGCCAAAAACCCCTACGGGTGTAGATCAATTCACCACTAAAAGAATGTCTCACGTTTACGGTTTTAACGTTGCATTAATACATTAAAAGAATTCACAAAATTCAATTTTAGTATTTTCGATAATACAATTTTTTAGGAAAAGAAAATTACCCAGGAAATATACATATAACCATTTAATTGTCTTGAAAAACTAGGATCCAACTTTCCATATTTCCACTACATCAGTTGATCTACTAGTAGTGAAAGTACAAAAGATGGTAATCTGTCGCAAAATAATCGGCAAAACTATTTCCGACTCCTAGATCATTATGGGAATTACATTTGCCAAAAATAATTTTGCAATGTAAGCATGTTTCTTCCCATCTCATGCTTTAAGTTTCAAGGTCTCACTTACAACTTAATTAAGTCGTCTAATTTAGAAACTTGCAAATTAACATAGTTTCATTACATCAGTTGATCTGCTAGTAATGAAAGTATGTAATTTACCTTGTCATTAATATCTATGTCAAGGTCTCACTTACACTAGATATTAACTCCAAGTATTTCTTATAATTAGATACCATGGACTTAAATTTTAGAGTATTTATTTTGATGTGACAATCAAAATATGTACGAAGAAGCATGCACTCATATTCGTATCATAAGTTTTATAAACAATTTTAATTTACCAATTTGAGGTTAATAGTTAAATCAACAAAGTTTTAATTGAGGTATTGGGTTCACCAATCAAAGAATTACCTCCAATTATCGCCCACTATATCCTACTACTGCATGAGTCATAAAGACCCAAGTTATTCGGATAATTACCACAAAAGTGGCGTGTGGAATTGAGGTCAATTCACCCCTAAGATGATTTTGTACAAAATAATAGCATTACTTGGTAGCTCCAATTAGACACACAAAGGAGCGGAGAGGCAAACGTCCGCCCAAAGGCTAATTAAAAACGCGCCCCTTTCGGATGATAATTTAATGTCAAGCCTCCTTATACCCCTCTTATAGTTTGTCTACATTGGGTGAGCCGTTCATACTATTGGTACAAAACTCATCAATCAATCAAAAGTTTATGATACTAAGTCTTAAAGATTATGTTATAAATTATAAAATTGCTAGTCTCGCCTGGGAGCAAATTACCGTGCGAAGCGAACCACTGTCGGCACATAATACTTGGCAATATATAATTTAACACATCAAGGTTTCATAGTTATTAGGTCAATTTATTTTCTATTCCAAAAAATTACCCTCTTTTTGCTTACAATTCAACAATAATTCAAACAAAAAAGACAAGTAATTTTAATAAAAATAAATAAACACATAATAACGCATATAATCTTAACCATTAAATCATATAGCCACATGCAAACCTTTTGATAAATCCTATTAATAATCTATATGTGAATTATTATGTATATAATTACTAAGACTCCCATTGGTTTTCGAGCGCATTGTACCCAAAGGACCACAGACACCAAACAAGTTGGTCGCGTAAGCCTTAGTAAAGATATACCACGTTGCACATAAAAGATTAATTAATTTATTAATTAGGTCTTCCCTAATTTTAGATCTATCTAAAACATGTAGCAAATAATTAACAAACCCTAATCCATGATTACCTTGCATGAAGTATCATGGATTAATTCCAGGAACGTAACCCTTTACACATAAACACACATGTTCCTAATTTTAGGGTTACAAAACTAGCTTTTTAATTAAGAGAGGATCGAAACACCCCCCACCCCCTAAAAATTAGGTCGAATATTTATTTATTGTTCTAATAACCCTAAAAAATCGATTAAACATGTATAATCCAAATCAAGATTTGATTTTTATGCGTTTCGGTAATACAATTACATGTTAAACGGCTCGTGATGCCACTGTTGGAATTTAAATAACATGACATTCATCTAAATAAATAAACACACATCAAAGCACATAGCGGAAGCAAGGATCATATATTTAACATGTACAAAGATTAACCGAATAATAAAAGTTAACGTACCTTTGATCCTAGTACAAACAAGGATCTAACTTCAAACTTTACTACTTTAAATATGAAGTGGATTACACGAGAAACCCCTTACCGTTTTGTTTCTCAATCCAAGATTGTGTTAACTAAAGTAAGTTAACTACCACGTCTTGTACACACGTACTATAACCGATCAAAGTTTGATGCTAGTGAAAGAACACGTAAAACCAAACGATTTGTTTTATTAAACCACAAAGGATCGACACCCCTTAGGGTTGTACGATCGGATTTTCTAGCAAGGAGGGGAGAAACAAACTTTTAGGGTTATAGTAATGCACAAGGTGAAAAACTAATAACCATTGGGTTTGTATTTATAGGCTAGTAATCTTGTAGGACAAGTTGAGTCGAATAAGGAAACAAATCCTCCATTAGGCCGATCGGCCAAGACCCAATCCATAAGGATTCTAGATCCTTCTTGTCCCGTAATTACACCTACGGTCCTTCCTTTATTTACTAACGATCGTTAGTCAATCCCGTTAATTACTTAACGTCCGTTAGTTGTTATTTCGTGTTCAAATAATTAAAATATATAACGGCTATATATATTAATTATTTCATTGATCATTCATACGTAAAGTGTGCAATCCCATGGTCCCGTGTTCGATTCTAGTCATACACGATTTAATATTTTTCCATAAACTCTAACAGTTTGTACAATGGGGTTGGTTCTACTTTTCTAGTCATTTTGATTTGCTTTTATGTTTCATTGTAATTTCTCTTTTAAAAATTGAAGATACCAGTTCATTACTTTGCTAGTTGTTATTATCCAACATATAAAATGTCAAAACAAACATTTCTTGTGTGTAATATTGCATTTCAGAAAAACTAAGTTGAGTCGTTAGGCATAGGTTCGGTAGTTTAGTACCCAACTCATTTTGAACTATAGATCAATCTCTTTATTCTTGAAGTTTTATTTTCTTAGAGCATTCACTATGAGAAGTCTAAGAATAGGTTTTAAAAATTTGAAAATGTTTATGTTTTATATTAGCAATAGTGGAGTTTCATTTTATACCTATGTGGCATGAAAATGTCCTAAATATTAGACCTCTTTATAACATCAAGACATTTAATGAATATGTTGTGTGAAACAATTATAAAGCTTTAAGATATTTGTACCATAGTAAAAATAAGTTTATTAACTCAAAAGGTATATAACATATTAACGTGGCCAATTAATTTATAAAGCTTTATAATAAGTGGATGCCCTTAGGTTCGTGTATGGAAAATATCTATCATGACTATCATTGATCTTACTGCAATAAGGGAAAAAAAATTAACAACAAAGCCATTGTGAGGATATATTGCGGCGTCGGGTACCCTGTAATAAAATATATTTTGCGATAAATGTTTTTTATTTTATGTTGTCCGTTACAATCACTTTATGAATTGCGGGGATATTTTTTTTACATTATGTTTATGTAATATTAAACTAATTCATATAAAACTGTAGAGTACACGCCGATGTAGATTCAATATAAAGACAGTAATTTGATAATTATACATACTTACATTTGTTGGGATCTTTTTTGCCTCCCTCCCATGGCCACTGTAGAAACCATTTAGGACGGGTCGGGTCGGGTCAGGTCGTGGATCGGATGAACAGTACCACAGTGTACTGTAGCTACAGTTTTTTTTTTTTTTTTTTTTTTTTTTTTTTTTTTTTTTTTTTTAATAGAAACTTGAATAAAAAAAATCTCGCAGCAACGCGCGGGCGCACCACCTCATTGGTTACATTTGATTGTTGAATTGGCATTAATTTCATTTTTTATGGTTCACAAACATTTTATTTTTGCAACACTTTTTTTTGAACGGCAAAATTTTATAAAAAGCTAGCAAGGAGCTAGAGAAACAATTACAATGTATGTAACATTGGGTTTTGCAACCACAACGTCCAATTTTTTAAGAAGACTTTGCTTCTACTAGAACACCAATAAAAAACAGTAGAAACTATGTCATCAAACATGTTACTCCTGTTCATCTTCACTAACCCAAAGATCTTGTTATTCCGATACCTCCAAATCACCCACAAAACCATCGATGTTACTAAACATAGGATGATACATATCTAACCATCTGAACACTCTATCCCAAATGCAAGACGCAACCTCACATGTCACAAAAGTATGGGATACATCTTCTATTTGATTACCACACGAAGGACATAATAAAGAGGGCACGTCAATCCCTCTCTCTATTAAGTTGATCCGAGTAGGTAACCGATCAAGTCTAATCCTCCAAACTAGGATATTTACCTTTATGGGTACGAGGTTGTTCCATCTTGTAGCTATGTCTCCCGAGTTTAGTAAGATATTATCTATATGTTTCCTAGTGCAAGACACCGAGAAGACCCCATCATTCGCCAACTGCCACTTCCATGCATCTTCGCGATTGTTCAACTCCAAGGATTAAAGCACATCTTGCATGTCTTGGAGTTGTTGACATGTACGACCCCCATTTGGAGTTGTTGATATTTTTGCAACACTGTGATAAGAAGAATATTTTACAAATTTTATTAATTGTATTATATTGAAATAATTTATTGAGGGTGAAACGTACATGCTTAAACTTTAGTAATTCTATTTTTTTTAGAACGAAAATTCTAACTATCTCACAACATTTACACCACACATCTATTTCACATGTCCTAAGCATGACTTAAACCTATAACAATTTGGTTGAGGAACTTCTCACACAAAATGAGCTACCATTTAGACACAAGCCCTTTGGTTAGTAATTGTATTATATTGAGATAATTCTTTGAAATAATTTATGTGTGTGTACAACAAACTTATTGTTTTGTATTGCTTAAACTTAATGTCTTAGTAGATTTAAATGAGGGAATGAGTTCCCTTCATTACATGTAATTTAGATTACACCGCCACAGTAGACAATATTTAAGAGAGATGTTTTTCTATTACATAAATACTAACATAATACTATATAAATATAGATATATTTGTATATGTATACATACTATTCAGGTGGGGCGAGGCGGGGATGTTATTCCGTGCTCCGCGCCTCAAACCCGATTAAAATCACCCTTTAAGCCTCAAGATCGCCCGTAACCCGATAAGCACGCCCCTCCCTGCCCCAATTAGTTCGGGTTTGATAATTCCCCGTCGGATTCGGGTATTTTTGTCATCCCTAGATTTGATTTGGCAATTTTGCAAAACTGACATACATGATGACACTTATTTTCATCTTAACTCATTCTTGTAGCATATTGTTAAAATTATGACCTTATATATATATATATATATATATATATATATATATATATATATATATATATATATATATATATATATATATACTAGACTTCAAAGCCCGCCCGTTGGGCGGGCATGACTTGTAATAATAGTTTGGGTGGTTTTTGTCGTATTTAAACTATGTTTCAATTTTGTTACATGAAACACAATAAAATGTAGTGACGTATATGTAAAAACAATAAAATATAGCCACCCATATTTGTTGTTTGGTTGTTTTTTGATGTGAATATTTCGTCCTTTATTATTTGTACTAATACGAAGCATTTTATTTTCTTTCACGCCGGAGGCATATAAGTGTATCCAACCTAAACTTGAATAGCTTATATTTGACAATGAAAAAAGAATTCATGCACTATCCGTTTTACAACAATAACTAAGTTTTAAATTTATGTTAGACTTCAAAGCCCGGCCGTTGGGCGGGCATGACTTGTAATAATAGTTTGGGTGGTTTTTGTCGTATTTAAACTATGTTTCAATTTTGTTAAATGAAACACAATAAAATGTAGTGACGTATATGTAAAAACAATAAAATATAGCCACCCATATTTGTTGTTTGGTTGTTTTTTTATGTGAATATTTCGTCCTTTATTATTTGTACTAATACGAAACATTTTATTTTCTTTCACGCCGGAGGCATATAAGTGTATCCAACCTAAACTTGAATAGCTTATATTTGACAATGAAAAAAGAATTAATGCACTATCCGTTTTACAACAATAACTAAGTAAACAACTACATATGCTCGGCTTATAAGTCATGGCCCGCCCGATGGGCGGGCATGACTCGTAATTACCGTTGGAATTTTTTTGTATACTAAAAGAAGGGTAGTAGAATTACGTTTTGAAACAGCAAGCCTTATGAATATCGTTAAAAAACTTAAGTTAACAAAAAATAAGCTATCAACATACCAAATTTTTTATTGAATGCTTTAAGAATGAAAAGCAATATATAGTTATCGAATATGAGAGGAAAAAAAGTTTGAAAGTGGTACGCAAATTATTAATTGCACTTAATCCATTAGAACACATCACAGGGTTTGTTGTTTTGTGTTTTGAAATTAGCTATGTTTTAGTGCAAATCTATGCTGCTTAATCAAGTAAAATAAAACTTCTTTGCTAACAACATTTTTTGTTGAGTTTGTGTAGTTCTCGTCTTTGTCGCAACAAATAACCTTCAAGCCCTTTCTTGCTCTTCAACGGACACATGCACCTATTCCAAATAAGCATCCAAATATTACATGTTATTGTTTGCTTTTGTGTCAGCATCACAGTAAGAAAAACAAATACGGATATGCATATTTACCTTGTACGAATTATTTTCAAGAATAGAAGGTTCTTTAAACCCGGGCTTGCAAGATAACTCTTGGTTTCCACGTACATGCATCAATCCATGTTGATCACAATATACTTTTCCCAATAGAAGATTATAGATGCCGGTGGTGACCTGGAAACAATACATATATACGTATTTCGATTAGCATGAGTATCAAGAACTTGTAATGATTAAAAATAAATATGGGAAAGTTCTGTGTTTTCGATCTGTACATTAATCCATTGGAAAACCTCACCATTATCAAATTCCAGAGTTAAAAGTTTAACGATTAAAAATTGTCATGTCATCATCTTTACTGGGTGAGATTCCCTTAAATAAGAACTCCTAAGTTTTGAATCCTTTCGAGGGTGCAACTACAGGTTGTTGCTCAAACCTAAAATTTAACGAAAGTTTGTTAACTTTTTTTGCAATTTGCAAAATAAAAAATATTCTAAATGTGTAATACCTGGAAGATTGTTTAATTTCAAAATTGTCTTGAATCATTCGATTCATATCTGTTTCAATTAAAAAGGCTCATAGGGTACAATAAACGACATACATATGGCCATTCAATGCATGTAGGTAGAATTAGAGTTTACACAAAAGCAGGTTGGGAAAGAAGCTCATTTGGTATACATCCACTAAAACGATCATTTGCTATATTTCAGTGATGAAAATAAGTTTACCAGATAACTGAAAAGAAACAAAGATGACCACTATACATGAGAATTTGCACTTACACGTCATTCAAAGGCAGACCAGCTAGAGAATTTATAGAAACTGTTAATTGATTGTTTTGCCCATGACTACCAAAAACAAAACATCATTAGAATTCTACACGAACCAAACCAAAATTCAATAATAAGTTTGATCCATATTTCTGCTAATATCTGTGTAGTTTTCACATATACCAGGCCCGACCTAGAGGCCAACTTTAAATATCTATTAAAAAATTGTTAAAAGATTTGATAAATTAATACCTTGCCTTTGTTGAATCGGAAAAGTTTGCATCTTTTCAAATTAATTTAGAAATCTTTTTGGACGAATCCTTCCCTGGATAATGCTTTTCATTAGGTTTGTGGAATAGGAAGCTTAAAGTGCACCATCTTCAACAAAGTTCTTCTTGGACTCTGCGAATTTAGCATTGTGGGCACGCAAGTTTCTGCAGAGAGGAAATTAAGAATCAACAAACACTGGTTCAGAATTATATTAGTTCGAAAAAGTAGTTACAACTTTTAGTGTTAGAGTTGGCAAGTGTGTTTGGGCTGATTTAGGTCGTTATGCCTCAAACATGCCAAACTTGTACTGACCACCTGAAACTTTAGTTATATCGATGTCTCAAACATGCCCAACTTGTACCGACCACTTTTGACCTCACTAACTGCATCATATATGAGGTGTACCGTTTATTTATCCGATAACCTGTTGCACATTGCCCAAACACATCAAATTACATAATAGTCTTATAACACATAACATACGAAGAACATGTAAGGAAGAAATATAATACCCATAAACCTCACAAGATAATCGAATCTTAAAACACAGGTCTCATCACTGTTTGGCATCCAGGTTTGCACCATGTATATATGAGTTACCTTCTACCTATACATATATAACAGTCCCATTTGCTCCTAGCTATCAAAAGTTACAATTTAGGCGATTA
The DNA here is from genome assembly GCA_021014915.2 of Artemisia tridentata subsp. tridentata. Taxonomy (NCBI): domain Eukaryota; kingdom Viridiplantae; phylum Streptophyta; class Magnoliopsida; order Asterales; family Asteraceae; genus Artemisia; species Artemisia tridentata. The sequence goes on along the minus strand of CP139508.1, from coordinate 456,401,168 downwards.
AAGAGGGACAACAATAGGAGATGGAGGTACCTTTGTATTTTTGGGTTTAACCTCCTAGTCCCAAGGATTACTTTTTACTCACGTTGGCTTTGTTGGGCTAAGCTAAAAACGCCAAGATTCAGTATAATTCGATAGATGCGTCGTAGTCCTAATATAAAAAAAAATAAAAAAAAAAAAAAAAAAAAAAAAAAAAAAAAAAAAAAAATCAGTAAGCTTATCCAAAGACCCGCTAAAATAGTACGCCACTGAAGGAATTTATTTTTTTACTGTAAATTTGTAAATAAGCTCAAGCCAAATTGCCTAATAATTTCGTATACTCTTGTGCTTTTGTGATTTGTATTTGTTTTATGTTAATGTTCCGTGATGCAGCATCCTAAATGGGCACTATTCTTACAAACATTAGTATTTACATATCTACTTTGCTAAATCATTACACTCTTTTTTTAAAAGAAAATACAACTACTGTACTCCTTCAATTGCTTTATCCACCATGTTCGTTAATTCATTTAATAGTCTTTCATTTTGGTGAGTTTGTTCCTATTCATCACCATTATATCATCATTAGTAATTTTTGAAAACATGTAAACTAAAAGCGACACTACTAATATAGCAATCCTACTGCATGCAGACTCTATATGACAAAAACTAAAAACGATCGAAACAGAGAATTGTCCGGTAATACCAATTCCATATGTCTCTCCACCCATTAAATAGAGAGGGATTCGACCATAGATAATCGCTATTGCTTCTTGGTAGATGCAAACAGAAAATTCAACAATGATCACTTTAAAAACATGAAATAATAGATGAGCAAGTAAAAGATTCAATAACGACTTCAACTAAACGATAATGTTATTACCTGCAATTAGGGGTGTCAGTAGGGTCGGGTTGACTCGACCCGAACCCGAACCCTATAAGGCTTATCGGGTCGGGTTAAAAAATCTTGTCGGGTTGTTTTGACCCGAACCCGATAACCCGATACTGTTATCGAGTCGGGTTAGTGTTATATAATTATTGTTATCGGGTGAACCCGATAAGACCCGAAAATCTATATTTAATTTTTTCTCCTTTTATTTTTAAAAGGCCACCAGTAACTCACAAAAGACAATGCAAATTGCATGGGGACTTTTGGTTTAACCTACACTACACATTTGTAGAGGTTAAGGCTAGCATCTGTTATGGCTAATATTATGCCAATGTTATATTATGAACATTCAAATTATACAAAGCCTTTTAGCTTCTATATATGAACCAATTACAAACATTCACATTATTTTTGGTGATGAGACCATCACAGATCATATTTTTGATGGCAGTGTTTCAAGTTTCAACCTTTCTATGTAAAAGGTTAAAAGAACAGATACGTTGAGTGGCTTAAAAATTAAACAAAGTAATTTGTTTAGGCTAATTGATACGTTGAGTGGTTAAAAAAATAGATACCAGAGTTGTTAAGGCTAATATCACATGAAAGCTACGTTTTTTTAATTTTGGTTGACAATGTATGTAGTATCACCCGATAACCAGAATCACCCGACCCGACATAACCCGACCCGAATACCACCCGAACCCGATAACCCGATTCCTTATCGGGTCGGGTTGCGGGTGAGTTTTTAAAAATCAAAACTCGACTCAACCCGACCCGATAACACCCCTACCTGCAATGATGAAGTCTCAATGTCAACATCATCATATTCATCAATAACATGTAATGTAGGCATTCTTCCAGGAGGATGCAATGCCCACCTATATGCATAAAGAGTACTGAACATATTTATTACATTGTTCATTTTTTCTTGCAAGATTGTGATTTTTACCTTTTTACAATGGTTCAACACGGCAAGATGCACCAGAACCCTCGGGTCGAATAATGATCCATTTAAAAGGCGGTAGTGAAAAACACCCTAAACTAAGCCGATCCAAGAACCTTGATGTTCACAACAGCGTGTTTAAGCATGCAGAACTATATGGTCAGATAATTGGCTGTAAGAATCTTATGGCAGATAACTACAAAAAACCATGGTGACAGTAGTAAATTGGCTCATTAAACATGCATAAAAAAATATTCTCCCTATGTTTTAATTCAGACTACGATGGTTTGAAAAGCTTCAAGAAATGCATTTCTTTCAAATCATTAGCAGTCATCTCTCAGTTCACCATTACTTATTTTATTTTAAGGGCATTCACAATTGGTGAATGCTTCATTTCACTCCATATACCAAGGTCTCACAGAATGCTTTGCGAGTGATGAAACTATCATGCCTGCAATACGTAACTTAACTTCAGGCTTAAGATATTTAAATAATTCATTTCATACGACACGTCCGAGGAAGTAAATATATTGCATTGCTAATGGGGCCAGATACAAAATGAATATATGTTAGCATACAAAAGACGTTGGTTATATAAATTCATACAACAATTTACATATGGTAGGCATACCTTGTCAAGCTATTCAAACTTTGTTTTCCCGTTAAACAATGGTTACTTTGATAGCAATTTAACCATGATACACCCTAATGACCGTATATCAATTATAGTATAATGCTGTTTTGATCCCAATAAAAGCTCTGGCGCCCTGAAAAGAGATAAACAATATGATTAGCTTGAAAACATGCAACACTCGAAAGCCTGTGATAGCAAGCGGAAGTATCAATATTTGTAACATGAGTTTCGCTTACTGATGCAACTTTATTACTGATATTACTCGAATGCAACCTCATTTCTGTCATTTTGCCTACAAAACATACTGATGCGTGGTTTTGTAACCTTACAACAGGTTTTACCTCTCGAGGGATCTCAAGAGGCTTACAACCCCACCAGGCAGTGTACCTGACCGATGTAGTATAGTGTAGTGGTAAGTACGGGGGATTGATCGTTCTCCACAGGGAATAGTGTTCGTTAGGTGTGAAAGGCTATTCTAATTAGGTCTAAGGGTTGAGGAAGATTCTTTTTATGTTTTTATAATTTTTATGAAAGCAAGTAAAATCTCGGTTTTGAAGGAGTGGGCGGAATTAGTTGCTAGTCAACTAACCCAAATTACTACAAATGCAAATAAAATAAAATAACAAAAATGAAAAGTGGTGAGAAACTTATGTGTAGAGAAATGTGTTTACTTAGATTTCCTTACTCCCTAACTATCTTTTACCGGTTAATTAGTGTGTATTAGTCGCGTGGATGACGGGTGTATTCCTTAATACCATTCGTGGGGTGGCGTACTTACTTCCCCAAACTCTACAAGCTCCTACTTCACTCCTATGTCGAGCCGGCTAGGAAGCTCCTAACATGGGATCACTAGAATTCGCTTGTGCATTAAATACAACCATAAAAACCTTTAGTACGCGTTTGGTTCATGTTTCTTAAGACGTTCAAGCAAGTTACCGAATAGGAAGTTAGCCAGTTTTCTTAAGCCTAACATAGATAAACAATCATCCAATACAACTAACAACACACTAACAACCAATAATCAATAGCTAGGTTTCATTAGATCTAAGCAAACACAAGATAAAATTAGCCTAACATGTTAAACAAAAGACAAGCATAAGATAGAATCAAACAACACATAGACATATTGAATGATTAATTGATTACTTATCTTTCAATGAAACATGGAAGATCTCAAGGCTAAAAGCCCTGAAAAAGTAGCTAAAATCGTCTTAGGGTTTTATCCCAAAATTCCACACACTAAGCTCTCCCTTAATGACAAAAAATTAGAAAACTATATATAGATTTTTGGATCTGACGGCGTCACCTTATGCATTGTGACGCCGTCACCTCGCCGCTTTTAGGGTTCCCGGGTGACCTTCTTGACGCCGTCCCTCTTTAGCTCTTCAAAAATCCATTCTAGCCTATCAAGGCTTGACGCCGTCTAAACTTGAACGTGACGCCGTCCCCTTATGATTTAAGCCGTGACGCCCTTGATTTAGTTAAAGCGTGACGCCGTCAGAATTCACATGCTAACTCACTGGCCCGTCATGAGTAAATTTCACATCCCACTTTTCTTGCCAAGGCATGACGCCGTCAAGAGATGATTCTGACGCCGTCAAAGGTAAAAATCAGCCGATTTTGAGACTTTGTCGTATTCTTCACTTTAATGCTCCAAAAACGTCCAAAATGCCTCCTTTTCCAGATTTCTCCTCAAAAGTTCCTAAAATGACAAAAGGAACGATTTAGGGCAATATTTGATCAAATAAATACGATTTCGGGCTTAAATGACCCCTTAAAAGCGGTACACTTTTCGCCTCATCAAATACCCTTACACTTGAGATTTGCTTGTCCTCAAGCAAATGCGCTTTTATTCTAATCAAAATACAAGATAGGGGTCATTTAATGCTAACATAAAAGTAATTACAACAAATAATCGTTCCACTTCAATCATAATAAGCACGGAGATTACATACTAGCACCTCTCAAGTAGTGTTTAGATACTCACATCTCTCAAGTGTCATCAAAATAAATCTCATAAATGAAAACGGAAAATATCTCTCACTACCTGTCATAGCAAATAGATTACCATAGGCTTGGGAAAGGATCGAAAACCTCCTCCACTAGGCGTAAGCACCTAAGATAAACTATCAAAGAGGGCTTTTAAATGGGTTGTAATGTTAGGTGTAGGGAAAAGGAAAACACGGTTTTTGTTGGATACGGGATATTTTACTGGTGGCTAGTTAAAGATCTTGGTCAATTACATGTACTATACAATGTTGCTAAGCCAAGACTCGACTCGATCTTAAGCTAGAAACGAAATAACAAAATAACAAAAACATAAAACAAACATAAAATGAAACGGGATGGTAGTCCGTATGTTTTTTCTATTTTTCATTTTTTTTTTCATTTTTTTTTTTCATTTTTTTTTTGTGATTTTTTTTTTTTTTTTTTTTTTTTTTTTTTTTTTTTTTTTTCATACACTCTTGCCCTACCATCCAAAATAATACATCATAGGGGCGTTGCATTCCCCTTACACTTGAATTTTTACATAACTTTACAAATACTAATCTAATGACTCGAATTAAGATAATTGAAAAACTTGGAGTACTTTTAAAACATTTAGCACATATGGGGGTAATAAATGATGTTCTTCCCCATTACTCCATTATACTAGTACTTTACCCATGAGTCCCAATCGTCCCAAAACAATATGTACAAGGATATGACTCGACTTAGCAACCATGTAATCAACTAGATAATTAACTTGGGTTTAAACAAATGTTGTAACAATAATGCACTAAAAATGAGTGCATACAAGGTAGGCTAAGGCGATTTGGGTGTACATTTTAGTGGGGTGTAAACAAATTCTTCCTTTAAGTAAAATGCTTAAAGGTCAAAACGAAAAGATAGGCTCTGAGGGGTGTACTAGGGGTATCGTGTACTAAAAATGAGTACAACGCAAAGGGTGTGGGAGAATTACTTGACCAATGTAGCCAATGTAATTATAACAAAAACACAGGTGTAAAACAATGGGTTAATCCTAATGCCTCTTATCATGTAGTAAATCTAACTACACGAATGTAGTCTCACTTGTGGCCTTGGAATGGTCCTAACGCAAGTTCTAGAATCTAAGTGCTACCGGTACACACATCATAGCATAAATGCTTTTCCTACCAATTCTAGGGGCGAACCTCACATATTTGGGGGTGGAAAATTTTTTAGTGGTACGGTTTTTGTGCTAGTCATATAACTCCTATCCGTGAGACGCTCATTAAGATCAAAGTTTCACTCCTATATGTTGTAAAAAATTTTAAATTTGGCACTAAAATTACCTTAACAAGTATTTCTCTCAGTTTTATTACACATCTACTATTAAACAAACAAAAATCAAGCGCAATTGTATTCTCTAAAATCGTACTTTTACCCTCCCCTTACACTTAAGATGAACATTGTCCCCAATGTTCAAGTAACAAGATGTAAAAGCAAAAAGTAAAAGAATGAAATCAAATACTCCCCTGATTCGCTCGGTGGATAATGAAATTATACGGTTAAATCTTCCTCCAAGGTAATGTAGAAGCTCCATGACTAATGCATCGCCATAAGCTTGATTCAAAACATTTCCTTGTCCAAAATAACCTGTTAAACCTGAGAAAACAAACACGAAAACCTGCATAACATCGGCGGGATAAAATCTATATATAAGGATATAATGCTTGTGGACTGATAATTTTGCAGATTCCTGGAGATTATAAGTTGGAGATTTAATAAAAACTTTTTATGAAAACAAAACTTTCAAAAATTTCTGGAAATTAAATCTGACGCCGTCAGGTGATAACCCCTGACGCCGTCAGAAATGACCTGACAAAAATTTTCATTTTAAGTTTCCGGAAAATTTCTGGAAAAACCTTTACCTTACTTCCTGGAAATCCTGCAAAACATCATTATGACTCGATACAAGCATTTGACTCAAACAAACACAAATATGTATGCTAATTTATTATTATTACGATTCATGTTCATATGTGTTCTAATAAACCAATTTAGATTTCCCTTACACTTATCTTTTGCAAAATACCTTTATATGTAGTTAAGACGAAGTTAAAAACAAAATAAAGCATTTTCACAAATTAGTTTTGAACATGAATCAATACTAATAAAAATTAAACACACATACGGAAACAAATAAAAACAAACAAACAAATAAATAAACACACAAAGCAAATAAAGCTTGGGTTGCCTCCCAAGAAGCGCTTGTTTTTGTTCGAGTCACGAGCCTGACTCTACCCTTATTTAACGGAAATAGGGGAGGTTTTCCCTACACTTAGGATTAAGTGTGGGTGAAAGTAGCGATACACACCCTTAGGGTGGAAATATGCCACGTGAGGAAAGATTGACCGGTGAATTATATGCTCAAAGGTGCGGGATCCTATCATCATAACCTTACCTAATTCAATTGGGTTAGTGGGCGGATTAAGATTTTCTCCTAGAAAGGGATCATCTTCTATCAACTTCGAGAGACTCCAAGTTAAGAATCCACTTTGACCTAATAAACCCGGTTTAAACCCATAATGTTCCTTGTGATTAATCATGAATGGGTGATGTAAGTATGAAAGGTTATGGTTCACTCCTATATCAGCTTCCTCTCTACAAGGCTTAGAGTCTACTACCTTCAACATAAAACTACCCGGACTATATGGTTTGATGGGTGGGTCGGGACCTAATTCAATTCCTAAGTTCACATCTAAAGATGGAAGATTAGGTAACGGTTTTGGTTGAGGCTCCGGTTCATCAAAACTAGGAACTTCCATAGAACTAAAAGAAAGGTTATGACTACAAGTATTCAAACCTATTTCTTCTAGTTTTGTTTGGTCCAAGGGCTCTACCTCTATTGGGGTTCCTATAGTCTCTTCTACTTCTTCCGGGTAAGTCACGGGCGGTGTGTATGCCTCGAATGATGGTAGGACTTGTGGGGTACTTTGTAGGTTTGTGTTATTTACCTCATCCTTCCTTGTCTCTATATCAATTATATCCACATCATGTGTTTTAGTAGAATCTAACCCAAACATGTTCCTAAGTATCTCAAATCCTTCTCTAGCCATTTCAAGTTCTAAGTCCGATTCATAAGAATCTTCCCCGATAACATGATTACTATGTTCAATTTGCCTAAAGGATTCATCATGTGTTCCTTGAGATTCAAAGTCATTGATCATAAAACCTAGGTCTTTTTGCTCAATATGCTCATGTTCGGCTAAATCCTCCTCAATTGTTTCCTCAAGTTGTGATGTATACGAACCCATCAATTCATTAAACTTATGGTTCACGGTTAGGAGGCTTTCCTCAAAATTTTTCCAAAGGGTCTTATTAAAAGCAGTTGATCCTAACAATGATTGTTTAATAGAAGCCACACATGCACATAATTCATCAAACCTATCAAACTTTATACCCATCTCCTCTTGTATATATCTAAGATCACTTAAAAATTCATTGGAACAACAGGAAGCAAATCTATCCGTGTAAAGTAATTGTTCCTCTATTGTTAATGATCTAAATGGAATTTCATTCGCCATGGTGACAAATGAAAATGGTTTTACAAACAAAGGGCACAAAGAAAAAGATAGACTAAAGAAATCTAATAAAAAGAAAAATAAAAATCTCACTAGAAAGGAATCTAGTGAGTAGACCTAATAAAATAAAAATTCAACCTAAACAATAACTATTCCCCGGCAGCGGCGCCAAAAACTTGATGCGTGGTTTTGTAACCTTACAACAGGTTTTACCTCTCGAGGGATCTCAAGAGGCTTACAACCCCACCAGGCAGTGTACCTGACCGATGTAGTATAGTGTAGTGGTAAGTACGGGGGATTGATCGTTCTCCACAGGGAATAGTGTTCGTTAGGTGTGAAAGGCTATTCTAATTAGGTCTAAGGGTTGAGGAAGATTCTTTTTATGTTTTTATAATTTTTATGAAAGCAAGTAAAATCTCGGTTTTGAAGGAGTGGGCGGAATTAGTTGCTAGTCAACTAACCCAAATTACTACAAATGCAAATAAAATAAAATAACAAAAATGAAAAGTGGTGAGAAACTTATGTGTAGAGAAATGTGTTTACTTAGATTTCCTTACTCCCTAACTATCTTTTACCGGTTAATTAGTGTGTATTAGTCGCGTGGATGACGGGTGTATTCCTTAATACCATTCGTGGGGTGGCGTACTTACTTCCCCAAACTCTACAAGCTCCTACTTCACTCCTATGTCGAGCCGGCTAGGAAGCTCCTAACATGGGATCACTAGAATTCGCTTGTGCATTAAATACAACCATAAAAACCTTTAGTACGCGTTTGGTTCATGTTTCTTAAGACGTTCAAGCAAGTTACCGAATAGGAAGTTAGCCAGTTTTCTTAAGCCTAACATAGATAAACAATCATCCAATACAACTAACAACACACTAAAACCAATAATCAATAGCTAGGTTTCATTAGATCTAAGCAAACACAAGATAAAATTAGCCTAACATGTTAAACAAAAGACAAGCATAAGATAGAATCAAACAACACATAGACATATTGAATGATTAATTGATTACTTATCTTTCAATGAAACATGGAAGATCTCAAGGCTAAAAGCCCTGAAAAAGTAGCTAAAATCGTCTTAGGGTTTTATCCCAAAATTCCACACATTAAGCTCTCCCTTAATGACAAAAAATTAGAAAACTATATATAGATTTTTGGATCTGACGGCGTCACCTTATGCATTGTGACGCCGTCACCTCGCCGCTTTTAGGGTTCCCGGGTGACCTTCTTGACGCCGTCCCTCTTTAGCTCTTCAAAAATCCATTCTGGCCTATCAAGGCTTGACGCCGTCTAAACTTGAACGTGACGCCGTCCCCTTATGATTTAAGCCGTGACGCCCTTGATTTAGTTAAAGCGTGACGCCGTCAGAATTCACATGCTAACTCACTGGCCCGTCATGAGTAAATTTCACATCCCACTTTTCTTGCCAAGGCATGACGCCGTCAAGAGATGATTCTGACGCCGTCAAAGGTAAAAATCAGCCGATTTTGAGACTTTGTCGTATTCTTCACTTTAATGCTCCAAAAACGTCCAAAATGCCTCCTTTTCCAGATTTCTCCTCAAAAGTTCCTAAAATGACAAAAGGAACGATTTAGGGCAATATTTGATCAAATAAATACGATTTCGGGCTTAAATGACCCTTAAAAGCGGTACACTTTTCGCCTCATCACATACCAACATCAAAAAAGTTGCTTAGGTAAGTTGGTATCTGTTCAGCACAGTTTGTTACAGGGGTCGCTCAGTATTTACCCATGGCCTCTTACAATTTACCCATTACTAAATTATGATATTTATCCCAAGTCTAGCAGTTTTATATTGTTACTCTTAAACGTTTCTTTATTTAAACTTTAAGTAGCATAAACAAATCAGGATCAGTAGCATTAATGAGCGTTTCAACATATGGGATATTAAAAAATGGCAGACTCTGACTCAAGACTACAATTAACATTAATAATAGTGAAGTATGTGTTGGGTGGCTTCCAAGTTCCAACTCAGTTGACCCATTCAACCCGATCACCCATTAGCTAAATCTTTAAACTTGACCCATTTGAAACAAATCATAACCCAATTCAACCCATGAATAAGCAAATAGTAGTTTCCATCTCTAATAATACGACCTACTGTATGAGTTGTACACTTATACTTCCAGATACCTTATCAATATCAAGTTGACGTGAATCATAGTTTTCATGCCGATATCATGTCATCATAGATTTATCTGCAATAAATGTTTTTAGTAATTAGTTTATCGTCTCCCAGAGTTTGTACCAAAACATAAATTTAGAAACAAAATAAAGATGCATATGTATGCTGCAGATGGTTATAAAAACCACATCTAATGACCAATGTTCAAACTATACATACTCCATGGAACAGAGAAAAAAACTTACGGAGTATTTACTAATCTTGTGACATCAAGCTTCTCATCAGATTCCACATCAGTAGCTTCAAATGTATAAACTATAAAAAAGACCAGTGACCCGTGAACTGTTTTGCGTCTGGTCCTACACCTACTTTTCCAACAAAATGAACAACAATCTAAATTCCTGGTTCTTTTTGTTATTTGCAAATGTATAAACTATAAACTGAGAAAGATAATCACCTGTTTTGCACGACCCGTTACCTGACAGATTGACCAAACAGTCATTTGGAACTTGAAACGACCAGTGACCCTTGACCTACATCTTCTGTTACATTTTCGGTAACGTGCAAGAGTATTGTATCTTCAGTTGGTTGAGCAATGACGGAGTAGAAACTCTTACTTATTTCACAAAATCTGCAACAAACAAAGCAAAATAATAATGATCGGATGGTAGGTATTATGAGATGGAATAAAACTAACTCACCCCTCTGCCACTGGAAACACCCGCTAACAGGTTTCAAGAATTTTATCGTCACCGGGATGTGCCCTTGTGGTGTCTTCATAAGGGGAAATGGTGTGGAGCCCGTGACGGCTTAATAGATCAGGTTTGGCTTATACTTGGCTTCACTCATGAGAGAAATAGAATCTGCATTTCACATTGTTGCTAGCTTTGTGTGCAACCACCTGTTTCATGTTCATAGTTAAGATTCGGGTTAAGTTAAACAGCAATATTGCTACTATTTAACTACATATGTGCTTAAAGGATAAGATAATAAGCACTTAGAAGTAGTTTGGCGTCAAAAAGTAGCACGCATTTTACCATTGTTGTTATAGCCATTGAGGCTTGATCAACTTGAAACGGGTCATTTTGGTGACCCGTAAATAGTGTCACCTGTAAGTGGGTTAGGCTAGGGCCGAGTCAGGTTGTGTTGACCTGTCAACACTTTTTCCTGCGAGTTATCAAACAATCTTAGTTAGTGCAATAGTAGTATGAAAATCCCACCTGCCATAGATTAGATAATTAAGGTCAAACTGCAACCAATACGCATCAACATCAATAAGTGTGATCTTTTTAATCCCCAAAGAAATAGAAAATACAATAATCATTTAATCCCTAAACGAAACAAAAATACAAAAATCACACAGTTCATCACAAAACCAACTTGGCAAAAAAAAAAAAAAAAAAAAAAAAAGGTTCAACAGGAAAAAGGTATTTTACTCGCAGCCATTCCAATCAGCACCATGAACGATACCAGAAGAACCTTGCCAAGGTGTGAATTTCTATCATGACTTTTGGGCTGTGAATTTCTATCAAAAAGCACATAAAAGATAGCCCATAACATTCTAAATAGGTACCTTTAACATCTAAAGTGAAGCCTTTGGTTGATCCACTGGAACCATAAGCCCAACATTATGCACCTGATTCAGACAAAACATCTTTTATTAAACCAATGAGGCTCGTTAATGTACATATAGAATTATATAGACAATTACACACGAACCTCAAGGAAAGTGAGAGGCCATGGCTCTTTAGTCGTTCAGCTTTTTTCCCATTTACTTTGTATTTAACAATTTCACATGATACAAAATCTGAATGATTCAACCATTTCCTTTCCATTACACATCTAATGTTCCCTGTATATTCAAAATCCATGTTCATTAACCTTGTAAAAACACATTGACTTTTTTTTTCATTAATTTAAAAGCTTGGGATGAAAGGAACTTACCTAGCATGTTTACATCACAATGTTGACGAACTACACTTCTGATAATCTTGCGTGGATTGATTCTACCTGTATATAAATGACACCTATTATACAGTAAAAAATAACATGATTTTATTCGTTTAAACTGATAAGAGACCTGAGCTGAATCAACCCGCTCATCAATAAATGGGTTTAAATGCTACCTATAACTGGTATACGACATAACGTTTACATAAAATCTAACCATGAAACACTTAAGGTCCGCTTATACACATCGGTTGCCCCATGCATTTTGAAATCGCCCTATGGACATTAACCCCAATAATACCACAGTTGCTAAGAAACTGTCGAGTGATAACTTTGTAGCTATTGAATTCATGTCTTCTGACATGGAGAGACAATCGAAAAAACGAACACACCAGGACCAGTTGTGTGCTTAAATGAACCCCGATATTCCATAAAATTTTTTCCCAATCAGACTTTACCCACCCTACTCATCTCTTTGCCATAATTATAAAAAATGTTGCAGTTTAGTAGGCATACTCAAAATTACTTATCAAAGCAGCACTTTATTAAACCAATAAAATACAATCTTTTGTATCAAGGAATTATAGTGCACTAAGATCAACCAATGGGTCAAATGCAAGTGAGGAATATTGAAATTATTCAATTAAAGCTACAAAAATATACAAAAAAATGACGAATAACAATAAAAATCAACCAAGAACATTTACCTGTAGGCACCTAGCGTATCTTTTAGAAAATCCCAAATCATTCAATGATTGTAACTCTAAGCTCCTCGCAAGCTATCTCCCAGCTGTAACAATCCTGTGGCACACAATGAAAAAACTATTGAAGACTAATAACAATAAACATGTTTGTAGTTAAAACTTGTGATCAAAGGTATATAAGAATATATACCTAATCGGTATTGGAGTAAACACCACCAGATATCATACACCCAATGTATATACGGGGCTTATTTACATGGTTTGAAAGAATAGCACCAAGGGCATCTGCGTAACAGATAACAACTTTAAAACTCAGCATCCCAGTGTTCTAATGCATCAATATAGAACAGTTTGAACTTAATCAAATCAAATATATTAAATTGAATACGCACAAAATTAAGGGATAATTACCGATTTGAAGACTCTCTAGCAAAAAAACCACTGTAATGATACCATTATTTGTATTATAGTTGTTGCTTGAATTTGGGTAGCCTCGTCTCAAACCCTAAGCCATAGCTTGAGTTATTATTTCAATGGACCGGATATTGATAATTAGATGAATGAGGGAATGAGCGATATTAGGGTTTTGGGAAACAAAATAATATACGACCGGATATTGATAATATTGGATTTAGTTTGCTAAATATTTAGCCTTACTTTGTCGTGGGTTTATAGATTTGGGCTTGCAAGATATAATCAAAAAAATGCGTTGGTCTAGTGGTTAGGATGCTTGTTAATGTTACCAACAACCTAGGTTCGATCCTTGTAAGTGGCAAAATTTTTAATATTAAAAACGAATTTTAACTAAAAAAAAAAAAAAAACGAATTTTAACTAAAAAAAAAATACGAATTTTAACTAAAAAAAAAAGGAAAAAAAATTGAGCATGTAGAAAATTTGCCACGTGGCATGATGACTGGGCATTAATGCCTGCTTACTGGGCATTAATGGCTGCTTACTGGGCATTAATGCCTGATTACGTAAGGGCGCTTACTGGGCATTATGGCATTTGATGACGTCATACGCATATTGTTATATATATTATATATATATATATATATATATATATATATATATATATATATATATATATATATATATATATATATATATATATATATATATATATATATATATAGGGTAGGGATACAATGAGAAGGGGCTTAAAATGAGAAGGGTAGGAAGGATTGTGGGAGTGACATGTGTCATCCCCATGCCGCATCACGGTTACTGCATCGTGATGCAGTAAAAATTTTGACGGGAAATTTTTTTTTTCCCGCCAAAAAAGAATTTTTTTTTTGGGCAAAAATTTTTTTTTCCCGCCAAAATTTTTAGCGCATCACGATGCAGTATAAATTTTTACTGCATTACGGTTTCTGCATCACGATGCAGTATATTTTTTTACTTCATTACGGTTACTGCATCACGATGCAGTATAATTTTTTACTGCATCACGATGCAGTAAAAATTTTGGCGGAATGACGATGTGGCAAAGTGACACATGTCACTCCCACAATCCTTCCCACCCTTCTCATTTTAAGATCCTTCTCATAATATCCCATCTATATATATATATATATAATATATATATATATATATATATATATATATATATATATAATATATATATATATATATATATATATATATATAAAACACCATTGTCTACTCCTTTATTTCTCAATTCGATCTGAAACTTATTACGAAATGATTTTTATAAACTTCAAAATTTAAGAACCAGATTTTATAAAAATATATATATGGAGCAAATTTGATTTCAAATGAAAGAGGATTATATTTTAAGAATTTTTATATTATCTGTTTAAAAATTTTAGTTATTACTTTGTATATATTTTATAAAGTGTGTAGGTGTTTTAAAAAAATATATATATTTGTTTACAAAGATTTGTAATTTAATTTCACATAAATAGTTAATATATTTGTAATAATTTTGAATGATAAAATTGAGAGAAATGTGAGTATAGTAAATATATCTATACTATATAAAGATTCAAGAGCTTAATTTAATGTGGAAGAAGATTTGTGCACAAAGGAAAGTACCGTACAAACATAACAAAGCTCCACATGAGTTCTCAATTGAATGTCTACAATTATGTGCAAAGAATACAAAAAATCCAGTAGTTACGCAACTCATAAATTTGTGTATTGAAAAAAGAATACAAAGCATCATAATTGTATCAATAAGTCTTTAAATATAAGACTTTTCTGTTGGATTTTGAAGATTATAAATAAACTATCACCATCTCATTTTTTTTAACGATCTTCACCACCATCCTCTATTTCATGTGCTACAATAGCCCATCGATCTCAAAGATCAAACACAAGAAAATGAATCATCATTGATCTCTAACTTTGATATTATCCGAATATAAAGAAAGAAGTATAACAAGTATGTTACTTTCTTTCTTTGGTTCGTTTAATTAAAACACAATAACATAAACACATACTCGAGACCTTATTTCAAAGATCTTGAAATCGTGGTTCTTGAGTGCTTCGAAGAACAAAAGACAATGTGCAGCTTTTGTGGTTGTTAGAGGGTCATGGTTTGTGATTCATCTTGATAAGCTGAAGAAGTGTTGTCTTTGTGTTTATCTAATCGGTTATGATTGATGAAGGATATGAGATTAGATGAGTTTGGTAGGCGAGAGATGATGCGAAGAGGGGGGTGGAGATAATAAACCCTGTGTGTTTAGGTTAAGATCGAATGAATGGATTAGGGTAACCGGTTATATGTGTGATTGGATTGCTTAATGGATCGGGTATTATCACTTTGCCTGGCCTGGGTATAATTTTAGATTGGGCTTTCCTAACAGGCAAAATATATGTTGTGTAACAAACATGCCACATGAAACCCTATGAATCCAAGATTTTTTTAAATGAAAGTTAGCGGTTGTATTAATATTTTGATTATAAAGCAATAATATAAGTTTATTTATCTACAAAGTTATGTTATCTTTAACTTAATAATAATAAAAAGTGAAGTACTGGTTTGTTCATGCACATGGCCTAAGAATATATATCGACATTTGATGTACGTATCTAAAATAATAGTTAAGACTTGAAGTTGAAAAGCTAGAGATACGTTTGTTTAAACTGATTTCTATAGTTTGAACTGATTTTGGGTAATAAAAACGTTTTAGTAGTCTATCGTTAAATATGAATAATCAAGTGATAGTTACCTATTATTTATTTTTATTTTTTTTAATTTTTTTATTTTATAAATTTGTTTATATGTAGATATGAGTTTGTATTAATTTCTTTTGAGTTTTTAGATGATAGATGTGGTTATAGGAAGTGGAGTTGTTTATGTATCAGTATGGATTGTATAGCACTTACTTGATTGAAAAAAAAAATGTTAATAATGCTAATGGTTTTAATACATATTCATTTCAATATAAGTATCTAATACACGTGTAGACAACATATTTGATTGGACATAAATTAAGTTTTAAAAAATGTTAAAGAATCAGTGTAAACACGAGAAAAAAAAGCCATAAAGATTAATTATAGCTTTTTGTGTGTGTAATACTTACTTTAGGCTTATACATAACATTTTCTTAATTCTAGATGCAGATTATTCATTCCGATGATGCTGACTCTTAAGATGGTTCAAATAAACTCTTTGAGTCATGCCCTTTTGATCGTTTTACTAATCCGACAGACGTATTGATAAGTTATTTGTATCACACTTGGTGCAATAACATACGTATATATTGAACATTTTATTTCTCATTAGAATAACCAAATTCGTCCATTGTACAAGCCTAAGCATCTTAGTCTTTCCTTTAAAGTGATTATATATATATATATATATATATATATATATATATATATATATATATATATATATATATATATATATATATATATATATATATATATATATATATATATATATATATATATATATATATATATATATATATATATATATATATACACATATATCTCTACATTATATATAACAGGAGGCGTTACACGTAGATAATGTCACATAAATGCCACCTCAATGCCACATAATCATTTTAATGCCA